>CAJQZJ010031764.1:2422918-2435744 GCA_907164525.1 Lophiomys imhausi
TTGCCGGCCCAGGGGGGAGCGTCCTCAAGAGCGCATTTTTTTTTTTTGGTTTTTTCGAGACAAGGTTTCTCTGTGTAGCCCTGGCTGTCCTGGACTCACTTTATAGACCAGGCTGGCCTCGAACTCACAAAGATCCACCTGCCTCTGCCTCCCAAGTGCTGGGATTAAAGGCGTGTGCCACCACCGCCCGGCGAATCTGCAGTTTTAAAGGGGTTCCTGGGCTGTGTGTCCTGAGGATCAGGCTGGGGTTGGATGAATCAGAAAGGGCCCAGACTAGCGTTACCAGATAAAGCAAGTACAGAAATTAACTTGTAAGAAAGTTAATTCTTTTAGTACAATGTTTGAGATACGCTTATACTAAAATTTAAAAAAAAAATGTTTTTTATCTGAAAGTTTTGTATTTTCCTAGATATTCAAGCTTGGTAGGTAGGGTAGGGGATTGTGTACGTGTTATGTCTGCGCGGGGTGGAGGGATACGACAGTGCAATCCCTCCTGGGAGCCAAGCCTGGAAAATAGGCATCAGCACCATGGCTGTAATTCCCAGTGAGTTCAAGGCTGGTGTGGTGGCTGACGCCCAATCCACGCACGATCACTTCTGGAGTTCCTCGCCTCAGAACTTTGATATCACTGTCAACTCCCCCACCCCCCGGACCCATGGTCTCGCCCCGACAAGCTATCGATAAACTCCACGCTCGGCCCGGCTTCTATCGACTCGCTCCTCCTCGCCTCGCCGTCCTGGAGCAAGGCAGAGTGCAGAGCGTGTGTAAGGTACGGAGGCCGCGGACGAGGGCTGCGTTTTGGCAGCTGGGCGACTAGGAGGGTGCGGTCGGGGTAATCAGGCCGGTGGGACAGAGCCAGGGCGGTCTGCAGAGCACGGGGGAGCTCGGGGGTCCTGCCAGACAGCGCCCCCACCCATCGGATCCCAATGCCGGTCAGCTACGCATGCGCAGCAGCAACAGCGGCAGTGCCGGCTTCCCTAGTCGCCCTGCGCATGCGTTGCATACACTTTCGGCAGACGGCGCCCCGGCGATTGCCTTCGGTGTGTGACTGCCTCCCGCTGGCTGCAGGCGAGGTGGCGTCTCCACTGTGCTGATGAAGCTGAAGGAACTCGCGCGGGCAAGCAGAGGAGCCGAGTGGCGACTCTTGTGATTGTCAGCGTGACCCTAAACGCTCCTTTTTTTTTTTTTTTTTTTTGGTTTTTCGAGATAGGGTTTCTCTGTGTATCCCCAGCTGACCTGGACTCACTTTGTAGACCAGGCTGGCCTTGAACTCGCAGAGATCCGCCTGGCTCTACCTTCCAAGTGCTGAGATTAAAGGCGTATGCCACCACACCCAGCTCATTTTTTAAATCTTTAAAGTGATAACACCCACTGTAGTGTGCAGATTATTATACATACATCTTTTCTCTCCAGATGTGTTGACCTTTGGACCTGCCTATCAGCTCTTGGCCCAGTGCAGGCCTCATCTTTCCCAGCCATCAAACAATGAACACCACCCCAGGCACAGTGGGCAGTGACCCTGTCATCTTGGCAACTGCAGGCTATGACCACACTGTGCGCTTTTGGCAGGCCCACAGTGGGATCTGCACTCGAACGGTGCAGCATCAGGACTCTGTATCCTCCACTTGGGAGCAAGGTGCTGCTGGCCAGGATTAAGTATGAATGACAAGTGCCTAGGGAAGCTCAGGCCAGGTGGTGGAGGTCTTGATGGCCTGTGGCCTGAAGGCCTCCCTCTACAGGGTTCCCTTCCCAAAATCCTTAACATGTTCAGCAGGTGAATGCATTGGAGATCACACCAGACCGAAGCATGATTGCCGCTGCAGGTATCTGAGATTCTTGACCTCTGACCCTTCACTAGTGGCAGGTCTACCTGGTACCCATGCTTCAATTCTGCCGGTGTCCCTAGGTTATCAACATATCCGCATGTATGATCTCAACTCCAATAACCCCAACCCCATCATCAGTTACGATGGAGTCAATAAGAACATTGCATCAGTGGGCTTTCATGAGGATGGCCGCTGGATGTACACAGGCGGGGAGGACTGCACAGCTCGCATCTGGGACCTCAGGTGTTGCATGCTGGGCTGGAGAGGTTGGCTGCCTGGGGAGGGAGCAGGTTACTCTACAAACAGACTAAGCAAGGGGTCCTTGAGTGGGTGGTTCAGGGAAGATGGAAAGCAGAATGGAATTACATCCAAGAGACAACCGTGCCTTGAGGCTAGGGGCCAGAATTTTATTCCCTTTTCATTAGCCTCACACTTCCACCTGTGGAGAAAGAGCCAAACTTCACAAGCATTTCTCCTAAGGTAGAAGCAATTCCTGTTAGCAGAGAATGGGGGCTTTTGATGGGGCACAAATCACATACATTAGACACCGTGTGTAACCTTAACTCCCACAGGTCCCGGAACCTGCAGTGTCAGCGAATCTTCCAAGTGAATGCACCCATTAATTGTGTGTGTCTGCATCCCAACCAGGTGAGGAGTACTCATGGGGCCAGGTACTTGGGGGCTTTGGAGAGCAGGGGTACTGCCACATCTCACCCTCACTACATCCCAGGCAGAACTCATTGTGGGTGACCAGAGTGGTGCTATCCACATTTGGGACCTGAAGACAGACCACAACGAGCAGCTGATCCCTGAGCCTGAGTTTTCCATCACTTCTGCCCACATTGACCCGGATGCCAGCTACATGGCAGCAGTCAATAGTGCTGTGAGTGCTGGGGGTGGGCACAGGGGCACCTCAGCACCTAACCCCTTATTTCCTGCAGATGAGCTGATTCCCTGGTTGTCTCTCAGGCCTTTCTAAGCTTCCACCCAGCCCCCAGAGTCAGGCACCTGGGTACCATTCCTGATGTTCATCTTGCTGTCTGCCATAGCCCACCCATCAGACTAGGCACCTCAACCAGTGTTTATCAGGGCCAGTTACCTCCTCCTCTCCTGTTCCAGCCCGTGACTTTGATCTTCCTTGATACTGACAAGCTTCTCCGTGCCCTTCCTGGGATGCCTGATCTGTTTTTCAAGTATCCTTTAGCCTTACTGGCAGGCTGTACTATTCTGAGAACTTTCAAAGCTCTGGCTCCTTCTCATGAACTACAGGATGCTTCAGTTTGGTTCTTGCTCTCACCTCCAGTCTTATTTTTATTTTCTTCTTCTTTTTTTTTTTTTTTTGTTTCTGGAGATAGGGTTTCTCTGTGTACCCCTGGCTATCCTAGACTTACTTTGTTTGTAGACCAGGCTGGCCTTGAACTCACAGAGATCTGCCTGCCTCTGCCTCCCAAGTGCTGGGACTAAAGGCCTGTGCCACCACGCCCGGCCATTACAGACAGCTTGGAACTGCCATGTGGGTGCTGGGATTTGAACCCGGGTCCTTTGGAAGAGCAGCCAGTGCTCTTAACTGCTGAGCCATCTCTCCAGCCCTCATTTTCTTCCTTTAAATCCCAGGGCATCACTTGTTTGCACATGCCTGCGTTCCCTCCTCCCAGCCTTGGGTTGCCACGTTGTCTGTCTGGGTGCCCTCCTTACTGCCTGCCCTCCTGCACATCTCTGCTGGCCACAGCAGCCTCTAGGGAGCTGTGTTTGAGTCTTTGGCTAGTGTGGCCTCCCCCTCTTGGCTGGCTGGGCATGGTTCTTTGTTGGGGCCAAATGTCCTATAGTTATGACCGAAGATCATCAGCTTTCCTACCTTGGCCCAGGTGTCCCAGGTCCATATCTGAGGGTCTGGGTTTTGAATGACTGCCCTCCTATCCTATAGGGGAACTGCTATGTCTGGAACCTGACAGGAGGCATTGGTGATGAGGTGACTCAGCTTATCCCCAAGACCAAGATCCCAGCCCACACACGCTATGCCCTGCAATGCCGCTTCAGCCCTGACTCCACGTGCGTGTAGGGCCCTGGGGGAAGAGGGGATCTACAGGCTGGGGGTGCTACCTGGTATATGGTAAGTGGATACAGGGTAGTAGTACCAACTGAGACATTCTGTGTCCATCCCCAGGCTTCTTGCCACCTGTTCAGCTGACCAGACATGTAAAATTTGGAGGACATCCAACTTCTCCCTGATGACAGAGCTCAGCATTAAGAGCAGTAACCCCGGAGAGTCTTCCCGAGGCTGGATGTGGGGCTGTGCCTTCTCAGGGGACTCCCAGTACATCGTCACAGGTGAGCCCTGCCCTCTGTCTCCCTCACATTGCCTAGGCCTCTAAAGAGACCATTCATGGTTGCTGCTGGTCTTCTGCCCATCCCCCTCCTTGCAGCTTCCTCTGACAACCTGGCCCGGCTCTGGTGTGTAGAGACTGGAGAAATCAAGAGAGAGTATGGTGGCCATCAGAAAGCTGTCGTCTGCTTGGCCTTCAATGACAGTGTGCTGGGCTAGCCTCTGCCCCTTGAAGCTGCATTGGGCAATCAGGACTGCCTGGTACAATGGCTGAGTGGATGTACCTGAACAATATCCTGGTCCAAGTATAAGACTCTCAGGTCAACCTCTTCGTGCTAGGCCAGCTGGACCTGACCAGACTACCCTTGGCCCCTCTTGGCCAACCTAGCCTTGTTGGTCACTCCACCCTGGGGCTCTCCATGCCCAGTTTGTTGTCTGAAGGCTCACTAGGCCAGGCTACAAGTGCCTGGACTGGGAGTCTTTTCTCCCTTTAGAGAATCTAGACCCAGAGGCCCTGGAACTGTTGAGATCTGAGGTTGATGCCTGTTTCCCAGGTATGTAACCTCCCACTTGCCCCACCCTACCCCTGTATAAGTCCAGAGGCCCCAGACATTACCACTATGGCCAGGTAATCTGGGTTTATTTGTCCCTACTATCAGCTGCTTTTTGTTGGTGCTGGTGACTTGGCCAGCTTGCTGACCTCTGGGACCAAAGGCCAGGAGGGCTTGGTAGGGCTTAGTCTGGGAGGTAATAAAAGCAGATGGACACACAGATGTTGCTCGGGAAGCAGATGTCAATGCAGAGGTAGATCAGCCGCTGTCTCTGGGGCCCTGGGGAGAAGGGAACTTTATGAATCCCAAGGGCTTCCACCCAGTACTGTCCTCCAGGAGCCGTAGGCCTCTTCACTTGACCTACCCCAACTTACCCTCTGCTCGTCGGGCCCAGTAAATGGGAGTGTCCTCACAAAGGTGTTGCACTGGAGCTCCCACTTGGGCAGGGTCCACAGTGTGGCCTCCCAAAATTGCCAGCAGTTCCTGCGTATAGTGGGTGTCCTGGCCGGGTACATGGGACTCTTGGGCCTGCAGAAAGACTCTGGTGGGCCACCATATAGTACTTCCCTGATCCTGGCTGGGTAGTGCATTCATGTCCCACTCCAGCCCAATGGCCCTTCCACCTGCTCTTGTCAACAGCCTTAGTCAGGGGAAGATAGAGCTTTCTGTTCTCCTGAAACCAGAGCCTTGGCTGGCCCAGCTGGGCTGTACAGAGGACCTTTTGTTTGTCCCCTGGCCTTGGGGGTGGGTGGGTGGCAAGCCAAGTAGTACTGCTTACCCTGGAAGTGTTCATCAGCAGCTGCAGGGTCTCCCAGTCTTGGGCTTCCATCAGACGGAGGAAGCAGGCCTGGTGCTCTGCAGGGCGGTAACAGATGTAGCCCTAGGGGGACATATAGGTAAGTCAAGGCCATCCCTGACACCTTCACTCTTTCCCCCTCCCAAGCCCACTCACACTTTGCCCGTCGAACAGCACAGCCCAGCTGTGGTTGCTCTGAAGCGGAGTCACCACGATGGTCGCCATGTTCAGGGCCACATCCACTAGAGTGGTTTGGTTGGGCCAGGGTACCCAGGAGGAGCTCAGGACGGTGTTTCGGAGCATCTGCAGTAATGGCTAAGGGGTATTTGGGATTCAGCCTTAAACTGGTTTCCTATCACCTGAGTGGGCCTTTGTTCCTTCTGGGTCCCTTGTCTGCCCAAAGCCAGTGTTTAGATCTGGCCCCATTCGAGGGCTGACAGGTACTGGCCTTCCTGCCCACTTCCTACTCTGTGTACCAGTGGGCTTGAGGTGCTCACCTTGGGAGGGCTGTACATGAAGCCAAGAAGCCCTCCAGCCATGGCCCCTGCAGTAACCAGTGTCAGCAGCAACAGCAGGCCTGCTGCTCTCCAGCCCTTATGGCAGGGTTTAGTCTTCACCTGAGGGCACATTACTGTCAGTGGGGCTTCTGGATTAGAGACCAGGGAGCTGACTTGCTCAGGGAAAGGACTGAGGAGGGTAGGTGGTGACACTCCTGTCTCCTATGGCATCCCCATGTTCTTGCCCTGGGGTGGTAGAGACACTTACCTCAGCAGGCCTGGCCCTGAGGCTCTCAGTGTGGATGTGCCCTTGCTTCATGCTGCAGCCCCTGGTGACAATGCACTGATTGTCTGCAGCCCCTTGGAGGAGTCAGCCAGGGAAACTTCAGGATGCCTTTGATGAATCAAACTGTATCCTCCCTTCCCAATTCCACTGCTTTCTTCCCAGCCAGTATCTGATATCCCACGTGAGAGCCAGGACAGCCCTCTCCCCCACTTGTGATTGCTGGTTACCAGGTTTGTCTCTGCCTGGGACAGACACTTGGCCTGTACAGAACATGGGGTCTTGGGAGGGTGTGTGAGCCTGGCCTTGGTAGGAAGCCAGAACTGGCTAGCTCTTGGCAAGGATGATTTTGTCTGGTTGGGCAGATTTTTCTCTTGGAGTCTGTTACCTCTGAACTCCCAAGCTAGAGACAGGAACCATCAATAAATGTATATGAACCATCAGTATGAGGCTAATTGCTTTCTTACCTTCCCCACAAACTCCCAAGCCTCTTTCCAGACCCCATTAGCATCAGATGGGACTGTGGATATTTCCATGTGAACAAGCGGGCCCCAGGCACAAACAAGCAGCTTGCTGCACATCGAGGATGGTTAAGCCAGCCTCTGTTCCCTAGGATGTTTTTTTTTTAAATTTTCTAAACCAGCTCTATTAATTGCTTTGGTCCCTTATCTGTCTAGCTCCATGACATGGTGGCTCAGTTGTACACACTACCCAGTGGCTTTATTCTACTTTGGTTTTTTTTTTTTTTTTGTTTTTCGAGACAAGGTTTCTCTGTGTAGCCCTGGCTGTCCTGGACTCACTTTGTAGACCAGGCTGGCCTTGAACTCGCAAAGATCCGCCTGCCTCTGCCTCCCAAGTGCTGGGATTAAAGGCGTGCGCCACCACCGCCCAGCTCTACTTTGGTTTTATGCTACATACTTCCTGTTTCTTCAGGACCTGTTCCTCACAAGCAGGGTGGGGCTGCAGAGGTCATACCTACTGTGTAAGATTTTAGAGTTGGAATCCCAGCTTGCCTTAAGTCCTCCTGCCTTGCCCCCACCCATAGCTAGACAGCTGCTACTCAAAGGAAGTAGAGGAAGGCAGACCTAGTTAGTGTGGGTTTCAGAGTTTAATGTGCATCTGAGTTCACACAGTGAAACAAGCTGGGAAATGCAACACATACAGGTTCTCTGGCTACTACTGCCCAGAAGAGGGGGCATCCCTGGCTGCTGTAACTGCCAGGTGCTCCTGTGTGGGTGACAATGCCCTGACAGGTGTGTTCATTATCCAGACTTAGGACCAGCACCACCAGTGTCACAGGCACTGCTGCCCTCATGCTAAACCATCCCACTCCCAGCCACCCATGGCCTGTGAGCAGCTTCAGGCATGGGGGTTCCTTTTATTGCTCTGAGAACTTGGTGAACAGGTGAAGTGCTGTGATCATGAGAGTAGCCACTTGGTACAGGGCAAGGTGCCAGGAAGGAATCAGCCAAAAGGAACAGTTTCCTGGGTGTGCCCCATGAATGCTTCCCAGTCTGCTCGGCAGACCGCTAAAGGTCAGGGACTTGCAGAGCAGAGGAAAAGGCCAGAGATGCTGAGAAGCTAACTGGTTAGTGGGCCTTCCAGCTGGCCACCAACAAGGCAGTCCAGGACGGAAATAGGTGGCTTCATGGAGCCACCACAACCCAAAGTGACCCACGCAAGGGAGGTTGGAAACTTTGTTAAGACTTCACTATTCCAGGACTCCTCTTTCTTTCCTACCCAGAGAGCACTCTGGGAAACAAGGCAATCCTTGGCTTGCACATTGACTATGATGCTGACTGGGGCATGAGATTTCTTCAGTGGGATTTACCCTTGAGACAGAGCACACTTACGATCCAATTCCACACTTGACATGCCATTTACTAGTTTAAGAAAAAAAAAAATCTTTTAAAAAACCCAAAACACTGTACTGAGTTCCATGCTCAGCAGCATGGGGTTCAAGCAGGCATCCATACCCACTTGGCTACTCAGCAGACCACATTCACTGAGAAATTCACACAAGACAGCCAAGGTAGCTGGGCTGTTACTGTGTGGCTGTGGTCCTGGGTATCTGAAACAGGACAATTGTGACAGAGTGGTTTTCAAGGAAGTGGGGTAGGTGGAGCTTATCTAGGGCAGCATCCAAACTCCAACAACAGAGCACTCCTACTTGGGAGCAACTTCCTGCACTCCCACCCTGCAGATGAGGAACTGGGACACAGTAGCAGGCTCCTCTGCTGCGTAACACTGGGGGAAGCCCAAGGTTTTGGTCTGTACAAGTGTCTCTGAAGAGCCCTTTCCTCGCTGCCCATCTGAGGCTTGATCCCTGAATACATTTTTCAGTAAAAAGCATGGCACACAAGCCCTGAACCATTTCAGAATCAACAGGGCCAGAGGTTACCTGAATGCTGGGCAGATGCCATGCCCACAACAGCCAACATATACAAAGCCCGGAGCCCACCCCATAATGCATTTCAAGCTTAAAAGTGCATCTTAAAATATAATCATCTGTAAACAACATCCCCCAACGTTTACTTACAAGATTAACTCCAGTTAGCCTGCGGCCAACTAACTGAGCAATTTCTAAGCCCCACCTATTAATTTAGGTAACCGATTTTCATTTTTTTTTATTCCAGAGATTAAAGACACTAGATCTTTAACCTTGAAGGGCAGGCAAGAGGTCGGCTAAGCTGTCAACATAGAAGTCAGGGACCATTTTCTTCTTGTTCATGCAGTCACTTTCCTGATTCGTCTTCACATCTTCAAGAGTGGAGACTCCGGTGAGGGTCAGGATAGTCTTCATGCTACAGGTGGAGCCCAAGAGGATGTCTGTGTCCAGGCGGTCTCCCACCATGACTGTGCGCTCCGGGTTGATACCATACTCCTGGGACACGCAGTCGAAGATGAAGCGGCTAGGCTTCCCGATGATGTCCGCCTGGCGCTGGGCTGCCATCTCCACGGCTCGCACCAGGCAGCCTGTACCTGCAGAGCGAGGGAGGGAAGGGGACGCTGGGGGTCAGAGGACACCGAAGGGCTGGGCCCGCCCTCCAACCTCCAGCCCCTAGGCGCACGGACCCGCAACGAAATGGCCATTCTCTAGCGGGAGCCGGTTGTCCATGTTGGTGCCCACGAGCAGACAGTCGGGCTGCTGCAGGTACCGTATGGCCTTGGTGAGCTTCATGTAGCTGAAGTGTGGGTCGAAGCCCACCACTACCGCGCGCACGTCGGGTTCGAGTGGCACGGACAGCCAATCGCCCGGGCCTTCGCCGTGCAGCGCCTCCGGGCCCACGCCCACGCTGGCGACACCCACGGCCTCCAGCTCTGCGGCTAAGGCCGGGCTGCCCAACACATAGGCCTTGGGGTCCGGCACGCCGGCCAGGCGCTGGCGCAGATAGAGCGCGCAGCAGTAGGCCGTGCCGAAGACCTCGAGGCCAGCTTCGGGTCCCACCGGGCCGCCGAAACCCAAGCGCCTTAGCTTCTCCGCGTAGGCCGTGCGAGTCTTGCTGCTGTTGTTGGTGATGAAGCCCAGTCGCTTTCCGCGGGCCCGAAGCGCCCGCAGAGCCTCCGGCGCACCCGGCACGGCCGTCTCGCCTCGCCACAGCACCCCATCGCAGTCGAACAGCAGCGTGTCCACGTTGGCCAGCAGCACCCTGGCCCGGTCGGCGTTCAGCCGCACGCAGCGGGCTTCGTCGCCGCCGGCCTCTGCCTCCGCCATGGCCGATCGCTGGCCGCTGCCGCCAACCGCCGCCTCCGCCGCCGCCGCAGCCACCACCGGCCGCTCCTCGCAGCCGCCCGCCGCGGCGCCCGCCCCGCCTCTGGGACGCTCATTGGCTCCGCTCCTCGTGCGGACCGCCCATTGGCCCCTGCTTGCGCCAATCCATCTCCGTTTCCCGCGAGCCTGGGGGCTCACAGCGGCAACCGTCGCGGGCCAGGCGCGCGGAGGCGGGCAGCCATTGGCTACCTGGGCCAGATACACCAGTGATTGGCTGGCAGGGCGCCAACCGGCAAGGGTACAGCGTACGCTGCGGAAACGCTGCCGGCCGCGAATGGCAAGGGATGGTCGCGGGGCAGCTCGCTCATTGGAAACTGGTGGTCAGCCTAGGTGACGGAGACTCCAGGTCAGTGACCCCGGGCCAGGCTGGCTGCTGATTGGCTGCCTCTTCTGGAGGTCTTGGTTGGGCGGGGCCGTCTTCAAGAAGTAGGCGGGAGGGGCCGCCAGGACCGTGGTCACGTAAGCGCCTTAGACTTGCACTGGAGCCAGCCTGGAACTTAACTTTCCCGTGGATACTGGCATTCTCACCTTCAAAAACGGTTTCCCAAGTACCTCGAAGTGACATGAATCAGTGTTGGCAATGCAGTGGGATTGGGATCCTGGGGGACATTGCCTAAAGAATAATATTCAGCAATTGTCGCTATTATTGTCCCCACATTAGTACTTTTACTGAGGCATAACATACAATGACGGGCTTAAGTCTTAAGTGTACAGATCAATGCAATTTCATATGAAATGTACATGTACATTCAAGTATCAGATATAGAGTAATTCCAACATTTAACAAAAGCCCCCTTATATTATCCGGTCAATAACGGATCTCACCTCAACCAAATTTCTGACTTCGAGTATACAAAGAAGATGTTCTAGACTATACTTTTAAAATTCTCACCTTTGAGCCGGGCATGGTGACACACGCTTTTAATCCCAGCACTTGGGAGGCAGAAGCAGGCGGATCTGTGAGTTTGAGGCCAATGTGGTCTACAAGGCAAGTTCCAGGACAGCTAGGGCTGTTACACAGAGAAACCCTGTCTCACAAAAAAACAAAAACCCTCACCTTTGGACTAGAGCAATGTCGATTAAAGATCGTACTTTGTTAATCCCAAAGATGAGAGGAGAAGGACCACCAACCTAAATCAACACGACCAAATTAATTAAAGGAAATGTTTTTTTATACAAGGGCTGCCTCCTCCTAAGGCAGGGTTCAAGAGGTCAGCATTGGAGGTGAAGACAAGTTTTCCTTTTTTATTCATTCATTCATTCATTATTTATTTATATTTTGTTTTTTTGAGACAGGGTTTCTCTGTGTAGTCCTGGCTGGCCTGGACTCACTTTGTAGACCACACTGGCCTTGAATTCACAGAGATCTGCCTGCCTCTGCCTCCTTAGTGCTGGGATTAAAGGTTTGAGTCAACACTGGGCAGACAAGGTTTTTGTTGTTGTTCTTTTTGTTTTTTGTATTTGTTTTTTGAGACAGGGTTTCTCTGTGTAACAGAGCCCTGGATGACCTGGACTTGCTTTGTAGACCAGACTGGCCTCGAATTCAGAGATCTATCTGCCTCTGCCTCTCGAGTGCTCGGATTAAGAGGGTGGGCCACCATGCCTGGCTGCAGACAAGGTTTTTTTTTTTTTTTTTTTAAAGATTTATTTATTTTATGTATGGGTGCTTTATCTGCATGAACATCTGTAACCAGAAGAGGGCATAAGATCACGTTGTGGATGGTTGTGAGCCACCATGTGGTTGCTGGGAATTGAACTCAGGACCTTTGGAAGAATAGCCAGTGCTCTTAACCGCTGAGCCATCTCTCCAGCCCAGACAAGGTTTTTATAAAGCTCAGGGGAAGGGGGTTTGCAAATGGATTTGGTGGGCAAAATAGGCAGGAGGCCTCCTGAAACAAAGACATGGCTGCAAGGTGAGCACAACATGGTAGTCGCCATAACCACAGGCTGTCATAGCAAGGCAGTTATAGGTCATCATAAAAACTTTTGAAACAAAGGTAGGGTTGCAAGATGGTTCTAAACAACTTTTTGAAACAAAGACATGATTGCCATTCCTGGGACAGGCAGTTCAGAGCCATTTGTAGTTAAGTTTACAGGTGGGGCATAGCCTAATCCTTGAGAAACAGAGGCTTGATCATAAATAGGAATGAACCTAGTTTGTTTTTGCTATAAGATAATTTTTAAGCCTAAGACAGAGGCAGGCTGGTTCTTCGCTCCTCTTGCAGACCACCCTGAGTTCAGTTCCCAAGCACCCAAGTTGGACAGTTCACAACTGCCTATAACACCAGCTTCAAGGATCATGGTTGGTGGTCTTCTGGACTCTGGCCTTCTGGCCACCTACATACACATGCATATACCCAAACATTGTTAAAAATAGATATTTTTGATGATTTATTTATTTATTTATTTATGCATATGAGTGTTTGTCTGGATTTGTGGTGACCTTGGAGGCCAGAGGAGTCAGATCTTCTGGAACTGGAGTTACAGGCTGTTGTGCGCTCCCATGCATGAATGACGCAGCATGGTCATACATGTCTTTAATCCCAGGCCCAGGAGGCAGAGGAAGGTGGAACTCTGTGAATTTGAGGCCAGCCTTGTCTAAAAAGCAAGTTTCAGAACAGCCAGGGCTACACAGAGAAACTCTGTCCTAACAAATAATAGTAATAATACATATGCACAAGCACGCGCGCACACACACACACACACACACACACACCACGCACACACACATACCACACACACACACCACACACACATACCACACACACCACACACACA
>CAJQZJ010031764.1:2437554-2467593 GCA_907164525.1 Lophiomys imhausi
GGCGGTGGTGGCGCACGCCTTTAATCCCAGCACTTGGGAGGCAGAGGCAGGTGGATCATTGTGAGTTCGAGGCCAGCCTGGTCTACAAAGCAAGTCCAGGACAGCCAGAGCTGTTACACAGAGAAACCCTGTCTCGAAAAACCAAAAAAAAAAAAATTAAGAAGGAGAACTTTTGAGTTCCTGCCCATGGTGACCATGGGACATCAACATATGGCAAGAGACCATCTGAGGTGAAAGAGCCAGGTTTGCTGCCTTGTTTTTTGCTACTTTGTGGGTTCTTTTTCCCCACCCTTTATCCTTGCCCTCAGTTTACCCTCTAACACTAGTTAGGAGAGAAGGATAGAAGGAGGAGAGAGGTCCCTGAATCTAATTTCTTTCCCAACCGTTTCTCCCAGTTTCTAGCCCAGCCCCTTCAAGTCCCAATCCTTCCTCTCACAGTTCCCCAACAGTCTGTCTAAACAGTTCCTCTCTCAGTGTTCCCAATACTAGCAGCTCCAAGCCACAGCACCTGTTCTAGTCTATCCGTTCCCCTCAGCTTCTCCTGCCTCAATTGTCTCCTAACAATGTCTTCTGTCCCAACTGCCTTCCCCCTTTACTGTGCTCAATCTCCTCAGCCTCTGCTCACTTTTTTATACCCCACACTGAAGGTCATAGTTCTAAAGGCCATAGCAGTTGAAGGTTAAGAATTCTTGAAGGGCCGGGCAGTGGTGGCGCACGCCTTTAATCCCAGCACTTGGGAGGCAGAGGCAGGCGGATCTTTGCGAGTTCGAGGCCAGCCTGGTCTACAAAGCGAGTCCAGGACAGCCAGGGCTACACAGAGAAACCTTGTCTCGAAAAACCAAACCCCCCCCCAAAAAAAAAAGAATTCTTGAAGGGCCAGTTGACAAGCAACTGGGGATCCTTTAAAGGGCCATGAGCACAAGATAAATCGCACTACACTGCCTGCTAATGCAGTGATCTGCACTACACTGCCTGCTAATGCAGTGATCTGCACTACACTGCCTGCTAATGCAGTAATCTGCTCCTGTGTTTGCTGATCTGCATGGACCCAGGACATCCTGGCCAAGGTCCCCTGTTCTGACCTGAGGAGTCCTGAGACCTCTGAGAATTCTGCCCAGCAGGTTCCCTGTCTCTTTTGGGCTGGCTTCTAGTGTTTACCTACACCCAAGTTGTCTGCCTTTGTTATTTTACTTCAGTGCCTTCCCCACCCAGTTGTTTGTTTTGTGAGATAGGGGCTTCTGTAACAATATTTTTATTTATAAACACTTATATTTATTAGTACTTAACAAACACCTATGAAATATCTAAATTTTTAAATCTAAAACCTATAATCTAAAATCTCTAATCTATCTTAGAACACCCAAATATCTAAAAACACCTTAATACATAACACTATTTTAACTTTATTAAAAGGACATTAATATTCCTATTAAATATAATATTTAATATTAATATTAATATTTTTAGCATAGGTCCATGCAGGGTGACTTGGTTTACAGCAGTCCCATCAGGTAGTCTGTTTCAAGCTTAAAGTCCATCGGGCCTAACTTTGCTAGTTTGCAAGGCCATTTTATTTCAATCACCAAATTGTGGCTGGTTTATAAAGTTAGTCTGTTCCAACTGCCAAACTGAGGCCAGCTTTTTCTATAGGCTTCATGGCCTAAAAGTACTCTGAGCAGCTTCCGAACTCCTCCCACTTTGCTGCCAGCCTTAATAGACTGAATTATGGCAAAGGGTATTTCTCTCTTGGACCCTGCCTTTCAGTTCATGACCATTGAGGCCTAATGACTAGAATATGCCGTACTTTGCTGTGCACTTCTCTGGCGTGACTTCTCAGTCGGTGAGGGCAGGAGGAAGAGAACGCAGTGCGGAGCTCTCTGGCTTATATATCACATTATCTCACGATCCTTGGCAGTCTCCAGAGTCCACGAGATTTCTTGCGATGTCCAGCAGTCTAGTTGCTTCTCACAGCAACCAACCTCATCTGTGCAGCTTGCGTGCAGTTTCCTAGCCACGCGCCTTCAACAAGGCAATTTGTTTGGCCTCAGCTGGGCTCTGTCCATTTCAGCAGGTTAAAGGGACGCCAAGCTTTCCTTATGTGCTGCCAGATGCAAATCTGAACTGCCTACTAATTCACCACACAGGTCTGACTTCTACCACAGGCTTCTTATGTAACCAGGGCTGGTAAGCTCATTATTATATATCTGAAATTCACAGTGATCCTCTGGCCTCAGCCTCCCAAGTGCACCCCCCATATAACAGTAAATTTTTATTTTATTTTATTTTATTTTTTGGTTTTTCGAGACAGGGTTTCTCTGAATATCTCTGGCTGTCCTTGACTCGCTTTGTAGACCAGTCTGGCCTCGAACTCACAAAGATCCGCCTGCCTCTGCCTCCCAAGTGCTGGGATTAAAGGCGTGCGCCACCACTGCCCGGCTAAATTTTTATTTTTACTTATATATTTTTTATACTTAACAATTACCTATAAAGTTCCTAAATTCTAACCCCAAACCCTAACTCTAAAACAAACACTTAACACTAACCTAAAGTTTCTTAAAAGGATATTTTATTTGGTTAAATCTCTGGGCATGGATCCATAAGGATAGATGGTCTCAGCAACTTTCCAATCTTAAAGTCTATGAGTCTCGTTCGTCAGATTTTAAAGCAGTTTATAAAGTTAATCTGTTTTGACCATTGAAGTGGGGCGGCCCTTATATCAAGTAAGAATTGCCTCTGCAGTCCTAGGGCCCACTTATTTGCAAGATGAAAAGTTTCTTTGGCTCACCATTCAGATGCTTTCGGCCTCCAAGGGGACATAATTCTCCGTTTAGATGTTTTAGAGTACCAGGGAGGATCTGCCTTTGGATTCACGGCGGTTGGTGCAAGATGGTGATAAGCAGCGAAACCTCTCAGCAAGATGAGGAGGAAGGCTTTTGAGGCTCCATGGGCTTGTGATTTAAATCCTTTGTGTCATAAAGAGTCTTGGTGAGGATTCCAGCCTCTCATTGCCATGGTTCCTGGCAGGGTTTTTCAGGGGACTCCCCTGTCCAAAGTCCCATGATTTGCTCTTGGAGGGCTTGTTCCAAGGCACGCCCTTCAATGTCAATCATATCCGGATGTAACTGGATCTACTCATATCTTTTTACCTGAGAGGCCTGACTTATGCTATTCCAAAATGTCTGTGCTCAATTTCCCTAATCCTACCACTACCCCATGTTCCATTTGTGGTAGAAGTTAGGCCTCTTTAGTGAGTTAGTGTGCAGTTCAGCTTGGCATCTTGCAGCACATAAAGCTTGTCGTCCCTTTGGTTTGCTGAAATGGACAGAGCGCAGTTGAGACCATAGTTCTGTGAACTGCCCTGTTGAAGGGGCATGGCTAAGAAACTGGACAAGCTGCAAGATGATGTTGGTTGCTGAGAGACACAACAAGACTGCTGTAGAGACAGTTCCTTCATCTGTCTAGTGGCTCCAGAGCGCCAGAAGAGTGAGCGAGGTGAGCAGAGTTTGGAAGCCTCCCAAGCTGCCCTCACTTTGGCAGTTGGAACAGACTGACTTTATAAACTGGCCACAATTTGATGGTTAAAATAAACTGGCCTTGCAAACTAGGCCCAATGGACACTAACCTTGAAAGGAACTTCCTGCTGCTGGGACTGCTGTAAATCAGGTTATCCTGCATGGACCTATGCTAAGAATATTAATATCCTTTTAAGGAAATTAAAATAGACTTTAGGAGGCCGGGTGTGGTGGTGTACACCTTTAATCCCAGCACTCTGAAGGCAGAGGGAAGCGGATCTCTGTGAGTTCAAGGCCAGCCTGGTCTACAAAGTGAGTCCAGGACAGCCAGGGCTACACAGAGAAACCCTGTCCCGAAAAACCAAAACAAACAAACAAATAAATACTGAGCTTCACATTCAGTGAGAGATCTTGTCTCAAGGGAATAAGGTGAGGAGGGATAGAGGAGGCCATTTGATATCATCCTCTGGCTCCCACAACCATATGCACACGTGTACATGAGTGTATCTCTCTCTCTTGTTTTTGGAAGTAGAACAAAATGGAGATAATGGATCACCTTTGAACAAAAATTTCCTCAGCTGGAGGATAATTTATTTTATCTAATTTATTTTTAGACAGAGTCTCACTAGGATGCCCTGACTGTCCTGGAACTCTCTAAGTAGACCAGGCTTGGGGCTTAGATGGCTTAGATGGCTTAGTGGTTAAGAACACTGGTTGTTCTTCCAGGGGAAGGGGGTGTGATGGTTGAATCTAGAGCCTGTATGGCAGCTAATGACCTTCTCTAACTCCAGTTCCATGAAGTAGGAACCCATTGTAGCACTGCATAAATGTGGTGTATAGACATGCATGCAGGCAAAAACAAAACACCCATACATGTAAAATAAAACCCATTTTGGGATGGAGAGTTGGCTCAGTGGTTAAGAGCACTTATTCTCTTTTTGTTTTTCAAGACAGGGTTTCTCTGTGTACCAGTACAGGCTGTCCTGGAACTCACTTTGTAGACCAGGCTGGCCTCAAACTCACAGAGATCCACCTGCCTCACCACCCACCTTCTTTAACTCTATTAAATTAAAAAAATTTTTAAATTTATTTAGTAGTGTATAAGGTGTACATGCATGCATTTATTACCTCAGTGTGGCCTGGAAGGAACAGTGAAGAGACACAGGACCTGGATCAAACTTCTCTCCTTCAGGCCTTTCCAGAGCTTTTATTAGTATTATATGCTTCTGAAGGTTTTGGGTTTTTTTTTTGTTTTGTTTTGTTTTGTTTGTTTTTTTTTTTTTTTGGTTTTTCGAGACAGGGTTTCTCTGAATATCTCTGGCTATCCTGGACTCGCTTTGTAGACCAGGCTGGCCTCGAACTCACAAAGATCCGCCTGCCTCTGCCTCCAAGTGCTGGGATTAAAGGCGTGCGCCACCACCGCCCGGCTTTGTTTTTGTTTTTTTTTTTTGAGACAGGGTTTCTCTGTGTATCCATGGCTATGTTGGACTCACTTTGTAGACCAGGCTGGCCTTGAACTCAGAGATCCACCTGCCTCTGCCTCCTGAGTGCTGGGATTAAAGGTGTCACCATGCCTGGCAATACATGCAATTTCAAGACATCCTACTAGAAGCAGCCGGGCGTGGTGGCACACACCTTTAATCTCAGCACTCAGGAGGCAGAGGCAGGAGGATCTCTGAGTTCAAGACCAGCCTGGTCTACAAAGTGAGTCCAGCACAGCTACAGATACACAGAGAAACCCTGTCTCAAAAACCAAAAAAAAAAAAAAAAAAAAGGTACTTGGAAACAATTAAAAAAAAATACAAAAATATAAAAACAACTTATTTTCTCTTTCTCTTTCTTGGAACAGTCTCTTATGTCCCAGGCTGGCCTTGAACTCCCTATTTAGTGATGGGGTGATGTTAAGCATTCTAAATGTTAATTAATTGGTCTTGCTTGCTGTCTGTTACTTACATTGTCTCTGATTGGTTAAATAAATGCTGAGGCCTGGAGGTAGGGCAAAGATGGAGGTAGGCAGGGCTAAGGTGCGCAGGCCTCAGAGACAGAGAGCATCCTGGGAAAAAGCTCCAAGAAGAATCCAGGAGCAAGCAAGGAGTACACAGGCCATGGGTTAGAAAAAAGATCATTCCACATGGCCTAGAACATCGGCATAACGTGGAGAATAGCAGTTCAAAGGGATGTATGTATATATGGGGTCATATTTGGGTAATAGAATTATGAGCTATCTTAGATGGGCTAGGATTGCACAATCCAGGCCAAGGCTTGTTAAAATCCATCCAGTGTCTGTGTGTATTCATTTATAATGGCAGCTTAAGGATTAACAGCCGCCGAACCAATTAATATAATATAAATACTAGTAAATAACTTAATTAACCTTTTTCTACAATTTAGCTAAGGATGAAGTTGAACTTCTGATCCACTTGCCTCCACTTCTCCCAGTGCTGGAATTACAGGCCTGAGCCACTCTGCTCATATTTATGCAGTACTAAGTATTGAAGTCAGCACTTTGTGCATGGTGGGTGAGGTGTCTAGCAAACTGAGCTACAGACTCAGTACAGGTTTTGATGATGAAATGTTCTGGAAGTAAATCAGGTATATTTCCAGCACTGAGTTACCTGTCACTGTGAGCTACAAAGCCAGACCCTGTCTCAAACCAACCAATCAGCCAATTTTGAAACTAAATAAGCCCCCCCCCACCAGACATGGTTTCTCTGTGTAGATTAGGCTGGCCTTGAACTCACAGAGATCCACCTGCCTCTGCTTCCCGAGTGCTGGGATTAAAGGCGTGTGCCACCACCGCCCAGCTTGAGTTCAGATTCTTTAGTTCACCGTTATGGTTCAGCCCCAGTCACGTCCAGCCAATTTAACACGACAAAGCCACGCCCACTTCCGCCTAGCTCAAATCCCACTCCAGAGGCTCCGCCTCTCCTGAAGCGCTAAACCACAGCCTGAAGCCCCGCCCCTTTGCCTGTCCGTCAAACTCGTCCTTGTCCCGCCCCCTGCCCGTCCTACACCGGCCTCGGTGCGGCCCGTTGTTATGACGACATGGTCGTAAATCCGCCATCTTCCTGTGGCGCGTTGCGACATGGAGGGCGCGATGGCAGTGCGGGTGACGGCCGCTCATACGGCAGAAGCCCGGGCCGAAGCCGGGCGTGAAGCGGGTGAGGGCGGGGTTGCGGCGGCGGCCTTGTCCTCCAGCGGCTTCCTTGGCCTCCCAGCTCCCTTCAGCGAGGAAGGTAACGAGGCTACAGAAGTCCGGTGCGGCCGGGGTGCGGGCGGCTCTGCCCGGGCTGCGGTGTACAGCCTCGCTGGACCCAGTCTCCTCGAGTGTCTGCACACCTTCACAACTCTCACGGGATACCCCGCGGGCCACCTCCAACCCGCTGGGCCCGGGTGTAGGGGCTCATAGGGAGCCCAATTCTCCAGATCTAACCAGACAAACATCACTTGCTGCTCTTCAGCGCTCAGCAGCCCTAGCTCATACGTCCCCTCTGCCACTGGGGCCTTAGCCCGGGCGGAGACTTGAGGATTAGGGACCTGACCTGGGGAGGCGACGCTGCCCCGCTGAGGTCCTACCTGGGTCTTCACCACGGGGTGGAGCAACGACTCCAGGAATGTGCGGAACACTCCTGCTGTAAGATTTACTATTCCTTAAATCAACCTCGAAAGGTGATTATTACTACTCTTCACTTCAGAGATGGGTATAATTGAGGTTCGAGGATTATAAAGTGGTTAGGTCACCCATCTGGTTCCTGTCAAGGATCAGATTGGAGCCGGGACTGTAACCCCTCTCCTAAACCCTTTAATTTCTCCTAGGAGAGTGGGGAAGAGTTAAAAGCATGTCTGTATCCGAGCGCTCTGTTGGGTACACTAAGGATGACTTCTCTAGGTACTGATGCCTTTCAGAGATGGTTTAGGTATCTCCTCTGCGTTCCACGGAGCTGTAGATTTGATTAGACAGGAAGTGGTTTGGCAAGTGACATTGGTAGAAGAGTCCTGCTGTTTGCTTCCACAGGATTCAGTCTCACTGTAATTTTTTTCCTCTCCCTTATTTCAGCTTGGAGAGGGTCAGTTAAAGTCTCAGAGGAATCTCTTTAGAGATTCTCACTTTTTAAAAAATATATATATATGGGTTGGTTTATTGTTCCAACACATAAAGTGAACATTTAAACATTTTAAAATTAAACTTTAGAAACAAAAGTTCAACGTTCAAACAGGAGTTAGTTTACAAGGGACTACTCAGAAAAGTAATTTTGTTGTCTAATTTCAGGATATTGATAACAGTGGAGAATAAAGTATGTTTAACCAGTATTCTATTCTGGCCAACATGTTAGTTATGAATGTGTTTCTTTTTTTATTTATTTATTTTATTATTATTATTATTATTATTTTTTTTTTGGTTTTTCGAGACAGGGTTTCTCTGTGTAGCCCTGGCTGTCCTGGACTCACTTTGTAGACCAGGCTGGCCTCGAACTCGCAAAGATCCGCCTGCCTCTGCCTCCCAAGTGCTGGGATTAAAGGCGTGCGCCACCACTGCCCGGCTATGAATGTGTTTCTTACCTGAGAAAAAAATTACTAAATAAATATTCTGGGCTAAATAAGACTTGGCCTATAACTCAGAGGGGAGAATCAAAGCATGTAGGAGAACAAATGCAACGAAATTGTTCTTTAGAGACAAAAGTATACACAGAGAAACCCTGTCTCAAAAAACCAAAATAAAAAAAGTAAAAGTTTGTCCACTGTAATATTTATAGTGTCTGGAAGATGTTTTTTTATTTTTATTATTTTAAAAATTTTTTAAAGCCGGGCGGTGGTGGCGCACGCCTTTAATCCCAGCACTTGGGAGGCAGAGTCAGGTGGATCTCTGTGAGTTCGAGGCCAGCCTGGTCTACAAAACGAGTCCAGGACAGCCAGAGATATACAGAGAAACCCTGTCTCGAAAAAAAACCAAAAAAAAAAAATTTTTTAGAGAGAGACAGGGTTTCTCTGTGTGCCAAGCTGGCTGTCTGGAACTCACTCTGTAGACTGGGCTGGCCTCTAACTCACAGAGTTCCAGAGTCCCTGCCTCCTGAGTGCTGGGATTAAAGGTGTGCACCACCATGCCCGGTGGTTTTTGATATTTTAAGACAGGGTCTCACCTGGATATCCTGGAACTCACTATGTAGATCAGGTTGACTTTGAATTCACAGAGATCCTCCTACCTCTGCCTCCCCATTGCTGGGAGTAAAGGCATGTGCCACCACACCAGGTTTGTAGATTCTTGGGTTTGTTTGTGGCAATAGTTCTCAACCTTCCTAATGCTGTGATCCTTTAATACAGTTCCTAATGTTGTAGTACCCCAAACATAAAATTATTGTGTTGCAACTTCATAAGTGCAATTTTGCTACTGTTATAAATTGTAATGTGAATATCTGATAGTGACCCCAAGGGATCACGACCTACAGGCTGAGAACCCCTGGTTTGTTGCCTTTTCTCAGTGTGGAGTGGGCTTGCTGTGCCCTTTTTTGGGTCAGGGGCTCTTTCAGTAGCAGGTGCCAAGTCAGACTCTAAATGAACAGAATGGGAGGGGTAAGGGGGTTGATGATAGACACTTCCTATCCATGCTTGGTTTGTGAGTGTGAGCCATGTGGGGGGGCACCACCCTCTTTCAGGTGGCCTATGGACCAGTCATAGCTTGGGTTTGGCCTTTTATTTGATCATTAACTTGTCATTGACTTTACTCCTCCCTTGTACCAGGCTGGGTTAGACTTTGATGTGGGACTGAGTGTAAGACAGTGGAGACTAGCAGGCTGTTTTGGAAGCTGAGTCTGGCTGGTTCAGCTGCGTGACCTTGAACTTTAGTACTTTAATTAGGATAGACTTAGTCATCCCTATCCCTAGGGTGCTGGCATGATTTGATGAAATTCTTAGGTGCTGAGCTAGAAGGGTGGCTCAGTGGTTAATAGTACTTGTTGCAGCCAGGTGGTGGTGGCGCATATCTTTAATCCCAGCACTCAGGAGGCAGAGGCAGGTGGATCTTTGTGAGTTCCAGGCCAGTCTGGTCTACAGAGTTGAGTTCCAGGACATCCACATCTACACAGAGGAAATCCCATCTCAAAAAAACAAAAACAAGGCCGGGCGGTGGTGGCGCATGCCTTTAATCACAGCACTAGGGAGGTAGAGGCAGGTGGATCACAGTGAGTTCAAGGCCAGCCTGGTCTACAAAGTGAGTCCAGGACAGCCAGGGCTACACAGAGAAACCCTGTCTCAAAAAAGAAAACAAAAAAACAAAACCGTGTTGTTTTTGCAGAGGACCTATTTTCAATTTCCAGAATTTCCACAGTAGCTAATAACTGTTTGTAAACTTGTGTTGCAGTGATCCAACACCTTCTTCTGGTCTTGTGGGCACCAGGCACACACAGTGCACAGACATACATGCAGACAAAACAGCCACACACGAAGTAAAAATAGACAAATTTAAAAGAAAAGAAGTGGGTGGAGGGACAGGAGTGGTGGTGCACACCAGTACCAGGAAGGTGGACCTCTGAGTTCAAAGCCATCCTGGTTCTAAATCAAGAGTTCCAGGACAACCATGGCTATGTAATGAGACCCTGTCTGAAAAAACAAACAAAACAAAAACAATTTTATGTGCTCATCATACCTTAGGGGCTCAGTGAGTGGTAAGTATCTTCTGCTGGCTAGGGGCCCAGATGCAGTGTATCTGGGATGTTTAACCACTCTGGCCTGCTTTATTGGAGTAGACTCTGAAGCAAGAGGCTACCCAGTGTAGCATCAGAAGAGAGAGAAAAGAGCAGTCAGGGTGTAGATGCATCCCAGTGGTATAATGTTTGCTTAGCATGTTCAAGGCTCATTTACAGCACCGTGTACACACATGTACAAAATAGTAAGATTGGTCAGGGGTGAGGGCCCCTGCTGTTCTGTTTTTATTTATTTATTTATTTATTTTGGTTTTTCGAGACAGGGTTTCTCTGAATATCTCTGGCTGTCCTGGACTCGCTTTGTAGACCAGGCTGGCCTCGAACTCACAAAGATCCGCCTGCCTCTGCCTCCCAAGTGCTGGGATTAAAGGTGTGCACCACCACCGCCCGCCCGGCTTGCTGTTCTGTTTTTAAAAGCTGGCCTATCAGCCAGAGCTTTGTGACCGTCAGCCTCCTAAGTCCCTGTTGTGCAATAGATTTACATAACTAATTAGCCCACTTTATACTTCTCAAGATACACGTGTAAATAGGCCTAGTGTAGTGGCGCACGCCTTTAATCCCAGCACTTGGGAGGCAGAGGCAGGCAGATCTCTGTGAGTTCTAGGCCAGCCTGGTCTACAAAGTGAATTCAAGACTGCCAGGGCTACACAGAGAAACCCTCTCTCAAAAAAACCAAAACAACAACAACAAAAAAAATGTGTAAATAACTTTGAGGTGGCAAGTGAGATGCCTGTACATTCAATCACTAACAGTCCTAAAAGCTTTTTATTTATTTGTATGTTTATTTGTTTTTTTTTTTTTGAGACAGGGTTTCTCTGTGTAATGGTACTGGCTGTTCATTTTTTAGATCAGGCTGGCCTCGAACTCACAGAGAGCCACCTGCCTCTGCCTCCTGAGTGCTGGGAGTAAAGGTGTCCTCCACCATGCCCAGCTAAAATTTAAAAAAGAAAAAAATTCTGGGGATCCAAACTCAGGGGTCCTTATGCATGCTAGGCAAGTGCTTTATCATTGAGCTATATCCCCAATTCTCCAGTAATCTTAAATATGGGTCCTCTGCTATCCCCAAACTTGCTTAGGTGAGTTCCTATGCCTCCCAGTCTCTCTCTTCCCAGGCTGGAGTGTGGGGACATTGGATATGACAGCTTCAGTGTGCCTGCCCTTGCAGGATAAATGTGTGGTTAGGGTGACCGTGTGCAGAATGCTGGTCTCCCTGGTAGGCCTGGCTTCTGGAGAGCTCTAAAGGATGGAGTTAGACTGTAGGGCTCTCCAGCCTTGGATGTACTCCTCTGTGTTCTCAGCAGCTCCTGGTGAGCAGGCATACCAGCTCTGGTTTTGTTTCCAGCCTTGGGTATGTCTTGTCTCAGCCTTGAAGGGAAGCTGGATGAGGCCCTGATTGTCCCCAGTCTCCTTGACAGCAGGCTTCTTGCAGATGAGGACGATGTGCACAGATGTGGCCGCTGCCAGGTGGAATTCACTGCCTTGGAGGACTTTGTCCAGCACAAGATCCAGAAGACCTGCCATCGGGTCCCTCACGAGGCCCTGCCCATCACCCCTGCTGCTACTGCACTGTTGGACCAGCAGGTGAGCCCCTGCTGCTGCTACCATCTGGTTTGGCTCATATGTGAAACAGTGTTTTGACTAGCCCGTCCAGCTGGTTTATGACATGTGGCCAGTTAGAAGGCAGACATGGCAGTGAGTGAAGGAAGACTAGGCTGTACCAGTAGGAGGTTAGGGGTGCTTTGGATAGGCTGAGGTAACTCAGCCTCTCAGCAGCCTACATAGTTGGTGGTAGGGGTAGGGAGGTCTTTCCTTTCTTGTGTGTGAGGGTCTCAGCTTATGAAATCACCAAAACTTTTGTCTTTTTCCTTATCTCCCATCCTGTAACATGTAGGGCCTACTGGGTCTTATTACCTATATGAAGATGGCCTATGATGTGCTTGGGGATGTGGTCACATAGTCTTGCTAAATTAGACAGCATCCTAGACGATGGATGCTCTCTCAACAGTCTTAATGGGTAGAATCAGGGAGAAGCTCTGGCTAGGCCCGGTAATACAGGCCCGTGATCCCAGCTACAGAGGAGGCTAAGGCAGAAGGATTTCAAGTTTAAGGCTAACGTGGGGTATACAGTGTAAATTTGAGGCTACCTTAGACAACTTAGACACAAAATAACATTTTAATGGAGGGGGGTGTGGAGAAATGGCTCAGTGGTTAAGAGTACTCGCTTCTACAGAGAACTGATGTGTGGCTCCCAGCACTTGTATGATAGCTCACAACCATCTGTTACTCCTGTTCTGTGGATTCTATCTAATGTCCTCTTTCTGGCCTCTGTGGGTGCTAGGCACATGTGGTGTACATACATACATACAAGTAAGCAAAACATTTCATATACATAAAAAATATAAATATCTTTCATCTCTTTACTAGTAAAAAAAGGCCTAGAAATGTAGCTCAATGGTATAATGTTTATTTAACCTGCATAAGGCTACAGGTTCAGTCTCTAGTACCTTTGCTCCAAGAGAAGGCAGCCTCTGGGTCACGACCCCTTTAGGGGTGTCAGCCCTTTCACAGGGGTCACCCAAGGCCATCGGAAAACAGATATTTACATTACAATCCATAACAGTATAAGATTACGGTTATGGGGACTGGAGAGATGGCTCAGTGGTTAAGAGCACTGGCTGCTCTTCCAAAGGACCGGGGTTCAAATCCCAGCACCCACATGGCAGTTCACAGCTGTCTGTAATTGCCAGGCATGGTGGCACACGCCTTTAATCCCAGCACTCAGGAGGCAGAGGCAGAGGAGCATCTCTGAGGGTTCGAGGCCAGCTTGGTCTACAAAGTGAGTTCTGGGATAGCCAAGGGTATACAGAGAAACCCTGCCTCAAAAAACAAAACACAAACAAAAAAAGATTATAGCTATGAAGTACAAAATAATTGTATGGTTGGGGGTCACCACACAATGAGGAACTGTATTATAGGGTTGCAGCATTAGGAAGGGTGAGAACCACTGCTAGGAAAAGTCAGTGGCCTCAGGTTGTCAGCAGAGAGTGGTTCAGGTGACATTAGAAAAGGATTAACTTTCCACCCATGCCCTTATTACCTTCCCCCTCACTGAGTTCCTTCCAGAAGGTATGTCCCACAGCCACAGGGTCCTTTCTTTTACCATGTGGGTGGGTATGTGTACGGTGTAAGTGTGTGGTACTGCCCCTTCACTGCTAGCACTCAGGCCATAGTGGTCAGAGGTGTTAGACTGATCGGGCTTACCCTGACTGTGGCCAGGCTGTGAGTCAGGCTTAGAGCCATGTTCCTTCGAGAGCCCACCCTACAGCCTTCCTGTAGGACAAAGACTGGACAAGGCCTGCATTTCCCAAGTCCCCCTATTCCACAGAAGGAGCCCAAGTTCTCTTTAAATTTTGGAACCCACAGATGCATCTCAACTGTCTTTGACCCCATTGACAGGTGGTGCCAGCAGCAGCGGAGGGCGGTCCAGAGGAGCCCATCACTGTGGCCCACATCATGGTGGAGGCCACCTCTCTGGAAGCAGATATCAGTCACACTCCTGACCTTGTTGGTAAGCCAGTTAGTTGTCCATGGGTTGCCCTCATTTCGGAGTCATTGACTTGATGGCTGATTGTAGTTGGGTCTGGAGGATCTCCACTGCTCATATCCTTCACTCTCCCAAGGGCAAGACCTGTCCACAGAGGGCAAGCCTTGTGTGAGCCTTCCCCTGGGCAGACCCTTCAGGAGGAGGGTCAGTAGCCACTAGCTCTTTTAGGAAGGTGAACCAGGACATTTCTTACTGCCCCAGAGTACTTGGAGGCATTTGGGATCTTCAGTCTGTGCATCACCATGAACTGTCCTTTGCAGGCTGGCTTTGTCCTGGTCCTCCTTAGTATCTTCTCCCCTTCTCTGCCACCCTAATTCTTCCTTCCTGACCCTAGGCAATACCATCATTGTACTCTAACATGGTCCCTTGCCCCAGCAGTTGCCTTTGTAGGGTAGTGGGGTACACAGGGTGTTGCTGCTTGCTTCAGTTGGCCCTGACTTGCTGCTTGACCTTGGTTTTTATCCCTCTGCATGTTTACCCTGGCGTGAGGATTGTTGCCCTTGTTCTTGATGGGCTTTTATGAGCATATAAATGCCAAGCCTCTTTGATAGCTAATGCTTAATACTTAAGTCCTCACTGATGTGCAGTGGGAGGGGGGGCTACTGAGAGGCCTGGGTTGGGTCAAGTGTTCATTAGTTGGAGACTGCAGAGTATGCAGGGAGCACTTGGGGTATTCTGTACTTCAACAGGTGAAAGAAGCCAGGGACTGAGCTCAGGAAAGGGATGAGTGACTGAGTATTGAAAAGCCATTGAAGGGTAATGGGAATGTTGGGAAGAGAGGACCAGGGCAGGCAGGTGAGTGGGCAGGTGGGCAGCAAGGGATTGAGATAGTGGGCAGAACTTGACCTTAGAAGCTATGAGAATCAGTTGGGGCAGGAAGAGGAAGGCTCTGTTCAGGAAGCCAACCTTTAAGAACATTACCATTCCCAAGGTGGCACCTGGACATCTGTCTGGGTTTCCACTGCCTTTCTCAGTGTTCCTGCAACAGGGAGACTCACCCTTTGCCACTCAGATTTAGGAATGTTGTTGTGTGGGGGTGGAGTCCTGCTCCTGCTCTGGCACAGTTTAGTTTCTGTGGTGGGTGGTGTCTGGGAAAACAAGTTCACTGGGTTCTGGTGTATAACCAGGTTCTGCCAACTGGGCCCTTTTCAACCCACTCCCAACCTCCAGTATTTTCAAGCTTTTGCTTAGTACAGCATTCCTACTTCAGGGTCAGTCTGCTTCTGTACCTTTTGTAAGCATTCCAAGGGGAGGGGAGCTAGGCAGGTAAAGAAAATGCAGTGAGGGAGGTGGGCTGGTCAGCAAGGGGCTGCTTGGGGTGGCTGAGTATCATCAGTTCTAGGTTCTCTGCATCTGTTATAGAGACAAAGGGACTTCCTCTTGGCTGGTGCAACTGTATTCCTCACCCATCAGGTCTCTTTGATGAATACCTTTGGGAAGGTATTTTTGGGGCACTGGGCTGGAGCATGGGCGAGAAATGCCCTTAATTGTTTCTGAGTCATGGTGCTCATTCAATCTGTTTTGAGAGAATAGCTTGTCAAAACAAGACCAGCTGTATGGAGATGGTTTCTAAGAAGTAGTTTCCCAGCTGGTTCCCACTCATCACTTTTATGAGTAGAAAATGTGAAGTATGTTTATATTATGGCTTTGCTCATTGTAAGATTCCTCAGCGTCCTATGAGAAGTGTAAAAACCTGACATCCTTTTCTCTAGCTGTCTTAGCTATCTAGTTTCTTCAGTCAGTTCTGGGCAGGGATCTGCCTATGTCTGCCTGCCTGTCTCCCCACTGGCAGCTCAAGCCAACAGAAAGCCTCCAGAGCTATCTCTCCTTTATATTAGTGGGATTGGGGCCATTTAGCAGAAAAAAATGCATGAAGTAGAACTAGGATGGGCTATCTCCTCAGGGAGAGTGACCATATTGGGCACAGTCTGGGGGCCCTGAGCTTTAGGCAGTCTACTGAGTTGGAGATCTACCATGTCAGGTTGCTTGTAATGGCTACTGCATGGATTTCCCTCAGTGAAGATTGGATCCAGGTTCTAAGCCTTAGGGCTGGGGTGGTGTATGGTCCAGACAGTTGTATGGCTTCCAGTGGACTCCTGTGGAAGGATCCCTCTGGGCAGGGCCTGTAGTAGTGATAGGTCTTGAGGCTTATGTTAACTTACCTCCCTTCAGGAAGTGGGCACATCAAAGAGGTCATTGTGGCTGCTGAGGCAGAGCCAGGGGATGGCGAGATGGTACAGGCTCCAGGCAGCCCTAATCATCAGGAACTGGGGCTTACTGGGGAAGGCGAGCAGACCCAAGTCAAGCTGCTGGTGAACAAGGAAGGCCGCTACGTGTGCATGCTCTGTCACAAGACCTTCAAAACGGTGAGTCCCTGAGGCCAAGGGCTTGCTGGCTGCTCTGCCTACTCCTGCCCAGTGAGATGCCTTGAGCCTTACCGCCCCTCCACCCAGGGCAGCATCCTCAAGGCCCACATGGTAACACACAGCAGCCGCAAGGACCATGAGTGCAAGCTCTGTGGTGCCTCCTTTCGGACCAAGGGCTCGCTCATCCGGCACCACCGGCGGCACACTGGTAAGTGGAGTAATCTGCTTGGCTCTGGCGGCACCCACAGCTTGCCTGTGTCCTTTTGAAGAGATGGGTTTCATGCCTGGTGTGCCCTCAACATAGGACACTGTCCATCTCCCATGGGCGGCTGACTGTTCTCTCGACAGATGAGCGCCCTTATAAATGTGCCAAGTGTGGAAAGAGCTTCCGGGAGTCAGGGGCACTGACTCGGCATCTCAAGTCTCTCACTCCGTGCACAGAAAAGATCCGCTTTAGCATAAGCAAGGACACGGTTGTGGTCAAAGAGGAAGGGCCTGCAGGTCAGCTTGGTGGGGAGGCTGCCTGAGTTCCTGGGGCTGGTGTCTCCAAAGCTGGCTACTAGGTTCTTCAGGGACTCATTGAACTCTGCCTTAAAGGGTCCAGTGCCTCCACTGTGGGGACAGTTACATCATCAGTGGCAGGAGAAACCATGGACACATCACCTGTGATTCACTTGGTCACAGATGCCAAGGGCACCGTCATCCATGAAGTCCATGTCCAGATGCAGGAGCTTCCCATGGGCATGAAAGCCCTGGCCCCACAGGTAGGTGCTGCTCTTGCCTGTGATCACAGTGCTAGGCTGTGTTCAGATACTGCCTTCAGCAGAACCAGGACAAAGTCCCGTCCCGTCCCCCCCCCCCCCCCCCCCCCCCCGACCTCAAGAAAGCACATTAGGTTGTGGGGGAACCTAATAACAAGGCACGGAAGCTGCTAAGGGAGTATGACGTGAAGGCTTGGGAGAATGGATGGAATCTACTCAGGAAGAAAAAAGGCAGCTGGCTGGTTACATTGGGGCTGTAAGGATGGGCCTATCATGAGTCTGCAGTGTGGGCTGGGTGGGAATGAGTGCCCATGCTGGGCTGCCAGGCAGCCCCCTTCCTTCCTTCTCTTCCTCTACCTCCCTTACAGTCCCCAGACTCTGAGGAGCTTCCCTGTTCCAGTGAGAACAGCCGTGAGAACCTGCTACATCAGGCCATGCAGAATTCTGGCATCGTCCTTGAGAGGGTTGCTAGGGAGGAGAGTTCTCTGGAGCCAGCCCCTCGCTCTGAGTCCAGCCCTCAGTCCCTGGGAGATGGAACCCCAGAACTGCCAGTGCTGGAGGTGGAGCGGATAGAGACAGTAGGTTTCTGTTACTGGCATGCTCCTGTCTGCTTCTCATGCTAGGGGGAAGAAGGTGCTAGCTAGCCTCCTCAGGCATCTTCATTTAGGTTTTTTTCTTTTGAGACAGTCTAACATAACCCAGGCTGCCCCAAATTTACTATGTAGCCAGCTAGTGTGGGCCTCTTGATTCTCTTGCTTCTACCAAGTACTGGAATTACAGGCATACACCACTGTGCCTAGCTGGAAAAGCAGTGCTGCTCTCTGCTGTAACTGTCCTTTAGTCTGTTAACTTCTTTACCTAAGACCAGGAAGGAAGGAAGAAGGCTGGCTTTTGTTTTTGGTACTATTGGAGTACAGCTTACAGTAGGTGCTAGAGTTGGTTTGTGATCCTCCAGCAGGTGGCCAGTGAGGCCCCAACTGTGCCCAGGACCCACCCGTGCCCTCAGTGCAGTGAGACTTTCCCAACAGCAGCCACCTTGGAGGCTCACAAGAGAGGTCATATAGGTGGGTAGGTAGCAGCAGGGAGGTGGGTGGGCCCATGGGTAGGGTGGCCTGTGAGCTGGCAACTAACTGGTGGGCTTGTGGGTGGTGAAAATTGCCTGATATTGGGTGTGGCTTCAGGGCCGAGGCCATTCACCTGCACACAGTGTGGCAAGGCCTTCCTCAAAGCCTACCTGCTCAAGAAGCACCAGGAGGTGCATGTGCACGAGCGCCGATTCCGTTGTGGAGACTGTGGGAAGCTTTATAAGACCATTGCTCATGTGCGGGGCCACCGACGTGTCCACTCAGACGAGAGGCCTTTCCCTTGTCCCCAGTGTGGCAAGCGTTACAAAACTAAGGTAGGCCTTTGGTCTTGAGATCCTTATGCCTAAACCCATCTTCTATTGTCCTACTGTTCCCTGTGTGTGCTGTGCACCCAGTGCCCTGCCACATCCTCCTCCTAGCCTAGTCTGTTCACTCTTGGCCTCTCAGGCCTGGGGGTAGGGGGACATGGCTGAGAACAGGCTGTCACAGAAAGGTTTCCCTAGAATGCCCAGCAGGTGCACTTCCGGACACATCTGGAAGAGAAGCCCCATGTGTGCCAGTTCTGCAGCCGAGGCTTCCGGGAGAAGGGCTCACTGGTGCGACACGTGAGGCACCACACAGGCGAGAAGCCTTTCAAGTGCTACAAGTGTGGCCGTGGCTTCGCGGAGCATGGCACACTCAACCGGCACCTGCGCACCAAAGGTCTGGGCCACAGGTGGCAGGAGAGGGTGAGGGCTGGGGTCAATGGCCCCAACTGAGGTGAGCATCCCTGTTGGCAGGGGGCTGCCTGCTGGAAGTAGAGGAGTTGCTAGTATCTGAGGAGAGCCCCTCCGCGGCTGCCACTGTGCTTGCAGAGGACCCCCACACTGTGCTGGTGGAGTTCTCATCTGTGGTGGCTGATACCCAAGAGTACATTATTGAGGTGGGTATAGAGCTGGTGGGGCAGGCTCAGGCTTAGGACACCCATGATGACCTCTAATGGAATGTCCAGGCTACTGCAGATGACACAGAGACCAGTGAAGCCACCGAGATCATCGAGGGCACCCAGACAGAGGTGAGGGTCTGGGTAAGGTACAGGAGGGTCCATTGGGTTGCTGAGCAGCCCTGCTCAGGCTGAACCACGATCCCTGCAGGTGGACAGTCACATCATGAAGGTGGTACAGCAGATCGTGCATCAGGCCGGTGCTGGGCACCAGATCATCGTGCAGAATGTGACCATGGACCAGGAGGCAGCTCTGGGCTCAGAGGCAGCTGCTGCTGACACAATCACCATTGCCACACCTGAGAGCCTTACTGAGCAGGTGGCCATGACACTGGCTTCAGCAATCAGTGAGGGGACTGTGCTCACGGCCCGAGCTGGTCCAAACAGTGCTGAACAGGCCACTGTGACAATGGTGTCATCAGAGGACATAGAGATCCTTGAGCACGGAGGAGAGCTGGTCATTGCTTCACCAGAGGGCCCACTTGAGGTGCAGACGGTCATTGTATAGCTTGAGGGCGACTGCTGTGGTAGAGAGAGGACCCTGAGTGTCTGCACACCGGCCTGGTCAGAAGACATGGGTTCAGGCACCCGAAGGGGAGAGTATGTGAATATGTAGTTTTGTTCTGTTTTCTGCTTTACAATAAAACATGAAAACCTGCAGCTTGTGATGTTGGGGTAGAGGCAGCCTCTGGGCCTGGTGGGGCTGCTTTCATAGGTGCCCTCTGGACACACCTGCCTGCTCAGGCCACCCTCTACATACACTTGCTTCAGCCCTGGTGGCGCCTCAAGGCGCGTGGGTGTCTCTGGCATGTTGACAGACAGCCTGTCCTACCTAGCTGGATCTGTGACTCCAGCTTTCACAGGCCTGCCAGGGTGTGAGGTGTTCCTTCTCAATCTCCATATCTGGGACTGCCAGGGGCTATGGGGCTGGTCTAGAGACCTAGGACCTTGGGCCAGCCTGAGTAGCTGATGCTTTCCTCTGGGATAGGCAGGTGTTGGAGAAGCAGCAGATACCACAGCACTGTAGGGCTGGTCTTTCTTGAGTTATCAGCCTGTCTTCATGGGGGAAGGAGCTCAAGGAGGCTGATTCTGGGATGTCTAGCTTCTGGAGAGGTGGAGACAATGAGAGGCTAGCTGTGGCCAGGACTGTCCCTCTCATTGTAGTGTTGAGGTTCTTCTTGTGGGCTGCTTGGAACTTTTGCCATGATTCTAAGGTAATGGAAGTGGCTTAGCATATGCCCTGGCCCTGGCCCTCTTGTGTCTCTGGACCGGAAGCCAATTCTGGAATCCACTCCATGGAAGGGGCGGTTCCCATTGTAGTCCAGCCCCTTCCTGGTCCAGGGCCTCAAATACCTGGGGTGCTTTGGAATCAGAGCTACCATAGGTCCAAGTCTGCAGTTCATCTTGGGTCACATGAGGCCCTCAGTCTGGACTGGATCTCACTGATTCGGGACTCCTGAATTTTCTACATCTTATTTACAGCCCAGGTAAGTTTAGGGGTGTGGGCTAGGCTAGAGGCTGGATGGGAGTAGAATCCTTCCATCCCTGCAATGACAGACCATCATGTTGCTCCCCCCACCCCACCCTGGACACTGGAGAAACATGGAGTGTGTTGGATTGGGATGTAGGCCAATCCTGGGTGTCAGATCTAGTTGGTGACAGCTATGCTATGGCCTGGTATGGGTTGGTGTTACCGTGGGACACTCCTGTCTCCAGGCTATCTGCTTTGCCATGGGTTGGCCTTGGGCCCCACTGACAGCACTTTGGACTTTGGGGGCCATGGGGGCCACAGCACTGCGCATTGGAGCCTTCAACATTCAGAGCTTTGGTGACAACAAAGTGTCAGATCCAGACTGTTGCGGTGTCATAGCACAGGTAAGGCCCAGTGAGGGTGACTGAGAAATGGGATGGGAGACAGATGGGACTAGGAGCTAGCTACTCTCTGGGCAATTAAGCTGATTGGGCCGGTGCATCCCTGGGCTCTTCCTCCAGATCCTCGCTGGTTTTGACATTGCCTTGGTGCAGGAGGTGCGAGATCCAGACCTGAGTGCCGTGTCCTCGCTCATGGAGCAAATTAACAGGTGTGGCAGGGCCTGGCACCACAACCACAGCCACTGTCACGAGCTCGGTTTGGTGCCCTGACCAGGGACTGGTGTCTCTCCACAGAGTGTCAAACCACGAGTACACTTTTGTGAGCAGCAGGCCACTTGGACGTGACCAATACAAGGAGATGTACCTGTTTGTCTACAGGTGAGGGCTGGGCTGCAGGCAGGGGACAGGGGCAGAGGTGACCAGTCCCACAGACCAGCTTGTTCTCTGCGCCCAGGAAAGGTTCGGTGTCAGTGGTGGGCACATACCAGTATCCAGACCCAGAGGACACCTTCAGCCGGGAGCCTTTTGTGGTCAAGTTCTCAGCTCCCAGCTCTGGTGAGGTGCATACCGCCCCTCCCTCCCAGACCTCCTCCTCCAGGCTTTCCGTGACTCTCATACCCACCCTCCACAGCTGCCAAGGAGCTCGTGCTGATTCCGCTGCACGCAGCACCGCACCAGGCGGTGGCGGAGATTGACGCCCTCTACGATGTATACCTTGATGTGATTGACAAGTGGAACACCGATGTAGGCAACCCCTCCTCAGTCCCCGTCCCCAACTCATGTGCCAGACCACCATTGGTGTGCTCAGGTCTGGATCCCTACTGTGCTCGCCCACAGGACATGTTGTTTCTGGGTGACTTTAATGCTGATTGCAAGTACGTGAAGGCGCACGACTGGGCATCAATCCGCCTGCGCAGTAGTGAGGTGTTTAAGTGGCTCATCCCAGACAGCGCAGACACCACAGTGGGCAACTCCGACTGTGCTTACGACCGGATTGTAGTGAGTGGGGCCCACCTGCGCCGGAGCCTGAAGCCCCAGTCAGCCTCAGTTTACAACTTTCAGGAGGAATTTGGCCTAGATCAGACCCAGGTGAGTGTGGACAGGGCTAGTGAGGCTGGATCCAGCACACATGCCCGCCAGTCCTCCCACTCAGCGGTGGGCTCACAGAAAGGCTTACTTGCTGAGTTTACACCAGGGCTCCCTCTAGCAAAGGTGGTTAGTTACAGCCAAGGATCCTTAGAGTGCAGGTCCCCCTGGGAGGGGACTGTTGGCACATTTCTGTTCCTTGGCCACACGGGGGCACCACTGAGGCCCAAGGGTGGCCACCAAGCCTTCACTGCCTCCTCAGGTGGGAACAGCTGGAGCACATGCTGCCCTGCAGAACTGCTGAGTGAGGCTCTACCCCTCTCCTTTCAGGCTCTTGCCATCAGCGACCATTTTCCTGTGGAAGTGACCTTCAAGCCTCACTGAGAGCTAAAGCCACCTCAGGATATGCCACCTGCAGAGTCACCACAAGGAATGGCCTCATAATGAATCACTCAGGATGGCAGGCCAGGTCCAGTTGGTGTGGACAGTGGCTATGGACACATCACTGGACTACTTAGAGCCTCTGTTTCCTCATCTATAAGGTGGGCTAACGTCACCTACCTCACCGGGCCGTTGTGAGGCGTACCCATGCAAGGCACCAGAGCAGCACTGAGCACATAGTTGCCTGCTTAATAAACAAGTCACTCCTGGCCAGGACTGTCCACAGTTGGATGGGGCCCCATGCTTTCCGAGACCTCTGTCCCTAGGCTGCAAAGCTCGGTCTTAACGTCCAGTAGGTCTGTGTTTCTATTGCTGTCAGGGAACTGTTCCTCTGTGCAAACTTCAAATGCTTTCAGGAACCCTTATTCCAGTTGAAACTTGGGTGGTAATATCTTCCTGGACCCTGCTGGATTTCAGAGCAGGCATGTGCTCATTCTGCCCTCAGGGATCCTAAGACCCTCATCTGAAGCAGAGGCTCTGTTCCCATGAGCACTGCAGGAAGCGAGGGGGCCACCTACATCAGTGAGCGAGCTCTTCTGGCACCTTCTGGGAAGGAAACCCACAGCCAAGGCAACTGCTTGGCACTACGGTCCTGCCCAGCCTGCACCCTGGCTTGGGTTGAGTCCTTCACAGGTGCCTTACGGAGTTTCTTCCTAAAAGTCTTGGGCCGGGCAAGGCCTCGGGAGGGTGGTTTTATGTTCAGGTGGGCCGTCACTTCAGCAGCAGGAAATAGCTCTGTGGACACAAGGTTTTCATGAGGTTTCTGGTTGTTAAAACTTCTCATCTTTGTGTGCACATGTGTATTTCTGTGTGTGCTTATGGAGGGAGGCCCAAGGTCAATAAAACATCTCACTTTTAGTGGGATTAGAAGACTAGGCATGATTCGAGGCCAGCCTGGTCTACAAAGCGAGTCCAGGACAGCCAGAGATATTCAGAGAAACCCTGTCTCGAAAAACCAAAAAAAAAAAAAAAAAAAAAGAAGACTAGGCATGAATCACATGGGCAAAAAATCTTGTGATGAATTAGAGAAATTTGGTTCTGTTTTGGCATTTCTGGGAACAGAACCAAAGGCCTAGTGTGTGCTATGGAAGCACTTAATCAATCCTCATTCTCAACCTACAAATCTGATTCTTGCAAAATCTGATGGAAGACTCAAGACCTTGCCACTGATCAAGCAGTACTAGGCTGGGGCTGCAGCTCAGTGGCTATGTTGTCCCAGCACGCACAAAGCCCTGGGATCGATGTCCAGCAGTTGTGGTGCACATCAGGAGGTGGGGGAGGGAAGTCGGGATTTAGGCAATCCTCAAGTAAATAGTTAGGTCATCTTGGGCTACATGAGACTGTCTGGAGCCGGAACGGGGGTGTGGTCAGGGGAGGGGACCTTTTGTGTAGTCATCATCCTCCACATTCCTGTTCCCAGGTTCCTCTGAGAGCTGTCTCCTCTTTCTAAATGAAAAAGGCTGTGACCAGAGGCTTTTCTCTGGAGGTCCCAGTGGGACAGACACTGTTTAGACTTCAAGGTTCCAATTAGACAGGCAAATGAAGACCAAGGATGGGCCAACCTGAGGATGCTGTTCACAATTCTGCTTTAAGAAGGTGGACATGCCATGTGACCTATAAGGTCCAGAGTGACTTTTGTGCTCCCCAAGCAGAAAGGTGCTGTGGTTGAAGCCAGAGGGTCCTAGGCATCAAGGAATGGCTTCCTGTGTGTGTGTGAACACCTTTATAAGGCAGAGGTCAGGGAGGTATCTACCTTGTTTTGAGACAAGGGGTCTCACTGGCACTAATTATGCTAGACTACCTGGGCAGAGAATCCCAGCCATCTGCCTGTTTCTGACCATCCAGTCCTGGGATTACAAGTCATCCACCACACCTTCCTTATTGTCAAGCTCTCATGACAGCATGGTAACATACACACACACAGACACATATATGTGTGTCTACATAACATGTGTATCTGTGTACCACGTGCATGGAGTGTCCTCAGAGGCCAGAGGGGCATTGGATCCCATGGAAGTGGAGTTGCAGAGGGTTATTAGCTACCATGTGGGTGCTGAGAATTGAACCTGGGTCTTCTGCCAGAACAGCCAGTGCTCTTAACCACTGAGCCACCTCTCCATCCTGGAACAGGACATTTTAATTTAAGGTCAGGAACACAAGAGCTAAGAGAGTCTTTAAGTTGAAAAATAGCTTGTTTATAATCCTTGGGACCAGTGGGTCCCCAGAAGGCACGTGTAACTGAGCACCTGTGTGGCAGCCTTGTTTTAGCCCCTCTTTTGCTTGAGGTTTTTCAAGTACGTGTGCAGGGACTTCTGGATGGAGTCTCGGGAGATGAAACTGACGAAATTCTGGATGTCAGCCTCTCGATGCTTGATCAGATTGTCTGCCGTGGCCTTTCGCATCATGTTCTTGGTCAGCTGCCGAGAATGGTCTAAAGAAAATGGGATTACTTATGAACTCACCTTTACAGAGTGGGAGGCCATTGCCAGCTCTTCTACATTTTCTTCAAGTATCGAAATATGGACTCTCCTAGAGAGTTCAGAAAAATCACAGAGAAAGCTGGGTGTCCTAGCATTTGGGAGGCTAAGGTAGGATAGGGAGTTCAAGGCCAGCCTGAAATATATATATGATCACCTGTGTAAGCAAACCACCAAAAATAAAAGGTAGGAGCTGAGCAGACAAGAGAATACGACAAAGGAGTTATTATTTTTGTTGCTGACACAGTCTCTGAACCCAGTGTGGTCTTGAACCTACACCACTTCTTTAGTTCCTTGAGTGCTAGCATTACAGGCAAATGCCATTATGCCTGGTTCTTTGAATTTCCTTTTTATGTCATTTTTAGGGCTGAGCACACAGGTCAGGGATAGAGAATATGCAGAAGGCTCTGGGTTCTGTCTCCAGCACTGCAGATAACCTACATGTCATTTTCCTTGAGTGATATTTTTGACCATATTTTCCATCAGTAACATTTGCTTGTGCATGGAGGTGCTGGTAACAGACACCTCAAGAGAAGAGGGCTCCCAAGAGGCCCGAACAGATGCTTTGTAACATTTGGGGATACATGGCATTAAAACTTCATCAACTTAGCTGGTGGTGCATGCCTGTATTCCAACATTGAAGAAGTAGAGGCGGGGGGATTCCAGGTTTAAAGACTTGGGGGAAGTAGGTTGTTTCAGGAAATCTTAGCTACACAGTGAGATCCTTTCTCAACAAAGTCAAACACCAAAAAGTCTTGGTGTCCCTGTAGTTTCACAGCTTGCAGCTGTGTGGCTGGCTGTGTCTAGAATGGCTGCCCCCCTGCTGTAAGTCCTGCTCAGCAGCAGTTGCGTGGCTGAAAGCTCACTCCCGCTCCACAGCATCACAAACAGATCAATAGCACTTTCTCAGATCCCAACTTGTGAGAACTTTTGGTTTCATGAGGAAGGACACCAGAAAGGGAAAGGGGTTCCCATAAGCACGTGCCTCAGAGATGCCCGCTGCTTGCTCCTTACCTGGAATGGCCAGCCACTGGGCCATCACTGAGCGAGCCCTGCTGTGTACCTGGTCCTCGGGTACCACCTCGTCCACCAAACCCAGTTTGAGGGCCTCTGCTGGTGGGAAGAGCATCCCCAGCTGAAGGGCACGCTCTGCCGCTCGCTGCCCGATGGTGTTCACAAAGTTGTCCTTTAACCTGGGATGAAGATACCCTTTACCTCTGTGCTAGGAGGTAAGACTGTACCAAGTGTAAAGCATGGGTGCAGTCCCTTCCCTTACCAGAAGGGGGCAACAATGCCCAGCAGGCTCTCATTCAATCCTATGGTATACTTGGCATTGTCAACCATAATTCTGTAGTCACAGGCTACAGCCATCATGCAGCCTCCAGCTGGAGAGGCTCCCTGCAGAGAGAAGCAAGAGACTAGGTCTGTAGGTCTTGCCGCTCCAGTATTATTCCTTAGACAGAACAGAGGGTACCCAAGCTTCCAAGGGCATGCCTGATAGGTTTGTAAACTCTGACTGGCCTCCCAGGGACCAGCAGTTGGGGTCTTCAGCGGCTCAAAGGCCTTGGAACATGACTCTTTAGCTTTCTGGGGCCAAAAAAAAAAAAAAAAAAGTTACTAAGAACAGCAAGTTCCTTCTCCTTTTGTATCATTTATCTGATGCCGTCACATCACAGAACTCTTATCATGTCCTACCAGGATGCCTGGGAACCCCCAAACGGTAGTGTCCTCCCTGCATGCCCCCTAATGCCCCATACCCATTCACCAAACCCTTACATTTGCTATCACCTATCTTTCCATCTTTAATCCTTCCTTTCAACTCCCATAGCTCTAATCCTTAGAGCCACCCCATCAGAGAACCTAGCTTTTTGGGTTTTGTTGCTGTTTTTCGGGACAGGGTTTCTCTGTGTAGCCCTGGCTGTCATGGGGGTCATGGGTTCCCATGTATATACTACACTCTATATACCAGGCTGGCTTCAAACTCAGAGCTCTGCGTGCCTCTGCCTCCTGAGTGCTGGGATTAAGAACCCTGCTTTTTGAAGCTGAGCTCCAATCCTTTCTCTACTGCTCTATCTTCCCAAGGTTAGGTTAGACTGTCACTTTCCAAGGGTAGATCTGCTCAGGGCTCATTCCAGTCAGCCAGGCCTTGTTCCCTACCCAGTGGCATTTTCTGTGCTGTGTCTGTCTGGCCAGGAAGGTCAGACTGTGAATATCCCAGCTTCTGGGCAGGCCCTTGAGAACTGTAGGTGTGGGCTTGGGGGAAACTCACATTGATGGCAGACACTAAGGTCAGGTTGGACATGTAGATCCTCAGCCACAGCTCCTGCACGGCCTTCCAGAACTCTGCGTAGTGGGCTGGGTTCCGGCCATACAGCTCCATCAAGTCCAGGCCAGCTGAGAAGATACCCGGGCGGTCCTGCCAGGAGAAGCCGGGGTCATGTGTAGCTGTCAAGATGCTGCTTTCAAGGAGTCCAGGACTGAGGGTGTCAACGACATAGCCAGGACCTTCCCCTGGACTACTTTCTGGAATTTTTTTTTTTTTCTAGCTTCAGACTGGAAAGGACAGAACAGGTGATGGTGGGTACTGCTCAGAGATATATGTACTGAGCTGTCATACACCTGACCGCAGGTGTGTGCTCAGTTCTGTCACCAGGCCGAAGACCTCAGGTGTAGGAGCACATGCTCTGATGTACTTGCCAAGGTCAAGCAAGGGTAGAAAGTGATGATGCAGAAGACAGATCTAGAACTACATAGCAACACGTGTGGGGCCTCAGTTGGATGTCTCAGGTCAGACACAGCTACCAGAGCAGGTATCGGGAGGACCCAGGTGGAGACAGAGCCACGTGTCATAGTGAGCATCAAATCCTAGGAAATGGCTTGGGAGCTTCCAGGTGAAAAGACCTGCCTGGGAACTTCCCCTCTGCACGGTTTCTTTCTTAGCCAGGGCTTCAGTTCATGGGTGGTACATTTGTTTAGGGCAGTACCTGGTCCAGCAAGAACTGCATGTTTTGTTTGCCCCATAGCATCTCCTCTTAGGTGGTGAGGGAGTGGACACAGACAGACAGACATCCCCTGTGACCCTGGAGTTACCGTTCACTGAGTCCGTGTCTCTCGGACATGAACAGATGCACAATTCTTGTGGGCTGATCTCACTTTGTGTTTTCATGAAATGCTTCCCTTTTCTGTAACGTAAAAGACTCAACAGAGCAGCTATGCTACATACAGATGCTCGGCTCCTACATCCCTATCTCTGTGTGTAGCCCTGGCTGTCCTGGACTCACTCTGTAGACCTGGCAGGCATCGAACTCACAGAGATCTGCCTGCCTCTGACTCCTGGGATTAAAGGTGTGTGCCACCAGACAGTTTAGGATTTAAATTTTAAAATTTTATACTTATGTGTATGAGTGTTTAGTCTGCCTGTGCCTGGTGTCGCAGAGGTCCAAAGAGGGTGTCTGGTCCCCTGGGACTGGAACTACAGATGGCTGTGAGTTACTTTGTGGGTGCTGGGAGTTGAACCCTGGTCTTCTTCAAGAGCAGCCAGCGCTCTTAGCCACTGAATCACCTCTCCAGCCCCCCCAGAGACAGATTCCATGTGAAGAAAAATAAACTAAAGTATGCCTGCTGGTCATACCAGATAGCCCTGAAGGGCTGAGTCAGCCCATCTCTGTGATCTGGGAAGACAGCTGTTCCGTAAACACTGGCCTTCTGAGTCACATTCAAATTCTTACCTCCAGTGTCTATGAGTATGGCCTATGTGGAAACAGTCTGGTGTTTATTCCCATGAATCAACAATATAAACTCTGACTTCGTCCTCCTTAATTTTTTTTTCTGGCGTCATCAATAGCAGAAGCAGGAGCAGGAACTGGCTGAGGTGCTTCTCCCTGATTAGCTGGAATCTAGCAGGCCTAGGAGCATCTGTAGATTAACCATTTTCTCCCTTGATTTAGCTGATGTTTCATCTACCATGGCTCAGTTACCTTTATTACTACCATCACTGATAGAAAACCACCAGCCATAACACAGTATCAGACTCCATTATTCCTGGGATCTGTCCTAATTACATCAGCCCTCTTCCCTGCCCCACTGGGCCCTTGCCCCAGGAATTTGTGGGGGGTTTTGTTTTTTAATTTCGAGACAAGGTTTCTCTGTGTAATTTTGGTTGTTTTGAACTCATTCTGTTGACTAGGGTGGCCTCAAGCTCACAGAGATCTGTCTACCTCTGTCTTCCCAGTGCCAGGATTGAAGTTAGGTGCTATGCTGCCTGGCTATGGAATTTCTATACTTTAATTGACCAAAACTTAAATACAACCTTCTTGGATCCTGCTGGAGGAGGAGATCCTATTCTCTATCAACACCTTTTCTGATTTCTTGGCCACTCAGAAGTTTACATTTTAATCCTTCCAGGCTTTGGAATTATTTCCCATATTGTTACTTACTATTCAGGCAAAAACAGAATCATTCGGATTTATAGGGATAGTTTGAGCTATGGTATCTGCTGGTTTCTTAGGACTTATCGTATTAGCTCAGCACATTCACAGTCGGTCGTGATGTAGTCTCTCGGGCTTATTTCACGTCAGCCTCAATAAATATGGCAGCTGGCATTAAAGTCTCAGGCTGACTCGCCGCACTCAGAGGATGCCTTACTCCACACGCCGAGTCCTGTTCCCAGCTCGGGGCTACTCTCCACTTGATAATGTCCTTCATGATACCCATTATGTAGCTGCTCACTCCCAGTATGTCTTCTCTATAATGGCTGGTTTTGTCCACTCATTTCCACTTTTTTCAGGGCACACTCTAGACGCCACATAGGGAAAAACTCATTTTTTTAAAAAATTGTATTTGTAGGAGTAAACATTACACTTTTTCCTCAACATTTTCTAGGGCTCTCAGGAATACCATGACACCATTCTATCTATCATCTCGCTGGTTTTCACTATAACCTTTATGATCTGAATTGCCTCCAAACAAGAGGTTCTCTCAGAAGAATATTCATCAACACTTCACGGGAATGCCATATCAGGTGCTCCAATTATTAAGGGGACTGACCAGTTTCCAAAGCCTCCATTTATTATAGATGTCACCATAAGGAAAACTATGGCAAATACATTGGCAGTAACAACAAAAAAAATTGATGTTTAGAAGTGTTGTAAGGCTT
>CAJQZJ010031764.1:2467603-2497724 GCA_907164525.1 Lophiomys imhausi
GTGTATTTGGTAGACCGTATGTGTTATCATGTAAACAAAGACTATCGAAGAGGGTAAGACAGGCTTGAAGATGGGCTACAGGTCGGGAGGCAGAGGCAGGTGGATCTCGGTGAGTTCGAGGCCAGCCTGGTCTACAAAGCAAGTCCAGGACAGACAGGGCTGTTACACAGAGAAACTGTCTCGAAAAGCCAAAAAAAAAAAAAAAAAAAAGAAAAAAGAAAAAAGAAAAAAAGATGATGGGCTACAGGGAATTCTAGGGCAGTTAACAGGATAAGGATAATGGATGGGATTGGGGCAGTTCGTGGGCTAATGCTTTTTAATACTGATGTAGCCCACCAATTAGAACTGTTAAGCTGCTAAGGCTGTGGGGTGAATAAATAAACTCAGAATTCCAATGGTAATAAGCCCTGGAATTAATGAGCTATGTGTCTGGTGGCCTTAGTCCCTACACCTTTGCAGACCCGGCTGGCCTTTGTATCCCTGTGGCACGTAGCACAGGGAGACACCTATGCTTTGAGCTGAATTTGAAAGGTGGTGGCACCTTCATCCATCTCATTAAGGGGCTGAGGGAGAAAGCTCGCTAGTGTTCAGATGGCTGTAGCTTTAATCTCCAGTATCAAAAAGGAAGGAAAAAAATACAAATGTAGCACAGTCAGCAGAGTGCTAACCTACCATCCACAAGGACCTGGGTTTGGTTTTGGCATCTCACGGACTGGCATGGTAGCTCTCTAGCCTTGCCTACATAACAAGGTGGAGGCTAATCTGGGATACAAGAACCTGACTCTAAAGGGCTGAAATAAACTGCCTCCTCATCTGACTTCATGTCCTGGCCCTGAGGAGAGCAGTTGTGATGCCCAGACTGGCCAGAGACCAAACCTCTGAGGACTTCCTTGTCCACTGTACAACCTTTCCTTGGTGGCTACTTACTGACTTCAGCGACTCTGTTCTCACCAGTACTGTTCCTGGCATTTGCTAGCACTTGTGGACAATGCCAGGTTTCCCTCAAGAATTCAGATGGCAGAAGACCTTGCCCTCTGATACCTGACTTAAGATTCCTGACCCAGAGACGAGCAGACCCATGTTCTCAAGCCATATGTCCTGCTGGGACTAGCTCACACGCCAGCAGCTCCAGGGGAAGGGAGCCTGGGAGCCCCTAGCCATGGGGCCATCATTAGATGATCTCAGGTGGCTCCTAGGAAGGCTTTGCTCCCAACAAAGTTCCCACTGAGACTGCTCAGCAGGTTCCTGAGGATAGTCCAGCCTTGGTAAACGCTTGGGAACCAGCTCTCCAGGAAACTGTGTCCTAGAGGTTCCTAGTGGTGATTAGGGCTGCCTGTGACTCGGTACCCCATAGTGGAGGCCTCCAGATCTTCCAGGATTCCACTGTGACCACAGCCAGGGCTGGTGTGTGGCTGGAACAGACACCTACCGAAGTGAGGATGACACCTCGGAAGGTCTTGTCATTCTCCAGCTTCTCCAGGCTGATGACGAATTCTGTCAGAAACTCCAAGCTGAGGGAATTCACTGGAGGGTTCTTGAATTTCATCACTGCAATTCCTAGTTTAAAAAAAGGGGAGGTATCCTGGAAAAGGGCTCAGTCCAAACAACACCTGACCACCCCTGGACCTCTGTTGGGCTACAGGAACTGCAGAATTTGCTTTTTCAAAAGTTCAGGCGGGACAGGTGGTGGGGGCACATGCCTTTAATCCCAGCACTTGGGAGGCAGAGGCAGGTGGATCTCTGTGAGTTCAGGGCCAGCCTGGTCTACAAATGGAGTTCCAAGACACCAAGACTACACAGAGAAACCCTGTCTTGAAGAAAAAAAAAAAAAAAAGAAAAAGATTCAGGCAGGTGCTGGCAATATAGCTCAGTATGTAAAGAAAGCACATAATCTAGGAATTCTGGTTTCTGGTGAGGTTGCAGATGGTAAGTCCTGTGTGCCCGTGGACAGCCTCAGTTTATCTTCACTTCTCAGAGATCTCAAATCCTCTGAGTGATCTGTCTAGCCTCCTGAAGGATCAAGATTAAGAGTTGTCTCAAGAGCTGGAGAGATGGCTCAGCAGTTAGTAGCACTGGCTGCTGTTTCAAAGGACCCAGGTTCAAATCCCAACATCCAGATGGCAATTCACAGCTATCTGTAATTGCCGGGTGTGGTGGCACACGCCTTTAACCCCAGCACTCGGGAGGCAGAGGCAGGCGGATCTCTGTGAGTTCAAAGCCAGCCTGGTCTACAAATTGAGTTCAAGAAACCCTGCCTTGAAAGACTTTAATTAATTAATTATTAATTAATTAATTTAAAAAGCCAAGCATGGTGGTGCATGCCTTTAATCCCAGCACTCGGGAGGCAGAGGCAGGTGGATCTCTGTGAGTTCTAGGCCAGCCTGGTCTACAAAGCGAGTGCAGGACAGCCAGGGCCACACAGAGGAAACCCTGTCTCGAAAAACAAAAAAGAGAAAAAAAGCAAGCACTGAAGCAGGACACTCTGGATGCCCCATTTTTGCCTCAGCCTCCACTTTCAGATCCGTATTTCAGATATACCCCGAGCAGAGGCAGGAGACAGGCGCTATGGCAGTTCAGTCAGGCTGCCCTGGCTTTCCTTAGGTAACTGATAGCTTCAGGGGGGCTGTGAGATTCTGAAAAGGAATCACTGAAGACACACTTGAGTGGAAACCAGACAGATGAGTAAAGTCAACAAAACAAGCACCAGAAAGCAGGGGGATTGGCTAACAGCCCCATCTGCTGTTTTAACAATAAAACAGTTTTGTCTGGACAAACAATCCCCATACAATCTTACTTTTTTTTTCTTTTTTGAGACAGAGTCTATGTTGTCTTGGCTGGCCTGAAACTCACTAAAAAGACCAGGCTGGCCTCCAACTCAGAGATCCACCTACCTCTGCCTCCTGAGTGCTGGGATTAAAGGCGTGGGCCACCACCACCTGGCTTGCTTTCATTTTCTAAATAGAAAACTTAAAAATAAAACAGAAACAAATAAACAAACAAACAAAAGAACACCTTTAGTTCTAGCACTTGGGAGAAGAGACAAGATCACAGTGAGTGTAAGATCCTATTTCAAAAAAACACAACATAAGATATAAAAATACCAATTCCAAATTACACTCATTTCTATAGAGTCTGTAGGCTGGCTCTATTGGGGCAATTCTGTTTAGGAGTGAACATACACATACTGTTTGAGGGGCTAAGAACACAGACTGCTTCCACAAGACCCAGACTGGATTTCCAGCAGCCACATGGCATTTGGAAACCCCAGTTCTAGGGGATGTGATGCCCTCTTGTGGCTTCTTCAGGTACAGGCATGCATGTAGTATGTAGGCATAAATGGTTTTGCTTTTTTTTTTTTTTTTTTTGGTTTTTCGAGACAGGGTTTCTCTGTTTAACAGCCTGGCTGTCCTGGACTTGCTTTGTAGACCAGGCTGGCCTCGAACTCGCAAAGATCCGCCTGCCTCTGCCTCCCAAGTGCTGGGATTAAAGGCGTGCGCCACCACTGCCCGGCTTGGTTTTGTTTTTTAAAGATCTATTTATTTTTATGTATATGGATATTCTGTCTGCATGTACACCCGCATTCCAAAAAAGGGCATCCAATCACATTAAGATGGTTGTGAGCCATCATGTGGTTAATGGGAATTGAACTCAGGACCTTTGGAAGAGCAGCCATTGCTCTTAACCACTGAGCAATCTCTCCAGTCCATGGTTTGGTTTTTGAAACAGGATTTCTCTTTGTTGCCCTGGCTGTCCTGGAGCTTGCTGTGTAGATCAGGCTGGACCCAAACTCACAGAGATCTGCCTGCCTCTACCTCCTGAGTGTGGGGATTAAAGGTGTGCACCATCACTGCCTGGAAAAATAAGTTTTTTTATTAAAAAGAATCTTAAGTGGTTTAAAAAATTATTATTTTTTTTATGTAACCCAACTAAGCAGGCCAAATGTAAAAGTCTACACCAAACTCTTAGCCTGTCCCTTGCTGACCTTCTAGCCCAGGTTCAAAGATCTTAATCAAAGGGCCTGGGAATAGATATTTTCAACTTTGCAGGCAGCACAGTGACTGCTTGCAAGCAGTCGGCTCGAATGCAGTCAGAGTTATGGATGTGTGCTGCTCCATGTCAAAGGAGGTGATTTCTTTTTCTTTTCTTTTTTTTTCTAAAGATAATTTATTACAATTGGATGCTGTGTGTAACAAAGCAGACTGAATTCATTGTTTCTGTATGCATTTGGTTGAGGTCCACATCACATATGGAAACTGCGAGCTGCACTTCTTTTTTTCTTTAAACTTTTTCAAGACAGGGTTTGTCTGTATAACAGCCCTGGCTGTCCTGGAACTCACTCTGTAGACCAGGCTGGCCTCAAACAGAGGAGATCCGGTGCTGGGATTAAAGGCGTGCGCCACCACACCCTGACATTACAGACAGCTGTGAACTGCCGTATGGTGCTGGGATTTGAACCTGGGTCCTTTGGAAGAACAGCCAGTGCTCTTAACCGCTGAGCCATCACCCCAGCCCAGGAGGTGATTTCTAACTTGACCATGCTGATGTAGGACTTCAGAGTTCAAGGTCAGACTGGGCTACACGGAGACCTGGACTGCACTGCCCTACACAGCAAGAAAGCAAAGGAGTGTCAACACATCAAGGATAGGCAGGGCATGGAGGTGCACATCTTTAATACCAGTACATGGGAAGCAGAGGCAGGTAGATCAAAGCCAGCCTGGTCTACATACTGAGTTCCAGGCAGCCAGGGCTACTTAAAGAGACCTCGTCTCAAAAATAAAATAAAATAAAAACAACAACAAAAAACCCCCCAATAAAATAGTCAAGGAGAGGCCATAGGGCACCTTAGTTGGTAAAGGAACTTGCCTGGGAAGTCTGATGGTGGGAGTTCAATTCCTGGGTCCCCCAGTGAAAGGAGCAACTGACTCCCACAAGTTGCTCTGACTTCCACATGAGCCCTCTGGTGTGCATCAATATCATAAACACATAACATCAGTAAATAAAAACATTTTTTAAAAAATGCCCTGAGGGTTGGAGAGATGGCTCAGAGGTTAAGATAACTGGCTGCTCTTCCAGAGGACCCAGGTTCAATTCCCAGCAACTACATGGAAGCTCACAACTGTCTGTAACTCCATTTCCAGGGGATCTGATATCTTCACACACACATATGTGCAGGCAGAACACCAATCAATTTTCTAAAAAATAAATAAATCATTAACAGAAAATAAAGCCCCGAATCTGGGACAGGAGAGATGGCTCATCAGTTAACCACACTTGCTGCTCTTCAGAACACCAGGGCTTGGTTCCCAGCACACACACAGTAGGTCACAGTCCCCTGGAACTGTACTTACAGGTCCAGGGAATCTGATGCCTCTTCTGGCCTCCTTGGGCACCAGGCAAACCCATGGTGTGCATACATATATGCAGGCAAATACTCAAACCAAAAAAATAAAAATTCAAAAGCCCTGGTTAAATCTCTGTAAATGAAATGTTAAACTGTATTTATGAATACCTAATAAACCTATAACCTAACAACACTTTAAACAACCCTACCTTAACCCTTTTGAAAGGCTACCAAGATTCTCTAGTGTAGGTCTGTGAGGGCAACTTGCTTGTAGGCACACCTCAAAGAGCAATCAGCAGTCTGGCTCTGGCATTATTATGGCAGCCTTAACCTCAATTCAGCTTGGGTTTGAGGCTTTCTCCTCAGGCTCAGGGCCTAGCATCACTCACAGGTTTGTGCGACCAGCTTCAACTGCTCACCTTGAGGCAGGTTTCAGTGAGCTGAGACTGTCCGAGGTCTCCTCAGCCCTCCATGTGAAATAGCTGAACCCCTCAGGCCTCGGCTCTCCTCATTTTCCATTTGCTGGGGTTTCAGAGCCTGCGCACACCTTGAGCCTCGGGCCACTGCTGTCTCGGCCCACTGGCCTACCTCAGTTGCTCTGCTCCTGCCACTGTGGCGCCAGCCAGTCCCGCCTTTCCTCAGGCTGCTGTTGCTGTCATTTCTATGGTCTTCTCAGCCTGTGTGTACATCCTGCCTCACTCACTTGCTAGAGCACCTTAGGCCCCTCTGTTCCTGCTGCTGTCTGTCTTCGCAGCTTCTCCCAGTCTTCATGGGTTGGCTGGTGACCAGAGCCCCTTTCTGAGGCTTTTTTCTGTCAGCAGTACCTCAGTGCAAACAGCTGTGTCTTCACACCTGTGAGTGTCTTCACACCTGTGTCTCTCTTCCGGCTTCTGTGTCTACTGAGTGGGGCTCCTCACTCTCTCTTGGGCTTAAATAGGGCATGGTCCTCTGGTCTTTTGAGGTGACTCACAGGGCTCTCTCCAGGTAGCTGGTGGTCCTTGGCCACGCCCGTCCACCAGGCACTGCTCTCTCTCAGAGCCATGGCTTTAAACAGAGGCTTTTCATTTGAGCTACGCCCCTCCTTGGCTGCAAGTCTTGGCAAGCCTCCTGTCTTTCAAAAGGAGGTCATGACCAGCAGCTGAGCAGTGTTCAGTAGCTGAAAGCTTCAGCTACAGTCTTTCAAAGTGTCAGGGGTTCAAGGTCATTTGTGGCCTAACAAGAAGTTGGAGGCCATGGGTACATGAGACCCTGTCTCAAACAGTATTCCAGGGTGAGGCCATATTACAATGGGCCTTATGTTCAATAGGATTGAACATATCTGTCCTTATGGAAGGAGAGATACAAGGAGAAAGCCATAGAAAGACAGTGGCAGAGGTTGGGGTTATGGGTAAACTGGGCATGGTAGATAAGGCCATTATCTAAGGGTGAGGCCTGGAGTCCTGGAACCAACATACAAGCTGGACAGGCAAGGCCTTCGTTGGTGATCCCAGTACTCTGTATGCAAAGATGGCTTTGGGTTCTGTTCTTTACAAGTGTGAGATGTTATATCATCACTCAGTGTACTGTATTCTGGACCCACAGACTCAGGGAACACTTGGATCGCCATTATCATAAACCTCCTTTCCAAGCAAAAGCCACAAAGTCCTGAGGGCACAGGACACATGTGGTCTTTGAACTGCCTCAGGCCCCCTAGGGCTCCCCATCTTTCCAGTATCCACACCTTCCAGACGTCTATCTGAGTTTGTTTTTGGTTTTTCAAGACAAGGTTTCTCTGTGTAGCCCTGGCTGTCCTGGACTCACTTCATAGACCAGGCTGGCCTCGAACTCACAGAGATCCACCTGCCTCTGCCTCCCAAGTGCTGGGATTTAAGGTGTGGGGCACCACCGCCCAGCGTCTATGTGATTTTTAAGGAAGCCCACCTGCCTAGAGATGCAACTCTAGCCAGGAACCCACTTTAGTTAGGAATAAAGGTTTCCCCTGACACCCCCAAACCTGACAATACTGTAGCTGTTTGTCATCTCCGCTTTGAGCAGGCTGCACTATGCTCCAAGCCTCAAGGACCCCGAGGAGTTGGCAGGAGAGATGTATCTGTGCCATGACGTTGATGTCTTGCATGTGGGAAGACCTCACCGGATTGTCCTTGAAGCCTGCCTGTCTCTACGTCTTTCCTGCCTTTAATTCACCTGTTCGTGCAATTCCTCTGTTCTTCACAACCAGCAAGTCCCAAGTCTTCAGAGGAAGAGGCAAGAGGCGTCTCAGACCCAGATATGCAAAGAGGTTTCTAGTGGGGAATCAGCTCACACTCACCCAGCTACTGCGCTGAAACTGCTGCAAGGTGCCCTTCCATTGTCCTTGGCTACTCGTGCACTCTGTCTGCAGTGTAAGTGCAAGAAGGATCTACCCGGGGACCCTGAGAGCACTAACTACTGCTGCCCACGTACCATCCGGTACTACCCATGGGGCTTCCAAAATCATCAAGAGGCACTTCCAGCTGAAGACCCAGGTGCCAAGAAAACCTTTCTCTGAGAATGAGGGCCTAGTGTTGGTGCCAGTGGGTTCTTTTAAGCCCTTTGATTTAAGTGGAAGAGGTAACTGTGACCCAGTTACAGGCCTGCATAAAGCAAACACCTCATGCTTAGCCGGTAGGGAAATATCTGGAACGTCTGGTATGGGAGGGACACCAGGGTAACTGAGGAAAAGGTAATGAGGTAAAAGGTGACCATGAGCTAAACAGAGTTTAGAGGACTTTGTCACCATGGGATAACTGACCAAATTCCTACAGTAGGGTCAGTATTAGATAAAATCTTCTTGATGAGGCCAGCCTGGTCTACAAAGGGAGTCCAAGACAGCCAGCGCTGTTACACAGAGAAACCCTGTCTGGAAAAAAGAAAAAGAATCTTGAACGATGAGTTGAGCAGATTCTAAAATCAAGCATAATTGCCCCTGGCTCTAGCACAAGCAATTTGAGAACTGTGCCAGTCTGAGGTACCTGCTCGGCAACACTGGAGAAATGATGAAACAGGCAAAGAGCCCGTCCTCACCCAAGATGAACCTTTGCCAAAAAGACCCTGTATCAACCATTTTCTGTGCTAGCAATGTTCACATACTTTAGGGTGTTTATGTACTGGGGACGTAACAGCATGAGCTAGATGGGGCTGGATAGATAGCTCAGTGGTTAAGAACACTAGCTGTTATTCTAGAGGACCTGGGTTTGATTCCCATCACCCACATGGTAGCTCACGACTGTCCGTAACTCCAATTACAGGGGATTTAACAATCTTTTGAGCCTCCACAGGTACCGCGCAAACATACAGGCAGGCAAAAAACCTGTACAGAAAATAAAAACGTAAAAAAAAAAAAAGTGGCAAACACTAGTGATGAGAGCATTGGGGAGGCAGAGGCAGGTGGGCTAAGTTCATGGCCAGTCTCCATGACACAGTGTAATAATGAGTTCCAGGTCAGCCTGGACAAATGAAACACTGTCTCCAACAACAACATAAACCCTTAAGCTAAAGGGTCATATGGACGTTTCCATTTTGCCTTTGAAATAGAGGTAACCTCTATCTACAAAACTAAAATAGATAAATAAAATCAGTTGCTATTTTACCTTTTCCTTTTTACTGGAGATCTATCTATCTGTCTGTGTATATATCTACCTATATGTCATTTACTTATACTAAAATTGTGATAAAATATACATGATATTAATCCCAAACATCTAGTCAACCTTAAGTGGATATAATCCATTGACTTTGGCATGGTATAGAGTTGTCACCTCTACCCATATTCTAGTGTTTTGTTTTTTGTGTTTGTTTTTACTGAGACAGGGTTTCTCTGTGTAGCCCTGGCTGTCCGGGACTCAATCTGTAGACCAGGCTGGCCTTGAACTCAAGAGATCCGCCTACCTCTGCCTCCCAAGTACTGTGATTAAAGAAGTGTGGCACCAACGCCCGGACATTCTCGTAGTTTTATTTACTTTTGTAGTACTGGGATTAAACCCAAAGCCTGGCACCTGGTAGGCAAGTATTCTGCCATTAAGGTACCTCTCGCCAGTCCGTTAATATTTTTTTTTTTTTTTTGGTTTTTTCAAGACAGGGTTTCTCTGAATATCTCTGGCTGTCCTGGCCTCGCTTTGTAGACCAGGTGGGCCTCGAACTCACAAAGATCCGCCTGCCTCTGCCTCCCAAGTGCTGGGATTAAAGACGTGCGCCACCATCGCCTGGCTTCCGTTAATATTTTTAAATGTGTGTTTCTGTGGTATTTAAGATATACTAAAACCGATCCTTTAGAGATCTGCACCTTCTGCTGGACTCATAGGTTTGAGCCCATTCTAGCAGCACTAGCACACTGGGACCCAGACTTTGACCTCCAGGTGTACTTGGGATGCATCCGTCATAGGGGGAAACTTCAGTGTTGAGAGGCCAGGGGTAGGGTCAGAATGTGATCCTAAGCCTAGGCCCAGCTGTGTCCTCCTCCTCTCTCAGGTTTTCTTCCATAAATGCATTATCTGCTTGTCCTGGAAAATTCCACCTTTCCCTCCCAGCATCCTCATTAAACAATACACAAATAAAACAAAGCACAGCAAAACAGGCTCTACGTGTAGTCCAGGCAGGCCTCAACCTCACCGTCCTCCTGCCTCAGCCTTGGGAGGGGAGGCGTTCCAACTTTAACTAGGAAAATAGCTGCTGAAGTCTGTGCCATGAGCCAGTATCAGGAAAATACTCAAATACTTCCAATCCTTATCGTGTCGGAGTTTTGACACTGGCTTCAGCTGGGTTTGCAAGCACGAGCCGCCACTGCAAGCTACGATCATTTTTAGCTCAGTTTAGGCACTGGGCCATGACTTTTAGGACTTAAAAACCCCACACGTTCTGTCATTTAAACCTGGTGTGAACTGCGGGGCCTTCACCGCCCGCCCACTCACCCGCCGCGTCCTCCGTCTCCACCAGCACCAGCTTGTTAGCGAAGCGCCGCGCGCCGTCCACGGCCTCCCTGCGCCCGAGGCGGGATCCTGCGGACAGGACAGCCCGGAGCTCGTTAGCAAGCGCCCAGGGTCCCGCCACCGCCGCCCGTGCACCAGCCCTCCCAACCTGCCCACGCACCCGCGTGCAGCAGAACGCGACTCGCGGCGGCCAGCGCCATCTTGGCGTCGGTGGGGACTAGAGATCCACCGAGTGGCCAGCGGCGTCGCTTGCAGCGGGGCGTTGCACACACGTCTCCTCTGGGGCCCGCCCGCCCGGCCGGCCCGCCCCGGTCAGAGGCAGCCGGCCATTCCGCAGCCTTCCGGGGACTGGGCGCAGTGCCCTGGGCCAGCCACTCAGCTCAGGGGCAGGCCCTCGCTGCGGGCCGCAGACCAGGGGAGGGAAGGTGGAGCTCGCGCCAGGGGCGGGCGCTGCGGGGAGGGGAGGAGCTACTGCAGGCCCTCACCTTTCTCCTGCCAGCTTCCCACTGGAGAAGGGCAGCCACAGCTCAGGGAGGCAGTGCGGAGGGGCTGGCAGAATGGCTGCAGGCGAGGAGGTACAGATTTGCCTTGCCGGCCCAGGGGGGAGCGTCCTCAAGAGCGCATTTTTTTTTTTTTGGTTTTTTCGAGACAAGGTTTCTCTGTGTAGCCCTGGCTGTCCTGGACTCACTTTATCGACCAGGCTGGCCTCGAACTCACAAAGATCCGCCTGCCTCTGCCTCCCAAGTGCTGGGATTAAAGGCGTGCGCCACCACCGCCTGGCGTATATTTTTATTTGTAGCAATACCGAAAAGGCCACAAATAAAAGCAGCGGCCAGTGTGGCATAGGCATTGCGGTGAGGGGCAACCTCTGCGTTTACTCTCATTTAAAATGTTTCTAAGTGTTCCAAAATGGCGAAGACTTTTCTTCTATGGTGCTGAGCATGGATCCAGAAACTGGACACCACCACCAACTCAGAACCAGTATGAAACAAGAGTGAGTATCCATATCTTCCCAAGATAGCAGCAGAGCCAGGCACAACCAGCTTCTCAGTCACAGGCTGATCTCACCTCAAACACATAAGCTCTCAGTCCCCCTCTTTTAGAAATGCCACTTTGGGGATTAAACCTAAAGTGAGTTCTTAGTTGGGTGCCAGCACAAATCTGGACCGTTCTGGACTAAGAAGAAAGAGGCAGTGACCCAGCACTTGATTTGCATCCTAATCCTAGGTTTATTCAACAGTCCTTCCACTACATAAGTACAAACACAACCTTACCTAAAATGCTACAAAGTTATAAAACTCAAAACAAATTTTATAGTACTGACTGTACAATAAAAGCAAAAGAGGCAATGCACACACTGCCACGGTTAACCTGCAACATCACCATGAGCGCAGGTGATATGGGGTGGGGGTAGTTCCCATGAGGACCCTGTAGAACTGGCTCACCAATTTTAGAGTGTAATAGAGACACAGGGACAGAAAGGACAACCATCTATGGAGGAACCCTTCAACGGTTGTTAACCCTAGAAGTGAAGAGTACTCAGCAGGGGACATGGTCAGGCCTCCGAACAGCAGCTTGGTCCTTTCCTCAGATGTGGCACAGCAGCAAGGGCATGGCCAGGTTGTCTGGTTCTGAGTCATCCGTGGAAGACGGTGTGCTGCCATTATGAAGGCTTGCTTGTCCCAGTTGGCTCTGCTACCAAACAGATTCTGAAGGACTGGAAGGGGTGAACTTTCTAGCTTGAAAACTACAGGGTACCTCTATTGGCACTGTCCTGAATCAATTTTACCTCTGCAGCCAGAATCCTCCTGCAGAGGAAATATCTCAATTGCTGTCTTCAGAGCCTAACCTGGTAAGGGATCCTTCCCTACAGATAGATCCTCATTTGGCTAGAGAAAGGACGAAACTGAGCCGGGGGAACATAAGTTACAGTGGTATACATCAATGTCCCTGCTTATCGGGAGGAGTTGGAGCTGGACCGGCTCCTGTGGCGGCGGCGACCAGGAGATCGAGACCTCCTGCGCACAGGGGACCTTCGTCTTGGGGAGCGAGACCTGTAGGAAGAGGAACCAGGTCAGCCAATAGCAAAACCTGAAACCAGCATAGCTGTAGGACAAACTGGCCTTTTTAAAGACCACCCTGCTTTTGTTTACAACCCTATATGTCTAACCCAAAAGCTCTTCTCCTAACCCCTCTAGTCTTTTTTTTCTCTTTCCCTTTTTGGTTTCGTGAGACAGGGTTTCACTGTGTAACAGCTCTGTCTGTCCTGGACTCGCTCTGTAGACCACGCAGGGCTCAAAACTCACATAGGATCCATGAGCTCAGACTCTAGAGGTGGTCCCTTCAAAGGGCCTCACCTACCAATCCATAACACATATTTTGTCTGTCTTCTCTGATCCGTTCCGTTTTCTATATTTAACTCCACAGGAACACAAAGTCATCACAGCCACCCAGGTTTGTAAGTAACACAAAGACCAAGATGGCTTAAAGACAATTCCAGATTGACTCACCTCCTCCTCATCCGTGGGGGTGACCTGCGCCACATGGGAGGCGGTGGAAGCATTCTCCTGGGTGGGCTGAATCGCCGAGGGGGTGGCCGAGGCCAGGGCGCCAGCACAGCAGTAGCAGTGATCTCTTGGCCATCAATTTGTCCTGTAGAAAAAAAAAGGGACAAACCCAAAAAGTCTTTAATATCAATACTTAACATACTCACACCTGCTGTGGTGTGGTGCATACCTGAAATCCCAGCAAGCATTCAGGAGGTAGAGCCCCTATTAGCCTAGGTAACATATAGACACACCGCCTCAAAATGGGACAGGTCAGGAATGGCGCCCACATCTTTATTCCTAGCATTTGAGAAGCAGAGACAAAAAACAGATGGATCCCTGAGAATTTGTAGTAAGCCTGGTCTACATAGCAAGGTCCAGGTCAGACCAGCTAGGGGTAGATAGGGAGACCCTGTATAAAAAGAAAACAAAAAAACCCACCTACCCCAGGCAAACACCAAGCCAGGTGCCCAGCATACCAAGGCAAACAATCATAAGATAACCACAGAACCACCACCAGGAAAAGCTACTATAGGGCATGAGATCTAAGAGACACACTAATTGAGGCACTGGAACAACATCCCAAAAGACAGACAACCCACACAAAATTCTGAAGCCTGCTAGGTAGAAGGACCAGCAGTGGGACAGACAAGCCAGCACAGGGCTTACAGGCAGAATGGAGGCTCTTGGCAGGGGCAGGAAGGAGACACCAGAAGCTGAGCTTCCTTCTTTTTTGAGATAGGGTCTCCCTACTTAGCCTGGCAGAATTTACTCTGTAGCTCAGAGCAACCTTGAACTCACAAATTCACCTGCCTCTGCCTCCCAAGTGCTGGGATTTAAGTCATGTGCTACCACGCCTGGCCCTGAAATTCCTTTTTAAAGATAGTGGGAAGCTCAGGCTGAACTTAAAAAAAAAAAAAGACACTTGTTTGAAGACTCTGCAGCCATCTACATGAACTAATTTGCAAATAAAGGGGAAGAAAGGGAAATTTTTAGAAATGATTACAAACTTAGAGAAACAGCATTGCAGGATACAAACCCCAGGAAAGTACAGGGTTTCAGAGAGAAAAAGCAAAAAACATTGAGGTGCAGACTCAAGAACACCTAACACCTACAGATGACCTCTACAGATGCAGAAGTTGGTCCCTAGAGGCCATACCTAGCTCACTGTCAACAAAGGGACAGCTCCTATCTTGTGAGCACCCAGAGGCTAGTTCAGGCACACGTGTTTGCACTCCAGAGGTTTAACATAACCAATTCCAGTCTCAGCCAGCCACTGGGCCACAGCCAAGCTAGCTCTAACAAAGAAAGTCACCGCCCTAATTGAACAAAATACGTGCATCCTCCAACCAGTTCCAGTGAAGGCCACTCTAGATGTCTCTAGTTCCTTGTAGTTTTAACTGATTAGCAAATGCTCACTCTGCCAATACCAGATGATAGGCAGATTTTAAAAGTGAAGGTGTGATTCATAGGACCTGAGCTGATATGCTGAGCTCCTCAAACACTTGAGGGATCCTGAAGTGAATTAAGAAGTGGCTTTGAAGCCGGGCGGTGGTGGCGCACGCCTTTAATCCCAGCACTTGGGAGGCAGAGGCAGGCGGATCTTTGCGAGTTCGAGGCCAGCCTGGTCTACAAAGCGAGTCCAGGACAGTCAGAGCTGTTAAACAGAGAAACCCTGTCTCGAAAAACAAAAAACAACAAAAAAAAAGAAGTGGCTTTGAGTCCATACCCAAAGGCAATCAGCAGTCATCAACAGCATGTACATCAAGCAGAGCAGGCCCTACCAACTATCAACAGGAATTGACGGTAATTGTGCTGCATTCTTCAAGGGCCCCCCATTCAAGTTCAGGTTTATAATTGGCAACCATAGTCACTTTGTCAACTGTATACAGTTCCCTCCTAATGGGACAGATTTGCCACAGCCAGTGCTGACAACCAGATATTCATTTATGTGGGAAGACAGGAGAGAAGTTGTGTGCCCTTGGAGGAATTCATGCCATTCATTGGAGTCCTAATAGCACCCATTTGATATCTGCCTGAGGACAAAACCTCTAAGATTTCGGATATCAATGTGAACTCCGTGGTTAGCATGGGTTCCAATGTTCTAGACCAGCTAGGCTCCCTGTGGCAGAAGGACCACCTCCTCAGCGTCTCCCTGTCTGGATACATCAACTACCTGGACAAGAACAACCCTCGCAAGCCCCTCCGCATCCTCAAGGGTCACAGTAAATCCATCCAGTGTCTGACAGGGCACAGAAACGGTGGCAAATCCTATATCTATTCTGAGAGCTGCGATAGACCTATCAACTACTGGGTTTCAGACAGGAGAGAATCAATCTTTCTCTGGAAAAGGCCACACAAAACAGGTGTCCATGCACTAGTCTGGGCAGTTGGCCAGCCGCAGCACGGATGACACTGTGCGGTACACTCCAACCTTACACTGAGGAGCCACAGTGGACAAGGCATTGTGAAACTGGACAAAGTGAGTAGCCGTTGGCCCGGAGGGTTATACCATGGCCCTGTGCAGACTGTCCTTCTAAAGGACCAGAAGAAGTGCTTCAGCAATGACAGCCCAGGATATGAGCCTGTGTTGTGTCTGTGCACTCTGTCAGGGATACAGTGGCTGTTGGGGGCATGGAGGCCAAGGAGCAGTGACAGACATGGCCTGTCCCCAAGATGGTACTTTCCTGGTCGTGTGTGAAGCCAGCAAGGTGGTCATAGTGTTCCATGTAACTGATGGCTATTTGGAGGATAATGTTTTATGGTCACCATGAAAAATTGTGTGTCTGGCTTGGTCACCAGACAATGAGCAGTTTGCCTCTGAAGGCATGGACACGTGGACACTGAGTGACTCAGAGACCAAAGTCAATATCCAAGATGCTCACCAGCTGCACCATGTCAGCAGCCTAGCCGGATAATCCTACACCGTTACCACCTCCCATGATGCCTCCGTGAAGAACTGGACAATCACTTACTGAGGACGCCACTCACTCCACAGACTGAATTGGTCACTAGAGTTTACTTGCCTTGTAGCACCCTTCTCTTAAATATTTCTGTAACGCTCCCCTTCCCGCCTGACCTGGGAGTGAGAAGGGTCTAGGAATACCCTCCTCTTTCTAGCGTATCCATGTATGTATGTGTCCTTCTGAAAGCCTTAGACAGTAACAGTTTGCACAAGAGAAATAAAGCAAGTACTTAAAAAAAAAAAGCTTCATTCGATCCACAGGTTTTTAAGAGATTGAGAATTTCTTAAAATGCTAATATATTCATATTTGCTGGATTTTTTTTTTTCAAGAATAGTGCTTCATAAAACATATTTTTGGTAAATACATCCACACTGAATAAGAACAGATTTTACAAAGGGCTCCAGTGAGGAAAAAAAAAGCACTTGGGTTGGAAATCTACTTCAAGGGTTCCACAAGCAATCAGATCTCTTCAAGGACGGGCACCAAGCTGAGGGTGGTCACTCACCTCCATCCATGTGTTTCAGCGCCTTCTCTGCTTCATCTGGATTCTCAAATTCCACATATGCATAGCCTTTGGATAGATGAGGATGCATCCTTTCTACAGGCATGTCAATCATTTTAATTTTCCCATAAGTAGAAAATATTTCCATGATATGATCCTAGAGAGAGAAAGGTCATACCTGTTTACCCACCTATCACTTAATATCAAAGGGAAGTCACTAAATGCTCAGTAGTGTAAAAATATTCTGCCACCTGATAATATATGTAAACAAGGCCAAAGTCTCCTGGATGTACGTGTAATAGATAAATCCATTAAAAAGGAATTAAGCGGTATTACAATCAGGTCATGGGCCACATAGTTCTCCGTAAGGACTACGTTCTAGGTGTGCCTGTGCCAGACACCAGCTTGTCCAGTCACACCCCAACCTCCAGGGATTTGTGTTTCTTACCTTGGTCACATTCCTGGTGAGCCTCCCAATGTGCACTTTAGTGGGTTTAGGTGAAGGGCTCCGCCTTTTCCTTTCCTTTTCATCTCTTTTAGGTGGTTTGGATCTGAAAAAACGAAAACATCCACAAAATTTCAATTTCTCAAATTTTCAATATACTCGAAGTATAGTGGGTTTGGGGGTGGAGTTCATGGAAAGGTTCCAGATTTGGCCCCAGCACCAAAGAGGGAAAATTGTCAGCTGGGTATGATGCTGTATGCCTAACACCCGACACCCAGGAGGCCAAAGCAAGAGGAATGCCAGGAGTTTAAGCCAATCTGGACTGCCCAATGAGACTCTGCCTCAGCAGAAAAGTGTGAGGTTTCTCCTTAGCTTCAACAGCTTCCAAAAGAGTTTCTTATCAATTCTCTTATATTAACTATGGTTTCATCAAGAATGGCCCCATTGGCCAGGCGGTGGTGGCGCATGCCTTTAATCCCAGCGCTCAGGAGGCAGAGGCAGGAGGATCTCTGTGAGTTCAAGGCCAGCCTGGTCTACAAAGCGAGTCCAGGACAGCCAGGCTGTTACACAGAGAAACCCTGTCTCGAAAACAAAAACAAAAACAAAACAAGAATGGCCCCATAGGCTCATATATTTAAATGCTTTGTGATCAGAAAGTAGCACTATTTGAAAAGGATTAGGGGGCCTGGAGAGATGGCTGTGTCTGCTCTTCCAGAGGTCTTGAGTTCAATTCCCAGCAACCACATGGTGGCTGACAACTATCTGGTAAATGAGATCTGATGCCCTCTTCTGGCATGCAGGTGTACATGCAGACAGAGCAGTCATACACATTAAAAAAAAAAAAAAATTAGGAGATATGGTCTTGTTGGAGGAAGTGTGTCACTGGAGGTGAGCTTAGAGGCTTCAAAAGTTAAAGACAAGCCCAGTGTCTTGCTCTTCCAGCTGCCTTTGGATCCAGATGAAGAACGCTCAGCTACCATGTCTGCCTCCATGCCACCAGGCTCTCCCTGCCATGAGGATAATGGACTAAACCTCTGAAATTGTAAGACAGCTCGAATTAAATGCTTTCCTTTATAAGAACTGCCTTAGTCATGGTGTCTCTTCATAGCAACAGAACACTAAGATACTATCCCTGATTTAGAGCCCCAACTAAGACATCCTTCCAACATGTGTGTGTGTGTATTCTACTTTTATTCTGTGTGGGCATGTACCAGGTCAACACACATGGAGCTAGAGGATGGCTCATGGGAGTTTCCCTTCTCAGCTTCTACCAAGGATGGGCACTCTAGGAAATGGCCTGGCAACAAGTACTCTTACTAAGACATTCTGCCCACCCTCCTTTAATCACTTTCTTTTATTTGTCTTTGAGACACTAAGACATTCTGCCCACCCTCCTTTAATCACTTTCTTTTATTTGTCTTTGAGACACGTTCACATACAGCCCAGCATGGCATCAAACTTCTCATCATCCTGCTACAAAAACTGAGTGCTGGGATTATAGAGACGTACTACCACACTTTGATATACTTTAAAAATCACATTTACTTATTATGTACTTGTGTGCATATGTGGAGGTCAGAGGAGAACCTATGGAAGTTATCACACCACCATGTGGGCCCTGGAGACTGAACTCAGGTTGTCATAAGCTTGGCAGCAAACACCTTTACCTGATGACCTTGTCAGCCCCCGATCTAACTAAGGTAATGAGCAGGCAAGTCATTCTGGACTCACTTGGAGCGCGAACGCCGCCTGTTATCATGCCTGCGCCGAGAAGGGCTCGGGGAGCCAGAGGAGCTGCTAGAACTGGAGCTTCGGGATGTACTGGAGCTTCCGGAGCGGCTGGATGCAGAGGATGAGCTAGACCCACTGCTTGATCCTGTACTGGTGCTGGAGCCTGAGCTGGAGGTTGAGCTGGAGCGAGACCTGAGGACAAGGTGGGTGTCACAGAGCCAATGAACAAGTCACATTTCTACACAGAAGACTTCCCAGTAGAGAAAATAGAATAGCTCTCATGGTTCCTTAAGCCTCATTGCTGATGAAAGCAATGACATTTGAGAAGTCCCAACACTGTGTGGTGACAGGAAAGACAGGCTGCTGTCACCTATACAGAACCCTTAGCTTTACCAATGGGGAAAAAGTGCAGAAGTCTAGCAAAGGTGAGATTATCACCTCACCTGTAACAGGGTTGCAGACAAACTCAGGCAGGCTCTCAACTACACAAAAGCTCAAGGGGCAGGTAAGAGCACTTCCAGAGTACCCAGGCTTTCCAGCACCCACATGGCAGCTCACAATTGTCTGTGACTCGTTTTAGGGGACCCAGTGCCCTTTTCAGGCCTGTGGGAACTAGGCACACACATGGCATGCATCTTTATATACTTAAAAAAAGGAAAGAAAAAAAAGGCTCTAGATCAAAGCTACCCAATATCTATTCAGAATGAATACATACAAGAGAAACAATTCAGACATCTGCCAAACACATTTCTTATTATCATAGAGTTCATATCCATAAACAACATATACCACACAGCAAGACCATACATCATATATGAGATAAAATCAAAACTGGCATGCCATAACTTACTGTCTTATCAATAACCCTAGGGTCTGGTTGCTTTCAAAGTAATTAAGAAAAGGTAGCCTCCCCTTTTCAGCTCAATTCAAATGGCAAGTCTCAGGCACCAATGAAACCCTGTCTCAAAAGACAAGGTAGAGAGTTCCTAGGGAATGACACCTGTTATAAATGACTGTCTTCCTAGCCAAATTACTGTCATTCTCAGTTCAACTGGGCCTGCTCAAAAGATCATCACAGCTGGGCTTGATGGAAGGGATAGGGTCAAGAGACCCTCACTGGAGTATCCAGCAACACCCCCCCCAAAGTTACAGTATGGAAGTTTGTCCTAAGTGCACATGGCCTCGGGCCTCAGGCAAAAGGGTTTAAGTGCAGGATTATGAAGGAACTCAAATCTACACCACCACAGGGAGCTATCCACACCCCTGCTAGTAACCCTTCCTCCTCTGCACTAAGCCTAAACTCTCCCTGGTTCCCTAGAGTGAACTGTGGTGAACCGTGCCCTGGTTTGTTGGTAGGAACACAGGAGGGGCAGATGTTCTTCACATGTCCCCGAGGGAAGGAATTTCAACACCAAGGTTGATCTGTGGCCTCCATAACACACGTGTTACCCCCCCCCAAAAGAGAAGTTAGTCCTTGGTGGCTTCCCAGTGAAGGAAGACATGGGTGCAGCAGTGGCCCCTTGCCCCACCTGGTGCTGCTGCTTCCACTTGAAGCACTGCGTCTCTTCCGAGTCTTATCCCTGCCACGATCCTTCTCATTTGACTCTTTAGTGGCCCCTTTATCTTTAGAGCGATCCTTGGACTTCTCATCAGATCGGTCCTTGCGTTTGGTAGGAGAAGGAGCCCTGCATGGTGAGGAAGAATGTGAGGTTACCAGCTCCCCTGACTAAACCCTGACATAGCACAACCCAGTAGTGGGGTCCAAAAGGATTACTAAGATCCCAGGTGATCACAGAGCAAAATGATCTGTGAATTAGGACACTCACTGTAGAACACAAAAATCTCCCCTCTCTGAGGGTCCCTAAATAGCAAGCACCCCCAAAATAGCACTAGAAAAAATCTTACAGAGGATTACCTAGTGCTGGACTTTTTATTATTTTCTTTGACTCCTAGCAAGCTCTTCTTTTTCACTCCTGATAAATCCATTCTCCCCTTCTGAGGTGTTCAAAGCAGCAATGTCGGCCTCACTTATCTGAACTCTCACTTCTAACTTGAGCCTGAGAAACGATCCCTAATCGATTGCAATTTACGCCAAAGAGCAGCCTAGTAACAAGATAAAAGGATTTAAATAGAGTAAACGAATTGACAAAGCATCAAATCTATTTTGCAATGAAAAGTTGAGCACACAAGAAGGGAGCAAGGGAACACAGCAAACAGCAAGTGTCCATACAGTCTATACTCGGGACAACTCTCATTTCCTCATGGAGGCTTTTCATATCAAGAGGCCACCTTAGTTTGTTTTTAGAAGTAGAAAAAAAATTCATGGCATATCTAAGGCACAGGAGTATTTTTTTTTTTTTTGAGACAGGGTTTCTCTGTGTATCCTTAACTGTCCTGGACTCACTCTGTAGACCAGGCTGGCCTTGAACTCAGAGATCCACCTGCCTCTGCCTCCCAAGTGCCGGGATTAAAGGCGTGCGCCACCACGCTCGGCAGGCACAGGAGTATTAAGATTCTTCATTGTTTCCTTAATAAGGTGGGAGTGGTAATTGTACCTATCATTGCTATTTTAGAGCCTGTATCACACTAGAGTTCACTAATAAGTTTGATAATGAGTCACCTGTAGATGGCTTTCAAAATATGAGATACCACAATAGCTTCAGAGGAGAAAAACCCAAACTGTAGATCAACTGACATGCTCAGATTTGTCTTATTGCCATAATTTTCTTTGGGGATACACTGAGGTAGAGGCAGGCCGATACAGAGCTAGTTCCAGGACAGCCCAAGCCACACAAAGAAACTCTGTCAAGAAAAAGAAAGAAGAGGGGCTAGAGAGATGGCTCAGCGGTTAAGAGCACTGGCTGCTCTTCCAGAGGTCATGAGTTCAATTCCCAGCCACCACATGGTGGCTCACAACCATCCATAATGAAATCTGGTGCCCTCTTCTGGCCTGCAGATATACCTGCAGACAGAACACTGTATACATAATAAATTAAAAAAGAAAAAGAGAGGAGAAAAAAAAAAAAAGCAAGAAAAAGACTGCCGGGTAGGTAAATTATAAAGCAAATAGGAGGCAAATGCAACTTGTTGGATCTATAGGAAGCAGTGAGGCAGGCACAACTGTTTAAATTTTCTTCTGCAGTTTGAAGCTTTTGGAATGGGGTAAGATCTTTTTTGGAGACAGGGTTTATCTGTTTAACAGCCCTGGCTGCCCTGGAATCACTTTGTAGACCAGGCTAGCCTCGAACTCAAGACATCTTCCTGCCTCCCTCAGCCTCTCGAGTGCTGGGATTACAGGCATGTGCCAACATGCCTGTTTGGGTGAGACCTTCACGTTTTTTGAGACAGGGTTTCTGTGTGTAGCCTTGGCTGTCTTAGACTCACTTTGTAGACCACCAGGCCAGCCTTGAACTCAAGAGATCCACCTGCCTCTGCCTCCCAAGAGCTGGGATTAAGGGTATGTGCTACCAGGCCCAGCGACATCTAACTTTTAAAGTGTTTGAATTTGTAAGACTATGGGACTTTTAAAGTTTGTAAAATGTTTTATATTGGTAATAGCCCTGGCTGTCGTAGACTTGCTCTGTAGACCAGGCTGGCCTTGAATTCAGAGATCTGCCTGCCTCTGCCTCCTGAGTGCTGGGATTAAAGGTGTGTGCCACCTCGTCAAACGGACCTTATAGGTTGTTAACGGTTTAGCAATATGTTAAGTAACAGCAACAATATCACAAATAGAAACCACTAATTCTTCCTGTGCCCTCTTCTCAGGAAGCAAATAAAAGCAAAGGCCTGAGGATATATCTTACCTCTTCTTCTTTCTCACCCTCCTCAACTGTAACCAAGAGAAAGAATACACCACTGGAGTTCTGATTTCAGTCACGGCGCACTTCTAAACGCTGCTAAATAAATATTCTAGTCCAAGAGAGAGCCTCTGGCTTTTGACAATGAGAACGATTACCTATTTAGCGCCTTTCCAGGGCTATCAAATCTTTCCAAGCTGCTCTGTCCTAAAAATCCTACAGACAGCCACTAGGGAACAGGAGGAGTTCATGGCCTGAGTAAGCAAGCATGCCTGTGTTTGATTTCAGGCTCCACTATTGTCATCTTAGCCATGGCACTCATCCTAATGCTTTTGTTTGTCTGAGATAGGATCTCTCTATTATGTAGTTCTGGCTGTCCTGGAACCCATATCCACACATATCACATGATTTCTGAACGTTTAACTAATACAGTCTAACAGCTCACCTCACTTCTGGGTGAGATCATGCACAGCAGCAAAGCCAGTAAGAGTGTGAGCCAGGAACACAACCTCAAATTTCCTTGAAGCTACATCACAGATATTAGTGAAACCTTTTTTTCTTCTTTTGCAGTGTCGGGGAATAAAACTCTCTGTGTTCAAAGGCCAGCCTGGTCTACAGAGCGAGTTCCAGGACAGCCACAACTACACGAAGAAACCCTGAGTCTGGTGCACTTGACAAGGACTCTACCACTGGCATATACTGACAGTCCAATTTTTTTTTGTTATTGTCGTTGTTTGAGATAGTGTCACTATGAAGCCCTGGCTCACCTAGGTTGATCAGGCTGGCCTCAAGCTCAGAGACCTGCCACCCAAGTGCTGGGACTATAAAAGCAGTGTGTGTGTCTCAAAGTTGGTGTTTAATAAGATGAGTAGTACCATCCTAACATATAACCAATATAAAAATCACTATTTTTTTCGTGGTTTTTCTATACCAAGTCATTTAAATATGGCATGTATTTTTAATAATTCAGCTCGGGTTGCTACTCAAGGGCCCTCCAGCTACCAGGGGCCAAGAGTAGACATTACCCTTGTGCACCCCCACCCGTCGGAACGAACTTCATGAAACAGGCAGAACCACAAATCAGGAAGCATCGAGCAATCGAACCCTTTGCTGGGTGTGGTCGAGTGCTAGAAAGCAAAGGTGAGGTCCTCTGTTCACATAAGTTCAGGTAGCAACAGCTCAGGGCCTTGGTCACCTCACCCATCCTCCGGAAAGGTGTGCGTCCAACAGCCAGAGAGAGGAGAAGACAATTAGTTTAGTCTGGAACAGAGGGCGGCTCGGCAATCTTCAAAGCGCTCTCTACACATAAAAGCACATTGGAGACACAGAGCCTACGAAATAACACAAGGCGGGGAAAGAAAGCCTACAGCTCGCCTGCCCTCAACCGTAACCTTCCCACAGTCTCCCTTTGAGCGCAGCAGCCGTGCCAGTCCACGCTGGGCCGGATTCTCGGGGCCCGGAGCCGAGAAGTGCACCCAGGGGCTCGAGAAACACGCGGGGGAAGAGCTCTAGAGGGAAAGCCAACCTTGTGGGCCGACTCACTCACAAGCTGCAGCGTCCGCTCCGGCCGCAGACATCGACCTCGCCTCCCACCCGCTTTTCTCTACTCACTACTCAGGTAGAGGCCGGCGTGGCGAGCCCAGGGTCTGCAGCCGGACAAGAAAACAAGAGGACAGGCGGCACTCGCAGCTGCTGGAGTCCCGCAGGCTAAGCGGGTGGCCGCCGAGCGAACGACGCGGGATCGCCCTTCCGTCCGCGACCGCCTCGACCACTTCCGGGCCGCGGCCTCGACACCTCCCACTCCGCCCGGCCCGAACCACTCTTTCTCTTCGGGCTCTCCGCAGGCGGCCCTCCAGCACACTGCAGGGCTGCGGAACGCCGCCGGCTCCACGATGCGCCCCACCAAGCCTGGCAGAAGGTCCCCGAAAGTCGGATGCGGCCGGATTCCTGCCCCAACTTACATCTTCCCAAGGCCGCCACCTCCTCCCGCTCTTCTCACGCCCGGACGCCGGCGCAACTCTGTCGTCAGACTTGAGAAGCGGGAAGACGCTGCCGGCGTCGCGCGGCGATGACGTAAAGCTCCGCAACCAATGTACTCGAGCGGTGGGGAACTAGAGGACGGCGAGTGTTTGTGGAAGAAGCGTCGCAGTGTAGAAGTTCTTGTTTTGTTTTGTTTTTCCCCTGAGTGGAGGCTAGTCTCAGCTTGTGGGAACTGCGCCGTTTGGCGCCTAGCGGATCTGTGCGGGCGGAGCTACTCGGGTGGCCTCCCCTATTGCCTCTGATGCCCTTAGGGCGAAGGCTAGGCGCCCTGGGTCAAATCTAAAGGGGCTAGCTGGTTCAGAGGTTGCCTCGTGTTGATCGCGTAGACGCAGCCTGTGCTTGACGGGATTCAGCTGAGGTGCCAGGGAGGCCAGAAAAGAGAGAGTTTGAGAAAATGTTGAAGACAAGGTGCGGTGGGGAAGCTTCTCCAAGGTGACATTTCTGAAAAAGATGCGTGGGGCAGAGGGAACAGCAAAGATGTTCAGGCTCGCTGGGAGAAGGACGGGGACGCCAGTCTGGGCGAGGCTAAGTGTCAGGAATCTTCATTGCAAGGACACGGAGGTCCTAGTCTTTGCACAGGCGCCCGCTGTGGTTCCCCCGCCTCCAAACTCCTCGAACTCTGCCCGACACATTGCTAACTTTGCGGAAGCGATGGATGTGCACACAGTCCCTGCGGTTATCTAAACAGGTTGGAGGCAGCAAGGAAGAAAGAGGAACAGATCTAAGGTGAGGTTTAGGAAGACGGAGCGAAGGTGACTTAGATTTGAATTACATATTGCAGTGAGAGGAAAGAGGCCAATGTGCAGATTGGTAACCCCGGAGAGAGGAGATAGGGTCCAAGGAGCTGGGCACAGAACAGCTAGGAAGAGGAGCCTGCTTCTGGAGTCTGCTCCCCTGAGGCACCAGTTTACTTCTGGGAGTGCGGCTAGCAGATCCAGACAGTCTGGTCTGGTGCTCTTGTTAGATTTAAGATTATGTGATGTGTGGGATATCTAACATAAGCTGGTTTTCCTGCATTACTCTCCTATCTGCTGTGTTTAGACATGAAGAGCTAAGTGGATTGCTGTTCTCTAGAAGAACAGAACTGATAGAATGAAAATAAATGTTGACTTACATGATTCAGTCTAGGCCATCCTCTCTGAGAGCCATTAGCTTCCTAAGAAACTGGATGCCTTTGTACAAAGTCTTGATCAGGTGCTGAAAGCGTGGAGGATCCCTGGTCTTCAGGTTGGAAGGCTGAAGAAGCAGGGTTGTGAAGGCAGTGAAGGATGGCAGCAAAGAAGCAGATGAGTTGGGCGTGGTGGCCCAAGCCTTTAATCCCAGCACTCAGGAGGCAGAGGCAGGCGGATCTCTGTGAGTTCAAGGCCTGCCTGGTCTATAGAGTGATTCCAGGACATCCAAGGACACGCTGAGAAACTCTGTCTTGAAAACAAGAAAAAAGCAGACAAACTTGGCAGAGAGAAGTGACAAAAGCAAACCTCGGACCTCCTGGGCAGCCACCGGAAAGTGCCACTCACATTTAGGATGGGTCTTTCCATTTAACACAATCACAAAAATCCCTCACAGGTGTCCCCAGAGCCCTGCCTCTTAGTTAATTCTAAATTCAATTAAGTTGACAACCAAGATTAACCATCTCGGTGGGTCAGAAGCTTCCACCTGTTCTTGTAGAGAAAGGGCTCTCAAGGCTCTGCGAATGGGTGGTGATGGTCAAGCAGACAGTGTGTACAGTTCTCTGGAGATTTAATGGAGTCTGGGACTAGAGAGGTTTCTGGAGGCCCCAAACCCAGAGGTTTGTGTCCAGAGGAGACTAATACCCTAGAAACCTAGTGACCCCCACCACGGTTGGTAGAGTGGGGACAGAACAAGTTGGGCTAATGGCCTCTCCCCTGCTTCTTTCCCTAATGTTTAAAGTAACTTAATTTGGCATGCATGTAAGCTTTAACACACTTTATATTAAATCTAAAAGCATGGTTTACTCAGATACTTCTATAAAATTCGATAAAATTATCGCTTTTTTTTTTGAGACAAGGTTTCTCTGTGTAGACCAGGGTAGCGTTCAACTCACAGATATCATTCACCTGCCTCCACCTCTGGAGTGCTGGGATTTAAGGTGTGTGCCACCACGCCTGGCAGGGATTTTTATAATCAAGAGTACTATCAGCTGTTGAGCTCTGAAAACTGAGCATCCTGGCTTTTACCATTTTGGGCATCAGAAACTTTCAGGAGTGTAAGAAATGAATCTCTGTATGAACTTTCTTCCTTCCAAGAGTCCTAGCATTGCTTATCCCAGCCTTTTGCTAACCTGAGGCCAGGGTGGCTAAGGGCCACCAAGGTGGGATTTTCCAGAGACCCAAGACATCCTTGGCCCTGGTTTGTTGAAGGAAACATGAGTAGCTGGCCACAGTTGAGGGGTGATGTGAGCCATGGCCAATATTCTGAGCTCCCTTCCTTTTAAGGATGAGCCTGTCTCTGCTTTCCAGTTGGTGGGGTTACAGGTGTGTGTCATCATACCTGGCAGCCCCTTCTCTTCAAACCTAGAAGAGCAGTGAGGGCCTTGGCTAGCCTTGCCCATATTAGGGCTTCCTCCACTCTTACAGCCTAACCACCAACCACAGTTCTGTGTCAGTGATGCAGTGTTTCAGTCGAGCCACTTTGTTGGGCATATAGGGCTAAAGAAAGAAACACACGGGACTTGCTCTTGGACCCATGGGAACTGGGTCAGGTCATGGGGAGCAGAGGAAACAGCCTTTGTCTTGGGTCCCTGGGAACAACTAGGCAGCCAAGTATAGCAGCCACCTGAAAACAGCTTGGGCCTTACTGGTCTGGAAGGGAATGGACATGAAAGGCTACAGTACTGTCTCAGAAGTCTATGGCTCCTTTATTTGCTATTCTTCAGAACTGCATAGCTTAAAAAAAAAAAAAGCTGATGGAGATGGCTTTCTGAGGCCTGCTCTTGCCTCCGCTGTTGACACTCCAGCACTGAGTACCTAGCCCAGTACCCAGTGGGGTCCTGCAAACCCTTCCTGTTATTCCTAGAGTCTTTTTTTTTTTTCTTTTTCTGTTTTGGTTTTTCCAGACAGGGTTTCTCTGTATAGTCTTGGTTGTCTTGAAACTTACTCTGTAGACCAGACTGGCCTTGAACTCGGAGATCAGCCTGCCTCTGCCTCCTGAGTGCCAGGCTCACCTAGGCTCTTCTTTAACTGGGCTGATCTGGCACCCAGGCTCTGTTCTTGGGTGCAGCCTTTGGCTCTTTTCATAGGCATCCAAAGTTCTGGTTTCTGCTGACACTGTGTGCGTCTGTCACTCTTGATCCCTGTGCAGTGACCTGAGCTATATATACACCCTCTTTACACAGCTGTGGATCGTCTAAATTCTGGTTAGCCCTAAGTGTTAACCTGATGCAGCCTAGAATGATCTCAAGAGCCTCCGCTGAGTCACTGCCTAGATCAGGTTCTTCTGTGGGAATGTCTGTGAGGGCCCAGTCCACTATGGGCAGCAGCATTCCTCAGGCAGGTCATCCTGGGCTGTGTTAAAAAAAATCTAGCTAAGGGGATGGAGAGATGGTTCAGCAGTTAAGAGCACTGGCTGTTCTTCCAAAGGACCCGGGTTCAAATCCCAGCACCCACATGCATGGCAGTTCATAGCTGTCTGTAATGGCTGGACGTGGTGGCGCACGCCTTTAATCCCAGCACTTGGGAGACAGAGGCAGGCGGATCTCTGTGAGTTCGAGGCCAGCCTGGTCTACAAAGTGAGTCCAGGACAGCCAGAGCTGTTATACAAAGAAACCCTGTCTCGAAAAACCAAAACAAAAAAACAAAAACTAAAAACATTGTTGCTTACTGTCATAGTCCATGCTTTTAATCTCAATATTTGGGAGATAGAAGTATGAGGAATCTCTGAGATTGAAGGCAGCCTGGTATCCAAAGAGTTCTAGGCTAATCAGGACTACATAATGAGATTTTGTCTCAAAACAATAGAGGACTGGGGCGGTGTCTCGGAGCACTTAGTGGAGGACCAGGTTTGGTTTCCAGCACCCACATCATGGTTCACAACCATCTAGAACTCAAGTTCCAGGGGATGCAAAGCCCTCTTCTGACCTGAGGGAACCATACACACCATTAAGTGCATAGACATACATGGGGGCAAAACTCATGTACATGGATAAATATTGAAAAAAATCCAACAAAACTGTCTCAAAGTGATGAGACAGCATGGTTAATCTCAATTGTCAATTTGATTAGATTTAGAATCACCTAGGAGATGGGCCTCTGGAGGATTATCTTATTGTTATTATGAGATTTGCTATTATGAACTCACTTTGTAGCTGCTGTTCAACTCATGGCAATCTTCTCACCTTTGTCTGGAGGATTATCTTAATTAGGTTAACTGAGGTGGAAAGGCCTATCCACTGTGGGTGGCACCATTCCCTAAGGTTGGATCCAGGCCTAATTTTTTTAAAAAGACAAAGATGAGCTCAGCCCAGCAGTTGCTGCTCTCTGCTTTTCCTTCTTGATCGCAGGCACAGCATGACCAGGTCCTTCACGCTGCTGTGACTTCGTCTGCAAGGATCATAACCTGGAACCGTGAGCTGAAATGGTTTCCACTTTTGTCAGAGGTTTATCACAGCAATGAGAAAAGTTACTAAGACAGTGATCACACGCCATAGCTCCCCATTGCCTGTGTCACTCACACTGTGATCATGTCCCTCAATCTTTTTCTGGTACCCAAGCAATGGCTCCTGACTATCCTGTGGCCATGACTTCTGAAAAGTAGTTTTACTGAAACTGATCAACTCTAGAAGGATGTAAAATACAGAAATATTGACTCAGTGTTCTAGAAAACCATACAAAGCAATAGCACATTTTTTTTTTTTTTTTTGAGACAGGGTTTTTCTGTGTAACAGCCCTGGCTGTACTGGAACTCACTCTGTAGACCAGGCTGGCCTTAAACTCACAGAGATCCACCTGCCTCTGCCTCCCAAGTGCTGGGATTAAAGGCATGTGCAACCATGCCCGGCAATTACAGACAGCTGTGAACTGCCACGTGGGTGCTGGGATTTGAACCCGGGTCCTTTGGAAGAGCAGCCACTGATCTTATCCGCTGAGCCATATCTCCAGTCCCCATATTTCTTTGTGCCCATGGGTGATCCTGGACCCAATGGTGTCTTGCATCACCTATTTTCTCAGATGTAGAGGGACCCACTTTTCATTTGCCTTTGGGTGTTCTGATGGCTGATGATTATCAACTTGATGGGATTTAGAATCAGCATAGTAACAGATGCTTGGGCATGTGAAGGAGGGTCTGAATTGTACTGAGAAGACTGACCTCACCTGCAGTTGAGGGCTGAGACTGCTCTTCTAGCCCCACTGCATGCCCACTCCTTGGCAGACTGAGCTACTAGAAAGGTGAGTGGCTGCATTCCATGGCCTAGGGTCATGGACTGAAAAGGAAGCAAAGTGGCAAGCACCAGCATTTCTGCCTCAGATGTGGTATAGTCGATCACTCCACATGCCCAGCACCACTTTTTCCCCTTGATACTGAACCCTTGAAACAGGAGCCAGAATACACACTTAAGTCACTTTTGTTAGGCATTTTTCACAAAGAAAGTGTCTTTTCTTGCCTAATCCTTCACCTTACAGCAGTGAATCCTGTAAGCTTCTTCTGTTATGAAAAGCCAATTCCTGCTTGTGTTTTAAAGTTGGTATGAGAGCCATATTCGGATATGAGATTGTGGGGTAGTGATGTAGTCCTATGACCCCCCCCCATATCATCCATATTACACAGAGACTGATCATGTCCCCTTAGCCTTT
>CAJQZJ010031764.1:2505180-2614416 GCA_907164525.1 Lophiomys imhausi
CTATCTATCTATCTATCTATCTATCTATCTATCTATCTATCTATCTAATGTTTATTTATTATTTCAGGGTACATCTCCATCACAGTGCCCTCTTTCCACCCCTCCCAGTACTGTCCTCCCACTCTCTACTCCCTATCCCTTCCAACCCACTCCTCTGGAGTGTTTATTTATTTAATTAATGTTTATTACTTCAAGTTACATCTCCATCACAGTCTCCTCTCTCCACCCTTCCTAGTCCCACCCTCCAACTAGCTCATTATTTTGTTTTATTTAAAAAAGAGGTGTGTTTCTATGTTGTCCAGGCTAGTTTCAAACTACCAAGCTCAAATAATCCTCCTGCTTTGTCTTCCTGAGCAGCTGAGACTATAGACACATACCCCTATATCTATCTGGGAAGACTGTGGCCTGTGGAGAGAACTCTTGGGAGAAGCTGTAATGTTTCTGAGAAGTCAGTTCAACTCAGGTTAATCTGGATACCCAATGTGATCATAAGAGACGTTCTTTTTTATGTGAAGGGAGAAATGAAGCCATGGAATATATCTAAATAAATGAATGTGTTGAGATAGTGAGTGTGGCTTAGTGGATAAAGACACCTGCTGCCAAACCTGACAAAAAAATTTTCCAGCTCTGGAAGCCACATTGTAGAAGGGCAAAATGAATCCCTGAGTTGTCTTCTGACCTTTGCACTAACACATCTACACGTTAATTAATTAAAAGAACACATGTGTACATGTGATAACAAGTAGAGCAGATATCTGTCCAGATACATCAAATGACTCAGGTATTGCCCCTGCTAGGCTGCCATAGTATCGGGGTCTCAGATCTTCTGGCAGACCTTGAAAACAGTGAGCTCTGAGTCCTTGCTGTGCTGTGACACTGGACTTGGGTCTGGCCATGCTGGGCACCTGACACCATGTGTTGGCATGAGGCAGCGTGACAAATGGGAGGAGGGATGCTAGAGGCACATAAGTTTCAAGGCTGGGCTCACAGAGAGGCAGCCCTTCACTGTCTTAGGCCCATGGAGGATGTGGGGAGCACCCTCCAGTATACCTGAGCATCCAGGCCCACTCACCAGAGTCCACCTGCTCCGGAAGGCACAGATGAAGGTCCTCAGTCTCCACAGCAGGTTGGTCTCAATGAGGAAGAGCAGGATAAGGTAGATGCACCCTGAGGCAGCCATGGAGGTCACAAACTTGCCAACGCCTGGGGAGCTCCAGGCGTAGAAGTTCTCCTGGTATTGGATGTCTGAACAGGGGAAGGAGCAAGGCTGGGCCACTGGCTGAGTACCCTCTTCTCTTCCTAGACCGCAGTGCTGTCTTTAGCTCCCTACAGATGCCTAGACCCTAGACCCTCCACCAAGGGCCTATGCTCTAATTCTTCACGGCATGCCTTTTGTCTGTCAATGTCAAACAAGAGTCTAGGTACTTTCCAGCTCTGGAAAGATCTTGCCATGTGAGGTGTCCCTGGCACACCTGTGACAAGAGACTGATCACAAATTACCACCTTGTCTGCTAGTCACACTACCTTGAGTTGAGAACGTGCAGAGAGGCGAAGATGCCCAGATCACATCCCCTCTTCCAGGCACTCAGGTTTAGAGAAGGGACAGGCATCCACAAGCCTCGCCTACAGTAATGCTCAGCTACGAGGCAGAGAGACTGCACTTCTGCACTCTATTGGTATACCATTCCAGGTATAAAGGGGCCCACTCCCAAATAGGCCTAATGCTTAATCTGTGAATGTGACCTTGTTAAGAGATGTCATTAGTTAAAAGACCTGAGGAGAGTACTCTGTTCTAGAAACTGCAGGGCACCAGGACATGTGGCAAAGTCAGATGCCCAGATGCAGGCCTAGAACAAACATCTGGGGCAAGCAGGAGTAAGGGGCAGATGTGGGACTTGCAGGTGATATATACAAAGTGTCTGATGACTCAGAACATGGAGCCCTGATATTAGCTGAAATGCAATCCCTATTGTGAGGTATTTAAAAGGTGGAAATCTGGGTCTGGAGAGAAGGCACAGCAGTTAGTAGCTCTGGCCTCTCTTCCAGAGGAGGGTTCAATTTCAGGTACGATTCCCAGTACCCACATGGTAGCTCACAACCAACTCTAACTCCAGTTTCAGGATCTGATGTCCTTTTCTGGCCTCTGGGTACTAAACATGGAAGTGGAACATAGATAATACATATATGCAAAGCACTCATACCCATATATTTTTTTAAAGGTAGAAATTTAATCAAATGTGGCATTCAAAGGTGGGTCCCCTGAAAGGTTATTAGCATTAAATACATTCTGCAGGACAAAGCCTCATAATTTAACCCTGGCTGTGCTTTTTTTTTTTGTTCACTCTGTGCCACTACCCACAGCCATTACAGACAGATGTGAACTGCCATGTGGGTCTGGGATTTGAACCCGGGTCCTTTGGAAGAACAGCCAGTGCTCTTAACTGCCGAGCCATCGCTCCAGCCCCAAACCCTGGCTTTATATGAGGCCAGAGGACACACAAGATTCAATTGCTCTCAAGTCACTTTGGGATTCTGTGGGCAAGATGGCCATCTCTTTGATCTGTAACTCACTCTCAGGTACTGTGTTATGGGGATGCCCTTGTGTGGCAGGGAGCACAGGGAGCTCTGGCTGCAAACAGTGAGAGCTGCAGAAGGCCCATCTGGACACTCACTGTACTTCTTGCAGTAGTGGGCAGCAACATCTGAGGAAGTGCAGTACTGCCGAGTCTCATAGTTCTCATAGAAGCTGCTGACCGCCATGCCCAAACAGTGGTTTGGCAGTACCAAGAACACATGATTCAAGGTTCTGGAAAGTTCTTGTAACTTCACAGCTGTGATGAGGTACAAACAGGTTAGTGATGGCAGACACAATACATTTGCCTGAGGACTGATAAGGCAGGGAAAGCCAGGTCCAGCCCCTGGGAGAATGTTGTAGACACCCTCCCACCATTGTGACTGGCTGAGCAGGGCCTCTTTGGACAAAATGGTTAAGTGGGTGGCCAGTGGTTCAGGGTGGTGGTCAGTCTCCCACCTGGGATCCGCATGACAGTGACCACAATGAAGGTGGCAATGCCTGACAGGATGTTGAATATGGTCAGCCTGGCATAGGCTGTGGACGCAGCTGAGAAGAAGAAGCTCATGAGGTACATGAGGGGGATGATGGCCCAGCTATATAGCATGAGCAGCAGCAGCAAGTCAGCCATGTGGCCGTCCCTTGTGAAGGCGTGCACATCGAAGGCTCCGAATACCACCTGAGGCAGCAGAGATGAGGCAGGTCAGTGTGGGAAGCTCCCCAAGGACAGAGAAAGGGAGTGTCGGGAGCACTCAGTGGTCCTTAGGTTCAGACTGGTCATGCCAAACCTAATGGCTCCCCAATGGCTGTCACCGTGGGGCCTTTCTGAGTAGTGCCCTGGTTATTAGAGTTAGAACCAGAACCAGGACAGCTAGCCTAGTACTGGCCTGTCAAAGGACAGGGAAGTTTTTCCTGGTGTTTCCAACTGTCCTGGATCAAGACTCTAGATGAGGACTAGATCAGCTCCTGGATGGTCTTCCCTGCTGGTCTTGGTTTTGCAAGGGGACCCCATGTGTGCTCCCTGGGTGTGCAGAGTATGGTCTAGCACACCCAGCACTCACCAGAAGTAGTAGACTGGGAACGAGGAAGGAGATGAGGTCCCACAGCAGAGCAGAAAGCCAGAAAGTAGCCACATGGACACCGCTCACAAATTGAATATGCTTGGCCTGGATGGCCCTCTCTTTGACTGCCAGGATGGAAAATGTGCTGGCCAGAAATGCCATGGCGAAGAGCAAATTGAGGGCAATGTCAAATCCCTTCCGGCCCCTGGGGAGGGCAGAGCACAGTGCGTCTGGGTAGTGGGAAAGATTGAGCCCTTGGTCACGACCATCCAAATCCATGGACAGTAGCCAAACTACTCAAGGGGGATAAAGATGAAACATAAAGAGGGTAAAATCCCCACTCCCCAAGGAAGGAGCCTCCCATGTCCTGAGTGAACAAGGGCAGCAATCCCCCCTAGGCTTCTTCTATAAGTATCTAGTCACCTGTCCCTGTGCACTCGGGGGACACTCACACTTTGTTCATCATGGTGTCCTCTTGGAACTTCTGTCCTGCCCTCTGGTCACCTCTAATCAGACCTCACTGCTAAGTTCCAGACCTCTGTGGTAGATAAATCCCCCTTCCCATTGCATCCTGTGGTTCTACAGCTGGTTGACAACAACACCTTCTAGAAACAGGCTCTAAAGACTTTACTTTCTCTAGGGCTTAAAAATCTTCAGATCATCCCAATAAATGGTATTGGGATAAAGAGTAGTACTAAGCTGGGCGTGGTGGCGCACACCTTAATTCCTAGCACTGGGAGGTAGAAGCAGTGGATTTCTGAGTATCAGGCCAGCATGGTCTACAGAGTGACCTTCAGGACAGTCAAAACTACACAGTAGGACCCTGTCTCAAAAAAACAAACAAAGAAAACCAAGAACACAACAAAAAGTATTTGACAAGGTAAAGAAGGGGAAGGCAAGCCGGGCGGTGGTGGCGCACGCCTTTAATCCCAGCACTTGGGAGGCAGAGGCAGGCGGATCTCTGTGAGTTCGAGGCCAGCCTGGTCTACAAAGTGAGTCCAGGACAGCCAGAGCTGTTATACAAAGAAACCCTGTCTCGAAAAACCAAAAAAAAAAAAAAGAAGGGGAAGGCAGAAGAGGGAGTAGTAAAGCCAGAATGTGGATGAACCCTGGAAATACCATGCTGAAAGGTCATGTGTTATACAACCGTGTTCCTATGAAATAACCACAACAGGAAGCCCTACAAACACAGAGCAGATGAGCAGTTTCGAGGGCTGAGACTGACAGCTAGAGGGCACGGAACATTTTTGAGGACAACAAGATGGTTAGCAAAATGACAGAGCTACACAATCAAGCATCTGACTATATGTTGTATGCTGTGTGATTTTTATGAATGGCTGCCATCTGTCAGATCTGCAGTCTGCCCGCATGACTGTCCGCATAGCAGTCTGTCCCTTAGCCTGCTCTTTGAGCTTTCCAGCTGGCAGCCTTTCTTGAGCTGCCTTTCTTGAGCTCAGCACTGTCCTGACCTACTGCTGAGGATCCCATCATCCTGTGGGGTGAGTGTCTGGCTCTGATTTGTAGACATAGGGAGGTTAGTGTGAAAGGCTGAGGGCTAAAGTGACTTGGCCAAGAAACAGCAGTACCCAAGAGTAGATAAATCATTCTGCCATCTACAAAGCCTTATTTCTGGCACTGTCTCAATGACAGAACTCATGAGGGACACCTGAAAGGGTATGTGGGCTGTACACGTACTCATTGAACTGGTCCTTGGCAACTTGCAGAGTGTTTCGGGGCTGGGGATAGTTGGAGACTTCAATGGAGGCCCGAGGGCCACACAGCAGCTTGAAGAGAAGATTGTCCACGATGGCCAGAGCAGTGGCTGGGGAGTGGTACGCCTGGTTGTTGAACAAGGCAGTGACCACTGTCTTGTTGCCTCTATCTTTGAAGGATGTTGCTACCAGGCACCGCTCATTAAAGCCGCCCCCTTCCACCGAGGCCCTGAAAACCAGGAACTCCTCTAGGTCACCTGTGGAGTAATGCAGTGTCAGGGTCCTAGGTGGACAAAGAGGAACGCCACCCATCAGGATCCCAACGGCTCCCGCCAGGGATTCAGTACAGACACAGCTGAGATGGGACCCTGGGCTCCTGGGGCCTCTGCTGGGCCCGCAGTGCCCACCATGGTGTTGCCAGCTGCCCGAGGACTACTGACACAATCACCCAATTACTGCTGGGCGTGGCGGTGCATGCCTTTTATCCCAGCACTGGAGAATGCAGAGCAGGCAGATCTCTGAGTTTGAGGCCAGCCTGGTCTACAAACCAAAAAAAAAAAAAAAATCACCCAATTACCCAGATGTCATTCTGTCATCAGTCTGTCCACAGAGCCTTAGGTCGGGAGGGAGCAACGAAAGGAGAAAGTCGGCCAGTACAATCCAGAATGTGGCAGTTCTGAGCCAGGGGCACTACTGATCTGTGGCTACTAGAGACTCAAGGTATTGGGTGAAAGCGCCACATCACAATGTCGGCAGCCTTGCCTATGAACAAAGACAAGGTGTCCAGGGACCACTGGACCTCTGTCTTCTGCGTATAAAAGACTCTGAGAATGAGTGTGTCTGAGTCCCAACAGTGTCCCAGCACCATCTCTTAGGCCCAGCTTTGGCCTAAGGGACATCTGGTGATCTTCAGAGGCAAGTCTGATTGTCATGATACGAGCCGGGCCATGCCAGGGATACTACATGTGTTATGAAGGCAAAGGGGAGCAAAGGACAACCCACTCGAGACAGCTCTCACACTGTCAGCACCACTGGGCCCCACGCCTCAGCTACTCCTTACCCAACACTTCACGGGGCTCCTGCCTCTCCGCCTGGAGCATGTCTCTTAGATGCTCAGACAACTGCTGACCCAGCTTGGAGGTGCCTGGGACCGAGAAGGGCACGACCGTTCTACCATACTCATTCAGGTTTAACTTCAGGAGAGGCTCATCAAAGATCTCTGAGGTGTACTTGATAGCCAGGAGGGCCAGGGTGATGCAGGTCAGGGGAACCAGGACCTGAGCTGCTACCATCTTCCATTCCCGCCAGCTGTAGGCAGCCTTCTTCAGGAACATGGCCCAGAACTGCTGGCAGTGGAGGGCAAGCTGCGGTAGAGGTGAGGCAGATGACAAGGGCTGCACAAGTGCTGACCCAAGCAGCACCAACTGTGACACTCTGGCTGACATTCTCCCAGGCAGCTACACCAAGAGCAATCTGTGGTGATGCCGGGCCATTGGTGGAGCTCAAAAACTGGGAGGGCACATGTGTCTGCAGGTCCTCCCTACATGGGTCTGTGAGGTCTCTTTGTAGCCAGATACTTCTTCTATCAGATAGCATTAGGGTCTGCCTGGGGTTCCCTGTCTTTCTTCTGCCCTTTGCTGGAGGTATCACCAGACAGAAAAGGCTCTGACCTGGTTTATACATAAGCAGACAGACAAATCCCCTCACCTGCCTCCCTAGACTCCCCTGGGCTATGTCTCTACTTCTCAACCAACTAAGTGCAGAGCCTCAGGACCTTGGGAGCAAGCTCTCAGGCTTTACATGTTGGCTATGTGAATTTGAGACTGACCTTGGTATTCTAGTTATCAAACAGAAGCAGGGTCCTCCCTGCTGCCTTCTCACCTCCTTAGGTGGCTATCAAGGCAGGTCAGCACCCAGCTTGGCATAAGGCAGGCTCCCCACAAGGCAATTTCATTGTCATAAGCAAACACAGTTCTCTGTAAGTGCCCAAGATAGAACATGAAGACACTTCAGCTGGGTGTGGCAGAGCACACTTACCCCAGCACTTCGAAACAGAATCAAAATGATAGTCACAAGTTTGAGGCCAACCTGGTCTACATACGGAGCCCTAGGCCAACTTGGACAACAGAGGAACTCTTTTCTCAAAAAGATATCAAATAAAAAAGCCATTTGAATATTTCCTCTCCCTGCTGACCCACACAGCACGAGCTGCTATCTGCCCACTATCGTGTGGACTCAACCTGTACCAGAGGTTCTAATATGAGGATGGTGACCTTCCCAAGCAGCCCTTGTGTGGTCCAAGCATGAGGTGCTCACCCCTGTGTTGAGCTTGACCATGGTTTCTTCATCTTCTATGAGGGCTCCAATGCCATTTGTTGGGTCCATCACCCCACACAAGTTACTATCCAAAGCCCAGTCACTTGCCCTCCTCTCATGCTGGTACTGGAGTGCAGGAAGCTGGATGGCTTGAATGTCCATGCTGGTGTCCACCAGCTTACCAACCCTGCACCAGAACACAGTCACAACTCAGCTTGTGGGTAGGGGAACAAAGCTATTGTTCCACCACGTAACAGACACAGAAGGAGGAGTTTTTACACAGGCTCTGAAGCAGAACAATGCCATCAGATTGTGCTCACTCACTCGTTCATTCATCAATACAGATCTCGAGAACAGCATCTCTATAGAGCCAGATGTAATGCCCCCGGGAGAGACACAACCATCTGGGGCTCCAGCGCATAGGGTTCTGTTCCTGAAGGGAACTGCCCAGAGTCAGGATCTACAACCAGGGTGCTCGAGGTAGGAAAGAAGAGATGTTCAGCACCATGGCTTCACCATGTGTGAAGAGAGCTCATCACAGAACCTGTGCTGTGTCCCAAGACAAAGGTGAGGGGTACTGCCTGCCAAAACTAAGACTGGGAGGCAGATAATGCTTCAGGAGGGCATGACGGTGACAGACACAGTAGAGGGTATAGGGAGTTAGAATAATTAAATTAGATTTAGAAAATATATAGGGGTATCTGATACAGTCTCTTAATTCGGGGCATGAAGACCAACTTGCCTGTGAGTGATTTAGCTTATCAGCTTGTGGAAAAACAAGGTTAAAGTCAGGAAAAACAGGAAAGACTTAATGGACTGAAAAACAAGGTTAAAGTCAGGAAAACAGAAAAGACTTAATGGACTGAAAAAACAAGGTTGAAGCCAGGAAAAACAGGAAAGACTTAATGGACTAAGAAACAAAGTATCTGGCCTGGCATTGTTTTCAGCTGCTAAGTGGGCGGAGCCCAAATTAAGCTGAAACAGAGTTCCTCCTATTTAAGGACAGTGCATGGAGCCCCATAGGAGAGGCCCCCCATGCTAAAAAGCTCAGAGTACTGCTGAAAAAAGTGCTGGCCACCAGATCTCCCTGAGGCAGAAAGAAGCTGGTGAGCAAAGAAAGCCTGAGCAAGACAACAAAAGGCCAAGGACTAAATCCTGTGGCTCAACTTTTGCCTAGAGGGGTTTGACCTGTCTGAACAGTGGCCTAAAGGAAACTGTGCCTGGCTTTAAGGACTCTGAAGTAGAGTGGCAGAGTTGCTGATGCGAAGGGGCTGGGGTCTCCCAGAGAGAAAAAAGCATCAAGCCTTATTTAAGGTGAGACTGCAATAACCAACTTACCCTGATGAACCTGCATCTGAGAGATCCAGAAAAAGGACTGCTAAGTGCGTTAAAGAATCTACAACAAAGACTGTGTTCCTGACGACTGAGGACCTGCCCCAGAGACTGTATCATTCTAAAAGGTTAGAAAAATAATTATCAATAGGTTTAGTGGATAGGTTAAAGGGGTTGTAGGAATTTATAGGATTAATAGTTAAGAAATTGTTGGGGTTTATTATAAGTGAATATAGTAATAAATAAATAAGTGTTAAACAATAATTAAAAACTTCGGTTACATATGTAGCTCTAGCTGCCCTGGTACTCACTATATAGACAGGTTGGCCTTGAACTCATAGAGATCTGCCTGTAGCCAGCATTAGCTACTTTGTGAGTTCTTTCTTCCATCCTTCTCCACCCCTTTTCTACCATCCTTTCAAGCCCCTACCACTAGGTAAGAGAGAAAAAGGGATAGAGAGGGAAGGAAAGAGATCCCTGAATAAAGTCAGGGGTACGAAAGGGGGCGACTTTATCTTCATGCTGATCTTCGCCATTAGGATATCTAACTTCTTGTTTCTTCTTTGTGCATGACTACTTAACAAACATGATCAACAACAACCAACAACCCACACTGCCTCTCCAGACACTAGCATTTACATACCCTCTGAAAAGTCCCAATTCACACAATCAGAGAAACTATCTGTGGCTGAGGCAAGTCATACTCAGCTGCTGTGAAGCAGTCCCATATCCCACACCAGGGATCAAAACAAAAACATTCTTATATTTCTGTGGGTTTGTTTGTTTTGTTTTTTGTTGTTTTTTTTCGAGACAGGGTTTCTCTGTGTAGTAGCTCTGGCTGTCCTGGAGCTCACTGTGTAGACCAGGCTGGCCCTGAACTCACAGAGATCCTCCTGTCACTGCCTCCTGAGTGCTGGGATTATAGGCGTGCACCACCACACCTGGCCTTATTTCTTTTTTTTAAAGAAAACAAAATTCCAGAATTCTCACTACATCTGCCTCTTGAGTGCTGGGAATAAAGGAGTGCACCACCATGCCTGGCCTTTTAAAAACTATAGAGTGTGATGTGCATGTGCGTGTTGCATGCCATGCATGTGTGGAAATAAGAGAACTTTGGGGAGTCGTTTCTGTATGTGGGCCATAGGGACCAAATTCAGGTTGACGGGCTCATGCTGAGCCATCACTGGCCCCAGACCCATTTATTTTTCAGAGTCAAATCACAGGTTCAAGTCAGAGACACCAAATGTCACCATCTCACCAATATTTTCTCTGAATTATCAGGGCCACCCACCATCTGAATGCCTGCAGGTACTGACACCTTTATTGCTGCCTGAGGACTCTTGTTGAGCTGGCAGAGCCTCAGGTATTTTTTTCTCCTGAGAAGAGTTACTCATAAACCACTGTCAGGCACTGGCCTGGAGCTGAGGCAAAATGGCAAGGCCAGAGGCTGGGTGGGGCAATGTGTTGGATGTAAATGGGGAGACCAGGTGGGCTGGGGGCTAGACAGGCACTAAACCCCAGAAAATACAGAGATGCAGAGACTCTACAGCTTCCAAGAGCAACCAACCCAGAATCCAGCCCTCAGGTACAGCTGAAGTTGCCTTGTGGCTTTTGTATTCAACCAAGATCCACTGAAAGTCATTCTGATTTGCTCTGCACTGGACACAGGTCAGCAAACAACTTTTCCCTTCCTCCCTCTTGGCTGTTCTGTTTCAAGGATCACAAACTCCTTCTGTGCACAGCTCTACCCACTGATCTCACTGCAGTAATGCTGGCCTTTCCTGTTGATCCCCACAGCCCCTGAGATAGATGCCTTTGAGTACACTGCACAGGTTCTTATAATGGTCAGTTATTATGCTGTGTCCTCTGACCATGGTTTCCTTGAAGAAAAAATTACTTCATGAATGTAATTTTACTTCCAGTTATTAGCACTGTACCAGCCAAACAAGCATTCAAGACACGCCAAATAAATACGGCAATGATCCGGTGCTCTAAGATCTGAGATCTAACCTTCACACTTCTGATGTAGAGGCACTAATCCAGAGGGTTGACCCATGCCTCGGAGAATTTGCTAACTTCGTGCTGACCTGTGGGTGGGGTGGTTGTCTCAGGAAGGACCCTGGGTAGCCCAGGCGCTTTCCCCACACAGAGGCCATGGCTCCTTGAGCATGCAGGTGTCTGCAGAATTCTCTCTGAACTCTGGCTCAGAGCCTTCCCTGCTCTGCCCACAGCTCCATGCTCTGACATTGTCCAAAGGAGAACTCTCTAACGAAATCATCTCCAATAAAGGTCCGGGACAGATGGAGGCCCACACCTACTGACCGAAGGAAGACTTCCTCCATGGTGGTGACAGAGGCTCCGAAGCTGGCAATGCCCAATTCCTTCTGCTTCTTTTCCAGTTTAGTAAACAGACTTTCAAACCTGAAAGGAGACCCAGAGCAGTAAGGCTTTTGCAGACACTTTGTAAATAATTTGTTTCTGAATAACTGCTTCTGTATACAGTGAGGCAAGACAGGTTGGAACAATATCCTGCAATGCCAGTTTTCTTCTTTAAAAATGAATTAAAAACATACGTGGTCATCCAACCTGAGGCCTTGCTTATGTATAGCTACACTTACAGCCCACACCCTCATTTTTCTTAGAGAAGTCTTAGGTTCATGGAAAATTTAGAGGAAGGGATAGAGATTTACTATGCCATCCTACTCATATTTTTCCCCTCTGAGTACTTGGACTTTGACTCTGAGACAAGAAAAGAAACAAACGACCTGAAAAAGAAACAAATAACCCTTCTGATGACTATTAATTGGTTGTAGGGCAGGGGAGCACTTTGAGAATAAAAATGTAAGAAGCCACAACAGAACAGATGTGATATAATGGTTCTGTGGCCAAAACCTTGCTAGATATGAACATCTAAAGGTGACCTATCATAACAGAGCAAAAGATTCTCCTCAGAGGCAGTACCCCAGCCAACAGGTATGAAACCATTCTTCCCCCAGCAGGCAGAATGCAGAAAGGTGACAATCAAGGATTTGTCCACCCATTCAATAAATACTAAAGTTGGGCAGTGGTGGTGCACACCTTTAATCCCAGCACTTGGCAGAGGCAAACGGATCTGAGTTTGAGGTCAGCCTGGTCTACGGAGTTCCAGGTAATGAGACCCTGTCTCAATCCCCTGCCCCCAAAAGGTTGCACGATCTCTTATCCTGATGATGGGAAAGTGAAGCAAGCTCCTTCTGGAAGGAGACATGGCAAGGACTTCTTTGCTATTAGGGATCTGTCCACAGATAGTTACTGAAGACAGAGACAAGGGGTTTCCTAAAGGAAACTTTTTTTTTGTTTGTTTGTTTGTTTTTTGAGACAAGGTTTCTCTGTGTAGCCCTGGCTGTCCTGGATTCACTTTGTAGACCAGGCTAGCCTGGAACTTGCAAAGATCCGCCTGCCTCTGCCTCTGCCTCCCAAGTGATGGGATTAAAGGCGTGTACCACCACCGCCCAGCCTAAAGGAAACTCAACACAGCTTTTTTTTTGGTAAAATGTGAAATGAGTGCATAATAGTACAGGTTTTTTTTGTTTGTTTTGCTTTTTTGGTTTTTAGAGACAGGGTTTCTCTGTGTATCCCTGGCTGTCCTGAAACTCTCTGTAGACCACACTGGCCTCAAACTTACAGAGATCCAACTGTCTTTGCCCCTTGAGTGCTGGGATTAAAGACGCCACCACCACCCAGCATAGTGGTTTTTTTTTTTTTTTTGGTTTTTTTGAGACAGGGTTTCTCTGTGTAGCCCTGGCTGTCCTGGACTCACTTTGTAGACCAGGCTGGCCTCGAACTCACAAAGATCCGCCTGCCTCTGCCTCCCAAGTGCTGGGATTAAAGGCGTGCGCCACCACCGCCCGGCTATATAGTGGAGTTTTTAAACTATGGTACATCATGTTACTATATGGATATGGAATATCATGTTACTATAACATTGGATTACTGGGCTGGAGAGATGGCTCTGAAGAGCAACTAATGCTCGTGTAGAGGACCTGGGTTCAGTTCCCAGCACCCTCTTCTGGCCTTTGTGAACACTGCAGACATGTAATGCTAAAACACACAGGCAAATCACCCATGCACATGAAATTAAAATAAAATAAAATAAAAAAAAAAGAATAAACCCACATTACATGGGCTGGGGAGGTGTAGCTTAGTGGTAGAGTAGTTGTCCAGCATGCATGAGGGCCTGGGTTTGAGCCTCTGTGCTACAAAAAACATTAGAAAGCCTCTTCAAAACTTTACATATTCTGGCCGGGCGGTGGTGGCGCACGCCTTTAATCTCAGCACTTGGGAGGCAGAGGCAGGCGAATCTTTGTGAGTTCGAGGCCAGCCTGGTCTACAAAGTGAGTCCAGGACAGCCAGGGCTACACAGAGAAACCTTGTCTCAAAAAACCAAAAAAAAAAAAAAAAAAAAACTTTACATATTCGATGTGTTGGCTACTTTTAGGTCAACTTGACACAAGCTATAAACATCTGAGAGGAGGGGACCTCAATTAAGAAAACTCCTTCATAAGATCAGGCAGCAGGCAAGCCCGTAAGGCATTTTCTTAATTAGTGATTGATGTGATAGGGCCTAGTAATTGTGGACAGAACCACCCCAGCTGGTGGTCCTGGGTTCTAGAAGAAAGCAGGCTGAGCAAGCTAGTAAGCAGCACTCTTCCACGGCCTCTACATCATCTCCTGCCTTGACTTCCTTCAGTGATGAGGAAGCGTAAGCCAAACAAACCCTTTCCTCCCTAACTTGCTTTTGGTCATGGTGTCTCATCAAAGCAATTGTATCCCTAAGACAGATAGACACTGGTACAAGGACTGTGGAGTATTGCTGAGAGAGACCTGACCATGTGGTTTTAAGAGGACTGGGGAAGGACTTTGGGACTTTGGGCTAGAAAAGCCATTAAATGTTCGAATCTTGGTGAGTTGTTCTGTGGGAGTTGGAAAGGTTAAGTGTTGAGAAAAATGCAAGAAGATGAAGGCTTGGCTTGTGAAGTCCCAGGGGGGAAGTTTCAGTCACTCTATTGGGGCCACTGAGTTAATCTGTGGTTAATTCCTGGGGATGGGGAATCAGCTGTGATTAACAAGATACCAGAACCACTAACAAGAAACTGTTCCTTTGCTGAGCTAATCAATGCTGGTCAGCTGCAGCTGAGAAACTGGCTGTGATTAGGAAAGACCAGCATTACTGAGATGAAGTCTTCTGGGAAGAGTTTCCTCAGAGTCAGCACATAGAAGTTGTGTTCCAGAGGCAGCCACAGTTGTAGCTCATGTTCTCAGTCAAACTTGGTCATGTCTTGAGTCTCCCAGGTGGTGCTGGTTTTGAAGGCATGAAGGGTCATGGAGAGCAGCTGAGGCTTGGCACAGTGTTTCGGCAGGGCTGGAATTCTTGAAGACAGCCCAGGAGAGACTACTGGTGAAAGTGCCACCCAGCTGCAGCAGAGACCCAGTATTTTGGAGATGTTAGTGTCATGGGACAATCACCAAGGACAGCAGCAGATATGGAACAGCGCCAGCCCGAGAATAGGGGACAATCTGCATGTGCCATAGAGGGTGGAGCCAGAGAAGTGGCCAAAGTCCTTCTGAGGATCCCAGAGGATCATCAGTGAATTTCAGACATTGGATATTGTCTTATTTACACAGTAGGAGTTTGGTTTTGCTATGAATTGATTGACTGTGCCCCGGTTCTTCCCTCTTGAAATAAAGTATTTAACTTTTTTTTTTTAATTATAGGAGCCCATAGTAGAGAGACCTGAAGTTTTAGAAGAAATTTTGGAGTTTTATAGAGACTTTGTAGTTTTGTGTTTGTTTTTTTGAGATAGGTTTTGTGTGTGTGTGTGTGTGTGTGTGCGTGTGTGTGTGTTGCCTTGGCTGTCCTAGAACTTGCTCTGTAGACCAGGTTGGCCTTGAACTCATAGTGATCTGCCTGACTCTGCCTCCTAAGTGCTGGGACTAAGGGAGTGTGGCACCAACGCTTGGCTGAGACTGAAAATTTGAAACACTGGAATTTTTAAAGACTGTGGGACTTTTTAAGTTTGTAAAATGTTTTATATTGTTGAATGATAAAAAGAAAACAGGACTGGTACTGGGTTTCTACATCAAATCGGTGAAAAAAGAACTAAAAAAGGAAAAGGAACAAGACTGGTCCAGGGCTTTAGCATCAGATGAATGATAAAAGAAAAGGAAAAAAGAAAACAAAAGGAAAAGAACATGACAGTGTAGGAGTTTATTAAAACCAATTGTGAGAATGTTTTTGTTTAATTCCAAGTGGGCTGTTTAAACACAGGTATAAAGTATTAACTGTCTCATGAGCTAGCAGAGGCGTGGCTTAACCAGCTGAGCAAGTTTGGCTCTGAGGATTTGGGAGAGAGAAATAAAAAGCCAGAGTCCTAAGGAGAATGAGACTGGTATCACCCTCAAAGAATCCAACGACCCTAATCAGCAGGAAGTAGCCTAAAGAGAACTATGCCCCCTTTCACCTTTAACCTTCTTTCTCTCCTGCTTAGTGTTGGGGGGTTGGAAGGGAGGTAGAGGTATTAAGTACAGTAAAATAAATTAGAATGTATAACTAATATAATACAAAGTAGTAAAAGCCACCTTACTACATGACTGCTCCTAGGTATGTTAGAGGAGAAAGTTTATTATAGATATGAGGGAGAGCACAGCCAGAGGCAGGGGCATCTGGGAGAGTCCAGAGTGGACATGACCCTGAGCTGGGCCATGTGAAGGGGCCAACAACCAGGTGCAGCAGCCAGGAGGCCTAAAGGTACAGAGAGAGGGTACCAAGATGGCTGAGTTATGTAGGGAAGATTAGCCTAACCCCCTGGGCTGGAGAGTTCAGAATGGTGAGATGGGGTATCCCAGCTAGGAGGGCACTGTAACAGGTAGGGACTGAGGGATGCGGGGAGAACCTGGTGGCCAGGTGGGTCCCCTTTGATATGTTAAATAGGTACCTCAGCCATTTGTCCCAGGTTTGAAACCTAACAACTGTCGTCTATATTAATGTATGATCTTAGGGATGAACAAGAAAGAGTTGATGGTTTAACAGTGATGTGTGTGTGTCAAGTTGACAGGGGGAATCTGATAACCTTTGGCCTCCACCTGCACTCAAGTACACAAACCTATAATGCAGACACACATATATAATTAATATATATAAATACTATAGTTTCCAAAAATAATCAAGAGCTGGGCATCCTGTGCCGTCTGGTCTAAGTAGCTCAGTCAATGTGAATGAGTGAATTGACTAGGCCTCGAGTTCTGAGACAGTTATGAGCACTCCCACTTTGTCTGCAAATACAAGGTAGCTCCACAAATAACTGTATGTGTACATTATGGTTTTTAAAAATTTACTTACTTTTGGAGGGAGTTTGAGACAGGGTCTCATGTAGCCTAAGCTGGCTTTGAACTCACTATGTAGTGGAGAATGACCTCAAATGATCCTCTTTCCTCTGTCTTCCAAGCACTAGGATTACAGGTATGTACCACCATGCTTGGCAATAGCTTTTTTTTTTTTTTTTTTTTTTCCAAGACAGGGTTTCTCTGTGTAACAGCCTGGCTGTCCTGGACTCACTTTGTAGACCAGGCTGGCCAACTCACAGAGATCCACCTGCCTCTGCCTCCCGAGTGCTGGGATTAAAGGCGTGTGCCACCATGCCTGGCCAGCAATAGTTTTTATTTATTCAAGCTGGTGTTAGAAGGGGATCTTGTGAGGGTATGAACACAAAAGAAGTGAATGCTTTAACCTGTCTGACGTATGTCTCTTTGCAGTAATAAGTAATAAGCAGTAGGTGATATCAGCTCAGTAGATGCTTCAGCTCCCCCCTTCCCTGGCTCAAAGGAAGAGAGATGCCCAGTAGTCATAACAGAGAGGACATCCAGCCCTCCCAGCCACAGAACCTTCCTGGGTCTGTACCTGTGCACTCTCTAGGACACGTACCTGTGTGTGCTTTCCTTGGGAAGAATGAAGGACAGCTCGGCCCCAGCATGACTCTCCAGCATGGCATTGGGGACATGGTGGCGTACAAGCTGAGCAATGACTTCAGGATTGCAGTGTGGCTCTTTCACCAGTGTCATGTGGTAGCCAGCCCCTGGAACATGTGGACCAAGTGTCAGGCCCTTCGGTGGTCCCACTTCTGCCATGCCACATTTCTGAATCAGGCAGGATCATGGGAGAGCACTTGCACAACTGGGTACAACTGGGCCAGAGCAGATGCATCTCAGGCTCTTCAATGCTGAGCAGTCTATTTTGGGGAACAACCTATTTGGGGAATGGCTAATGAATGTAGCCAAGTAAACTGACAGCAAGCCAGAGCCTTCCTAAGGATAAACCCACAGCAGTAATCTGAGCATGTGAGTGTGTCGGTATTGGAGGGTTCATGCTGATCATGGCTGCAAGAAGAGACAGTAGAAGCTGTGGCACTACACTGTGCACACTGAGCTCCATCCATCTTCTTCCCACAATGCTTTGCAGGAAATGGCCCTTTCTAGTTCCCTTCAGAGACAAGGGTGCTGGGCTCAGGACAATCCATGGCTTGGCTAACTGGGCAGACAGCCAAGAAGTAGCAAGCAAAATTCTTGAGGCCCTACTAGAGATGAATGTAAGACACACTCTTTCTTGGTAAAGGTACCCTAGAATCTCCACTAGGCACATGGCCACTTAAATGGGGCCCCTCTTTAGCCTGCTCTGGCTGTACTGGGGACTTCTAGGGGTATGTCCTTGGCACAGGAGAGGTAAGGTGTGAGCCATGGGACATTTTGTGGGGGAGGGGCACTCTTGTATGAAGGTAGGAGACCACAGAAAGCCAGGTATTCCACACAGCAAGGTGGTTAAATCCTGGCTTATGGGCACCACCTGCTGGGCAGGGTTGTGCAGTGACTACTGCTCATAGAGCTGCAAGTAGGAAAGCACCAGGGACCACTCCCAGGGCTCCTGTCTGTTCCCACAATCCCTACGCTTGGTAGTCCTGTTCTGGCTTAGCCAGAGCCCACCACTCAAGACACTCCGCTTACCATTCCTACAACCCTCTGTGTGGGGCACGAGAAGAGTAAGTTTAAAGACAGCCTTGCTCATCTGCCTTCATGGAGGGTAGTGGCACTGACCCTGCCATGAGACGGAGGCTGATCTGGGCTCTTGCGGCCCACTGCTCACCGTATTTCTGCTTGAGGAACAGTGACGACCCACAGCACTGCAGCTCCCCCTTGGCCAAGATGGCGATGCGGTCTCCCAGCAGGTCAGCTTCGTCCATAAAGTGAGTGGTCAGCAGGATGGTGCGGTCGCTCTTCTGCTGCTGAAGAAGGTCCCAGACAGCCCTTCTGGATACCGCATCCATGCCTGAGGTGGGTTCATCTAACATCAATACCTGGAGGGCAGAGGTGAATGAAGCCTTATTATGACAAGACAGAGCCCTATCTCAGGCTCAGGATGGCTGTGTTGTGTGGCCTTCTGCAGCTTGACCCGGGGGTCGATAAGCTGTCATCACCACCCCTGGGTCTGTCCTTGTGTGGGAGCGTGACGTGGCTGCATCAAGAGGTCAGACCCCTGCCCTGTACCTTAGAACCGGCTATAAGGGCGATGCCAATGGAGAGCTTGCGCTTCATCCCCCCCGCTCAGGAACTTGGACCGCAAGTCCCGCTTGTCCTCCAGACTGAGGATGTGCAGCATCAGCTTGACCTCTTCAGGACACTTCTGAAGAGACAGGCCCTTCAGCTGAAAGGCAGGGGATGAGAGGATATGAGGCTGGTGGTACTGATAGGAGCTAAACCATCCAGAAAGTTCTCTGGCTCAAGAGACGTCTTCCCTTGAGACTGCAGGACTCTGCTTATCCCATGATTACCCTTGCTTTTGTGGAATAGCTCCTCAGAACAGACTACTGTGAGGCTAATGGCACACGGGGGCAGCTGCAGAACCCTAGATATATTAGCAAGGAAACAGTCACAACCCACATGTCCCCGTCACCCACAGACTTACCTGTGCATAGAAGTAAAGATGTTCTGCAACTGTCAGATTGTCAAATAAGACATCATGCTGGGGACACAGACCCAAACTCTTCCGAATTTGAACCATGTCTTGGGAAATTTCGTACCCGTGAATATATGCATGCCCACTGGTAGGGGGAAAGAGACCTGCAGCCAAATCAAAGACCCCCAATTCATCACAAAAACCTTGTTCACTTGTGTAAGGTACAGTGTCCTCCTTGACTCACTTAACCCACTCCCCTCACTTTACTGAGGATCCTGTCCATGAGAGTACCTGGACCCCTGCAATCTTCCATGTTAGGTTCTGTCGGCAGGGCAGTAGAAGATAGAAGGGGCCCCAGCTGTTACAAGGCACACCATTTTGTCATAAGGAAGAAATGCATTCTTACTCTCTCTGGCTGTGTCTTTGTCTCTCTCACACAAGCATGTGTCGGTACCAAATCCATTACTATCACAAGCTCCACTCTCAACATCAAGGTGTGTGCTACTGACAAACACCTTAGTGTTTCAGGAAGACAAGGAAGGGTTTCAGGTGGGTGAAACACACTGGAGATGAGAAAGTTCACCTCCTTTCCTTACTTTTTTCCCCATGGGTATAGGGACTGAACCTAGGGCTCAGTGAATGCCAGATAATCACTCCACCACTGATTAACAACCCTGGCACAGGACAGTGGAACTGGAGTCAGTCAATATGGGGTGGATCTGTTCCTCTGTGGCTGGAGAATTAATCTTATTTGTTTTTGGTGATCTCACCAGGTTTGAGCATAGACAGAGGCTGAGAGTAGGGTGGGCACCATTCAAAGGCTCTTCATATGTTCCCCTGGACCACGGAACTAAAACTTTACTGAGTATAAACATGTCTCACTTCTCACAGGGAAAGACTGAAAGCCATATGAGAAAAGATATCTGTGGCTGATATAAAGAGAAGGGCCTGCCAGTCACAGATGGACATAGAGCTACCTCTCACCTGTCAGCATGGACATAGTTGTGGTCTTCCCAGCACCATTGTGGCCCAGTAGGACTGTTATTTGTCCTTCATACAGGTTCAGGTTCAGGTCCCTGATGCCCATCTTGTCCTTATCACCCACTTGGAACACCTGTAGGTAAGGCGGAGGGCTGCCTTGAACTCCTGTGGCCCTCAAGGCCCTTCCTTTCCCTTTGAAACACAACCCTAGCATCTCAGGATATTAAACCAGGTATCACGAACCAACACATGGAACAGAATTGTGGGGCAGAGACTATATCCCAGTGTTAGTCCCTCCATGACCTTCTTGTTGTCTTTTTTTTTTGGTTTTTCGAGACAGGGTTTCTCTGTGTAGCCCTGGCTGTCCTGGACTCACTTTGTAGACCAGGCTGGCCTCGAACTCGCAAAGATCCGCCTGCCTCTGCCTCCCAAGTGCTGGGATTAAAGGCACGCGCCACCACTGCCAGGCCCTTCTTGTTGTCTTTGTGCATCTAGTGTGCACATACTGAGAAGCTAGTGAGGGGTGCATCCAGGACTACGGTCACAATGCCTGCCAGCATGGGGCCAGATGTGGAGGGATGTTCTGTGCCCCCAAGAGTGAGTCAAGAGCAAGGAGGGAGTCCTATTCTCTTCCTTCAGGTGCTCATGACAGCTGGAGGGACCCAGGCCTGGAGACAGTGCCTGCAGCTGACCATTCTTCCCTCAAGGTCTCACCTTGGACAGATGCTTGATTTTGATCCCGGCTACCAGGTCATCCGGCTCAGCTTCAAAGTATTCGGTTCTGATGTCTTTTTCTGGGTCACTGTCTTCTTCCTCTTTCCCTAGGACAGTTCTTGGGTTCCCACACCAGTAGGAGGGCTGGGATGGAGGCACACAGGTGCCACAGTCATTAGTGTCAGTCCATTTTATTTGTGATCGACAAAGTAACCACCATTGACACACTAAACATGCACAAGAACATGACCTGAGCCTTTACCACAGGACATATGGCTAGAGAGACAGCACTATCTTAGACTGAATTCCAGCACATTTCTTGACTTGATTAGACCTGGAAAAGCTCTCACTCGTGCCTTCCTAATCTGGTAAACGGGCACAAGAGTGGACTGTTGTGAAATTCCGATTTTACAGAGAGAAAAGAGAACTTGTCAATGGTATGAAGAGACTTTATTGAGCATTCCAGTCCAGAGCACCGTCAGAGCCTAAGAGCAAAGGGGCTGTGTCTCCGCCCTCTCTCTGCTCCCCAGGGTGACAGGCTCCCTGTGGACAGGCGTACTACAGGGTAAGCTGCCTGGTGAGGACACGTTAGTTCTGTTCCCAGTACATAGAGGCATACTGCACTGGTATTGCTGGACACAGATCTCACATTTAAAGGGACTGTGAAGTCAGAATGGATTTCACACAACAAAAGACCATAGTTTAATGGTGGCATTTCCCCTCCACAGCTATGGACAAGAATAATGTCTGTCTCTAAGAATAGGTGTCACCTTGTATTTGAAGAAATACAACAGCTGAAACTTGACAAATACTTGATAAATTAAAAAAATTTAAAAAGTGGACCTAATTATCAATTGGAAACTGCCAGTATGTGACGGTGAAACCTTACATCATGCTATGTGATCATGACAAATGAAGTTCACTCATTAAAAAGCTAGATATTTAAGGAAAAGGACATTTTTTAAAATGACAATGCATTGATAAATATGGCTAAAGTCTAAAAAACTGTACTTATAAATAGACACACAGGCACATATACTTAAGATAAAGAAACACTGTTAGAAAATATGCCCTCCCCTCTTTTTGGTTGTTGTTGTTTTTCAGGACAGGGTTTCTCTGTGTAGAGCTGGTTGTCCTGGAACTTGCTCGTAGACAAGGCTGGCCTCTAACTCACAGAGATCTGCCTGCCTCTGCCTCCCAAATGCTGGGATTAAAGGCGTGTATCACCATGCCCAGCTGTATGGCCCATTTTCTCAAGCAATTTGTCTGCTGGGGCCAGGAAGAAAATGCACAGGACAAGTCTGAAAAGGCTACAACAATTAGTATTGTCAACTTGACAGCATCTGGAATCACCTCGGAGACAAACTTTTGGGCATGTCTCTGAGGAAGCTTGTAGACTGGGTACTAGGGTGGGAAGACCTGTTAATGTAACTTTTATTTTCCAGAGGTAATCGTCATCTCTGAGGCTTACTGCTTCCATCTGCTAACCTAGGCCTACTCCTAAGCTTCTAGCCTCCTTACAATCTAATCTAGGCCTAGAATATTTTCAGCCTCTGAGACTTACTGCTGAATAAATTCACCCTTTTTAGCTCTTTCTGAACTCTGGCTGGCTGGTTCAAGTCAGCTGTTCTGGCTCAATCTCCTCTCCAAGCTGACTGATTCAATTTGTCTTCTCTCTCGGCCTCTGACTGATTGCTTTGCTTGGCCTCAAACTATCTCTAGCAATCTGTTCTAATCTCCTGGCTCCTTCTCTTCTCTGGCTCATTCTGTCTTCATCTGTGTCTAGCTTGCTCTCTCTTCAACCTGTCTCTGTAAAACTGCCTCTGAGTCCATGAACTGCACTGCCATGTACTCAACTCCACTGCACTGCCTCTCAACTCACTGACTCAACTGAACAGCACTGACTAGAACTTAGAGATCTGCTTGCCTCTGTCTCCTGAGATCAAAGGCGTGTCTGTATTCTAGCCGCATCATACAGACCTAGAAGGTCTTTGGAAGTGATCTTTTGCCAGAGCAGCCATGTTCTGAATTAAAATTCCTCTACAAAGCCCACATTAAATATAGGTTGTATCATCCATCTCATGACTGAAGAAAAAGGGGAAAATGAGCTGAGCACCAGCATTCAGGGTATCAGCTTCCTGAAGACAGACACTGTGAAATATCATGCTGCTATTGCCATGCCTTTCCTTCCATAACAGAATGTATCACCTCAAACTACAAGCCAGAATAAAACCTTTCTTTAAGATGCTTTTGTTAGTTGTTTTGTCAGTAAGAAAAGTTTTACAGATGCACAACCAGGTGTCAACAGTGTTCTTTTCTGGCAGTGGGAACTAGTATCTATTTTTAAAATGTGCCCACTCCCCAAAAAGCTTCATTGTTTTGTAGGCAGAAAACTCAGTAAGAGATTGTTTTTATGCTGGGGATATAGTTCAACATTAGAGTGTATGCCTAGTATATGCAAGGCCCTGGGCTTAAATCTCACTATTTATTTATTTTGGTTTTTTGAGAGAGGGTTTCTCTGTGTAACAGTCCTGGCTGTTCTAGAACTCATTCTGTAGATCAGGCTGGCCTCAAACTCACAGAGATCTGTCTGCCTCTGAAGTGCTAAGATTAAAGGTGTGCACCACCACCACTGCCTGGCAAATCTTGGTATTATTTTAAAAAATAAAGATTTTTCATGAACAAAGAAGTGAGCTTGGGGGCAGCAGAGGCTCGATGCATCAGTCTCCGTGTCCCTTTGTCTGAGACCCTGGGGGTGAGATGGATCTTCATATCTTTGAACAAATCTTAGGGGCTCTCAGGACACACACAGCGGTCAGAGTTTTGTATCCCAGGTCTGTGTAGGTGGGACATGCTCTGGGACACCAAGGGGTCCCAAGTGAGTGCTGGGGATTCCTCTGTCCCCCAAAGAAGTGGCCTGCTTGAAGAACAGGGACATCAGCACTCACCATGAGGAAGAAGTACCAGGGCTGGGGCACGCCAAACTGGCCTGGGAAGACAGCCTCCACATACCAGGTCACCAGGCCATAGAGTATCGAGTCCAGCAGCAGCATCCCCAGCACTTGTCCAAAGCAGAAATCATCATCCACATTGACAGGGGTCAGGAGGTCACACCACTGGATGCCAGTACCTGGAGGATGCATCAGGAAAATAGTCCACAAGTGTCTGGGCTGGCAGGGAGGGGCAAGACCCTGAAGCCCTTGATGGTGCGTGTATTCATGCTTGTGTGCTTGTTTGCCGTGTACTCTCAGCATGGCTGTGTTTTCTAGTCTCTGATAACTTTCAAGTCTTTCTTTGAAACAGGGTTTCTCATATTCCAGGCTGAACTCAAAATCACCATGTAGCTTAGAATGATCTTGGACTTTTCATCGATTTGGCTCCACCTCCCAAGTGCTGGTGTTACAAGTGTGTACCATACCCTCAGCCAGTGGTGCGTTAGGGACTGAGTCCTAGATAAACACTACCAAGTGAGCTACATCCCATCCCCTAGGCAACTGTCTTCAAGTCTTGAGGACAACAGTAAGTTAAAAGAATCAGTAAATTGCAGAGCTATCAGAAGCTTCTGAACTGGAGAGGTAGCTCAGAGGTTAAGAGCAACGGCACTTCCGCTTGAGGACCTGGGTTTGATGCCTAGCACCAATCTGGTGGCTAACAACCCTCTGTAATTCCAGTTCCAGGAAATCCAGCTCCCTCTTTTGCCCTCTGCAGGTAATGTATGAATGTGGTGCATAGACAAGAATGCAGACAACACACACACACACACACCCCTAAATACATCTTCAATTTGTTTTGTTTTTTGTTTGTTTTTCGAGACAGGGTTTCTCTATATAACAGAGCCCTGGCTGTCCTGGACTTGCTCTGTAGACCAGGCTGGCCTCAACATCACAGAGATCTGCCTCCCTAGTGCTGGGATTAAAGGTGTGTGCCACCATGCCTGGCCCCATCTTTAAATTTTTTTTTTTTTTTTTTTTTTTGGTTTTTCAAGACAGGGTTTCTCTGTGTATCCTTGGCTGTCCTGGACTCACTTTGTAGACCAGGCTGGCCTCGAACTCACAAAGATCCGCCTGCCTCTGCCTCCCAAGTGCTGGGATTAAAGGCGTGCGCCACCACCGCCCGGCTCATCTTTAAATTTTTAAAAAACTGACTAGATGGGTTTGCATTTCATTGGTTACATATATACATACATATATGCATATGTATATATACATGTACACAAATGCACACACACATAAGATTTGATATTAGGTCAATGTAACCAATGAAACTGGAAAAACTCAAAACTAATGTGAAGCTCCACAAAGCTCATGCTACATCAATGTTGCAGCCCTTGCAAGCCTGGACCTAAGTGTCTTAACAGTCTGCTGCTGGTCAGAGGGCCCTAGACGGAGATGTGCGCTCTGCAGCCTTGGTGAATACTTAGCCTCAAATAGTTAGAGATTGTCTGTTTTAAGTAAAGTCACTATGCAACTTTGAAAAAAATTAGTGGTGTCACACGATGAGTTTTCTCTTTGGAAATGGCCTTTTAGTTCTAAATACTTGTTAAAAGGCTGATTTTTGTTATTTTTGATTATGTGTAGGTAGGTATGTGTGTCTGCATGTAGGTATGTGCATGTGAATTCAGGTGCCCGAGGAGGCCAGAGGTGTCAGAGGTGTAGTTGGAGTTACAGACAGTTGTGAGCTGCTTGATGTGTGTGCTGGGAACTGAACTCAGGTCTTCAGAAAGAGCAGTCTTTCCAGCCCAGGCTTTTTAAAAAGTGCTAGAGGACTGGAACTTTCTGCTAATTTACAAAGTCTACACTCTGTCAGTAGGCTACTAATTTGAGAAACACATAAAGCTCATAACTGACCTCTTAATCTTCTTGCACCTCCTTGGTGCTCAAATTAGACATAATTGCGCTATAATATCTGGTTTTATGCAGTGCTAAGAAACACTCCCAGGGCATCATAAACATTAGCTGTTTTGTTGTTGTTGCTTGGTTTTGCTCTTTTTTTTGGCGGGGGGTGGAGGGGAACGACAGTTCGAGACAGGATTTCTCTGTGTAACAGCCCTGGCTGTCCTGGACTCACTTTGTAGACCAGTCTGGCCTCAAACTCAGAGATCCGCCTGCCTCTGCCTCCCAAGTGCTGGGATTAAAGGTATGCACCACCACGCCAGGGTCTTTGTTCTGTTTTTTTTTTTTTTTGGTTTTTCGAGACAGGGTTTCTCTGTTTAATAGCTCTGGCTGTCCTGGACTCGCTCTGTAGACCAGGCTGGCCTCGAACTCACAAAGATCCGCCTGCCTCTGCCTCCCAAGTGCTGGGATTAAAGGCGTGCGCCACCACCGCCCGGCTTTGTTCTGTTTTTTTAAGACAGGGTTTCATTCTAGCCTAAATGTGGAATTCACCACGTGGTCCAGAGGCCTCAAACTCATAATCCTGTTTTCCCTTCTTTATTGCTACAGTACCTCGCTCAGTTGTATAGTTTGAATGCATGGCCTTAATTTCATTTGTTAGAAATTTAGTACCCAGGGTAATAATGTGGGAGATAGCCCTCAAAAATGGACCAAAGTTGTCATAAAAAGGTCCCACAGCTAGGCTGGGTGTGGTGGCGTACGCCTTTAATCCCAGCACTTGGGAGGCAGAGGCAGGTGGATCTCTGTGAGTTCGAGGCCAGCCTGGTCTACAAAGCGAGTGCAGGACAGCCAGAGATACACAGAGATACCCTGTCTCGAAAAACCAAAAAAAAAAAAAAAAAAAAAAAACAGAAAAGAAAAAAGGTCCTACAGAAATGGGTTTTCTCTCTTTCAGGCTCCTGTTCTGTCAGGGACAAAATTCATGGTGCCACCTTGGAAGCAGTTATTGGGCTCTTACTAGATATCACATCTTAAGAGTTCCCAGATTCCAGGACTGTGAGAAATAAATTCCTGTTCTTCACAAATTACCCAGTCTCAGGTATTTTATGATATCAATACAAAGCGACAAAGACATATGATTAAAAGAAATGAGAACATTTGGTCTAAGAGAACATATAGGCAAGGAAGAGCCAAGACCATCTTAAATGATCCCAAGTGAGTCCTTAAGAAGGTAGATTACAAGACTGGCAGTGGTGGCACACGCCTTTAATCCCAGAACTTGGGAGGCAGAGACAGGTGGATCTCTGAGTTCGAGGCCAGCCTGGTCTACAGAGTGAGTTCCAGGACAACCAGGACTACACCTGGTTGTCTATACAGAGGGACCCTGCCTCAAAAAACCAAAAACAGGTAGATTATATTTCATTTCTTCTAGGAAAATCAGAACAACATGCAAAAGTCCCAGGAGAGTAGATTTCAAGTGTCATATAGAAGGGCCAGACTGGGCTACTCACATATCCTTACATCTCCTGCAAATAGGAGAAATGGTCCCCTCTCCAGTGTTCCCTGTGAGAGGGGTTGGACCTATTCAGAAATCACGTGGAGCCTTGCCATACGAGGAGCTGATCTCTAGAGGCTTGGAGCCCCTGGAATCCAAGTATCCACCACGGGCTTCACAAAACAGGAGTGCACAAGTCAAAGCCAGCCCCAGTAAGGGTCGTATTTGGCCTCCATGATGCTTCAAGTCAGAAAATTTCCCAAAAATCAGAAAACGATTTTCCTGTGCTGACATGGATTTCTCTCTCAGGATTCCCTGGCTTCATCATCAATTGTTGCAGGAGGTGTTGGGAAGCAGGACATGCTAACCCTATAACTCACCAAAAGCTGAGAGAAGACCCAAAGAACTCAAAATCCACTGGCTCTGAGGTGTCTTGTACAACAATTCTGAAAGTGCCAAGAAGGAAGAGCTGGCAAGAAGACTCTTACTGCCAACTCCGATGACTTGGGTTCTATTCCCGGACTCACGTGGTGGGAGGAACTCATATTGTGGAAGGAGAGAAGGTCCTTCACACTGACTGTGGCACATGTATGCTCTTGTGTGCATACACACACTCACAATAAGAAATGTAAATGAAAAAGTCTTTAAAGGGGATGGCAAGATGGCTTAAGAGCATTTGTTGCTCTCCCCAGAGGACCGGAGTTGAATTTCCAGCACCCACATCAGGTGGCTCACAATCCCTTGTAACTCTACCTTCAGGGGACCTTCTTCTTGACTCTGTGGCATCTTCACTCACCCGTGTACACTCCCTTACCCACACACACACCCCACAGAGTTAAAAATAAAAACACATTTTAAAAAAGCGTTAAAATGCCGGGCGGTGGTGGCGCACGCCTTTAATCCCAGCACTTGGGAGGCAGAGGCAGGCGGATCTTTGTGAGTTCGAGGCCAGCCTGGTCTACAAAGCGAGTCCAGGAAAGCAAGAAATATTAAAAAAAACCCTGTCTCAAAAACCTAAAAAAAAAAAAAAAAAAAAAAAAAAAGCGTTAAAACAGATGTAGGAAGAGACTCAAAAAACAATGGGTAAAATCCAGTCACTGGACAGAGCAGGTGGCGTGACCAACACCACTGTTAGCTGCATTTGGCTCCTGTTGGCCTCATCAGTCTCGGGCAGGCTAGCTCTCTGCACACAATCACTGCCTGTCTGCTGATGACTGCCTCCCGCAGGTGTTCCAATCAGCTTGCTCTGCGTCTAACCGCAGGGAACACCCTTGGCAAGATGAGAATCAGCAAATAGTGATTTGAGGACCTACTGAGGACAAGACTCACCTTTGGCTTCAAATTTCCCTATGAGCTGGGCTCCCATTGCCATGGCAACATTAGACAGGAGACAGGAAAAGAGCTTTTCACTCAGTGTCATCCAGTTGTATCGAGGAGCCACGAAGAAGTAGGGGGTGTAGGTGAAGAAGTACAGGAAGCCGCCCACGGCTGCTGCTATGTTGGCTGTGGGCAGAAGGTGCATAGGGTGCTATGAACTTTTCAGGAGACTTGCCGGAGTGACAGTGGTCAGACAGGGCCTCACCCCTCCCAAATCCCAGCACTCGGGGCACCGCAACGTCTCCTGGCATTGTTAGGCCCCTCATGCAGATCTTCGGCCCACCCGCAGCAGTACACACACAAAAATGTGTACACATAAAACAGGCTGGCAACAGCTTGGGTGTAAAATAGGAACTAAACTATCATTTTGCATGTTTTTTTTCTTTTTTTTTTTTTTTTGGTTTTTTGAGACAGGGTTTCTCTGTGTAACAGCTCTGGCTGTCTTGGACTCACTTTGTAGACCAGGCTGGCCTCGAACTCACAAAGATCCACCTGCCTCTGCCTCCCAAGTGCTGGGATTAAAGGCGTGCGCCACCACCGTCCAGCTTTGCATATGTTTTTTAAAACAATAAAATTACTTGATGCAGAGCTTGGGAATTCACAGTGTGGTATAGATTGACCTGAGACATACCAATTTTTTTTTTAAAGATTTATTTATTTATTTTTATGTATATGAGTGCTCTACCTGTATGTACACCTGCACTCCAGAAGAGGGCATCATATCACATTATAGATGGTTGTGAGCCACCATGTGGTTGCTGAGAATTGAACTCAGGACCTCTGGAAGAGCAGCCAGTGCTCTTAACCTCTGAGCCATCTCTCCAGCCCGACATACCAATTTTTAAGAAAAATTTAAAAGCATTTCAAGTTTAAAACTAAGGGTAATTATTAAGAGAAATGTAGTTTGCATATTCCAAGCCATCACAGGTCCAAAAAGTATTGAAAGCTTTCTCTGTCTAACAGAAGGCAGCATGGGAGAAAACCTAAGCATAAAACGACACTAAACGGAACACAAAGTTCAAAGAGTAGAAGCAACCTTGAATCTACCAGCAACCACAGAAGGGAAACAGATAAAGCTTTTATTTCTGGTATTCTTAGCAGTCCGCAGTGGACACTCTTGCCTTGTGTCAATTCTCCTGTGCCCTAAAACAACCGCCTCTCCTTGGCCCACAGTAGGCTCTGTTTATTGTCTAGCTTCTTGTTGGGGGAATTCCAAGAGGCTCTGCCATGGGCTTTACTGTGTTCCTTTCCACCTGCCCCTCAAATCAGCTATGCCTCAGCCTTTCAGGAGTCCGCTCTTCCAACAATGCAGCTTCTGGGCCATCAAACACATACCCTTTGACCCCTTAACTGCATAAATCCCTTAGTTTCTTTAGACTTGGATCACCCCAGCCCTCTGGCCTAATGGGAACCACAAGACTCACCTTTACTGAAGAAGGTGCTGACCATAAAGCTGAAGGAAATGGAGGAGACTGCAAAACACAGCAGGTAGGCCAGCACCAGGGAGGGGGAGCTGTGTGAAAGTACTGCTATGTCCTTCTTCACCTGCAGGACAGGCCGGCCAAGCCGGAGTGGCAAGGTGAGACAGGGAAGGTAGAAATGAACTGGGAGGGGTCTAAAGGTCCAGGTCACAGGGATTCTGGTGGATGGGAAGGGATCCTTGCCTCAGCCAATGGGAAGCCCTGCATATTTTCTCCAGCAGGGGAAAGACTTGCCCTGAGGTCAGTGGCCATGAAGGTTCTTTGGCCTGAGTGCTGGGGTCTCTGTACCTCTTCTCTCCAGAGCCCACACTTACTTTGACACAGAACAGCAGGGTCATGAAGGAGACCACGATGAGGAAGAACAGGAAAAACATGAGGAACCAGGCACTCCAGTGCAGCCAGCTGCTGAGCCCCATCATGCGCATGTACTCCTATGAAGGGGAGATGGTGTCACAGAGCCTGTGTGCATGCTGGGAGCTGCTCCCCAGAGCCTGGTATGTGCCAGTCTGCTTATACAAACAGTGCTGCACACAGGGCAGGAGGGTAGACCAGATGCCTGTTCTAGAGCACAGGCCGGAACTCCCCAGCACACACTAGGGGAGAGAGAAGGTGTGCTCTGACATGCTAGCTCTTGTCCGAGAGCTCTTAGCTCTGTGGTGTAAGAACCTCGCTCTTTCTGCCTCTCATCAGTGGCACGTGCTACCCTATCTAGGAGGCTATGAGAGTCAATTCAGTGTCCACGACTCAGCATGGCCTGGCTCTGCTTCCCCACTGAGGCCACTAAGCTCTATCATACTAGGAAACCTCATTCAGGCCTGACATGGGTACCCAGTAGATGTTAGCTGGTGAATTCTCTGAGTCCTTCAGGGATGCCTTAGAACAACTCCAAACTCCCAAGGGATGCTTCAAGTCTTCACTTCATGAGCTGATTCCCAGAAGCCTGGAGTGTCTGCCCACACTGATACCAGCCTCCCAGGCTGTGAGCCTTGACCAGTTTGTGGCTGAGGACATTCATTAAGAGATCTGGGTATCCATTCATATGCCTTTCTACTCTGAAGGAAAAGCCCAAAATCCTTTTAGGAAGGGTGATGGGGTGGCAGTAAGCATTCTAAATGTTGATTGGTCCTGCTTACTGTCTGTTACTTACTTTGACTCTGATTGGTTAAATAAATGCTGAGGCCTGGAGATTGGGCAAAGACAGAGATAGGTGGAACTAATGTGTGCGGGCTTTTTGAGAGACAAAGAACATCTTGGGAAGAAGGCTGGACAAAAAAGCCAGGAGCAAACAAGGTGGACACACCATGGGGTAGATTAAAGAAGATCCTTCCACGTGGCCTGGAACATCGGCATAGTGTGGAAAATAATAGTCCAAAGGGACGTATGTATATATGGGGTAATATTTGGGTGACAGAATTATGAGCTAGCTTAGATGGGCTAGTATTGCACAACTCAGGCCAAGGCTTGTTAAAAGCCACATGGTGTCTGCGTGTATTCATTTATAATGGCGGGTTAAGGATTAACGCCGCCAAACCAATTAAAGATAATATAAATACTGGGTAAATAATTTAATTAGCTATTTTTTTCTACAGAAGGGTGCTGTCTCTATAGGAGAACAGAGTAAGGTGGTGTGGAACAACTCTGACCACACCTTCCCTTCTCTCCTGCCTATCAAGCTGTCAGGAAGTGTCCTGAGGAAACCCAGCTCCTCCACTGACCAGTACTCCCTGTTCTGGGGATTTAAAATCTGGACTGTTGGTGGCTGAGTAAAGTAAAAATTCAGCTCTTTGCTGGCAGAGTGGCTCGATGGTAGAGTGCTTATATTCCTGAGACCCTGAGCTCCATTTCTAGCACTGAAAACAAAAACCAAAACCAAAAAAACAGGAGGATCCTGGAGGAGTCTGGGGAAGGGAAAAACATAATCAAAATATATCACATGAAAAACATATTCAAAGAAAAAAAACAAAAAAGCTATAGAGATAATATATAAACAAACAACAACAAAAACAATCCAGGTAGTGGTGGCACACACCTTTAATCCCAGCACTCAGAGGCAGAAGCAGGCAGATCTCTGAGTTCAAGCACAGGCTGGTCTCCACAGTGAGTTCCAGGACAGCCAGGACTACACAGAGAAACCCTGTCTCGAAAAACCAAAAACCAAACCAAAACCCCCAAACCAACAAAAACCGAAACAAAATGACATCCAGCTCCTTAAGGGCTGCATGGAGACTTCAGGTGGAGGGTATGTCCACTGTCAGAATCTAGGCTCAGCAGCCTGATTTCAAACAACTTGTGCCATAGTGGGTGTTCACACTGCATCCTGGCTCTTATGATAATGGCATACAGGAAGGAAGGAGCCCTGGCTGATGGCAGCAGCCTTGAGACAGGCCAATTCTTTTGAGGGTGTCCCAGGACCCAGCACTCTGGCTGTGCCATTCTCAAACTGACTTGCCAATATATTGTAAAGCCGTGCACAAAGGGTTACCTTCAGTTTTTTCTCTTTCTCCTGGACCACGGCCCGGATGATGGTGAGGGAGGTGTAGGTGAAGCTCAGCATAAGCAGCAGAGGAAGCTGGTACTGGATGGCAATGAGGAATGGATCTGAGATGTATGGTGGGAACGGGAACCTTTTGGTGGTCACCGTGAGCTTCTGGAACAGCTGGTGTGCAGAGGCGTTGGCATGGTAATGCATGATGGCTTTGTCTACAGCATGTTGCACTGCTAGGAAGCCTTCATGGATATACCCTGAGTTCAGAAACAGAGGACAGCTGTGTCATGGTGCTGCTCACTAAAGAGGGATGTGCTTTGAACAGACAGGACTTCCCTGGGTCCACAGAGGTAGGGCCAGGGAAGGCAAGGGGTAACTTCACCTGATATCCAACTCTGTAGGCCACTAATAGCATCTGACACCATTCAGTGGTCCCAAGGAGAAGAGAAAGCATGCCACATATTGCCAGGTGACACTTCTACTTCATAACTAACACAACTCACACAAAAATCATAAACATGATCATATCTTAAAAATGCCTGATACAGGGCTAGGGAGATAGTTCAGTGAGTAAAAACACTTGCTACATAAGCAGGAGAACCTGGGTTTGAATACACAGCACAGTCATAAAAGCCTTAGATGTGCATGCCTGTAAACCCCAGCATTTCAGGGTGGAGTCAGGCAGATCCTGGGAGCTTACTGGACAGCTAGCTTAGCCAAAATGATGAGCTGCAGGTTCAGTGAGAGACATTGTGTCAAAGGTGTCAAATGACAAAGCAGGACATTCAACACTGGCATACCCATGAGCATGGTTGTACACACATGCTATATGTACGCACACACACACACACACACACACACACACACACACACACTCACTCTATACACATGTATTTACTAAATACATTTCATACACTATACACATACACCCAATACACTAAACACACACAAGTTGATATAAACGTGGTGGGAGAGAGACCCTGTATGCCTCAAATGAGTCGAGTGAAAATTCTCAACAGATAATACTTAGGCTGAATAGAAGAGATACCAGGAAAGGAAACACTAAGAGTGGAGACAGGAGAAACAAGGATAAGTCAAAAGGTGTGAAGAACAGGAAAGCTCTTTCCACATTTGTTGAGAGGGCCAGGTCTTGAGTGTTGTCCCAGTACTCTAAGAGTCAAGGGAAAGAAGCTAAAGGTTCTGGCGCTAATTGTGACTCTTGGTGGAAGGTGGCTGAGCTGAGACAGAGCTGAGACCTTTGCCCAAGTGGAGCCAGAGAGGATTTGGTGAGAGGCAGCTTGAAACAGCAGGGTTTTTTGTTGTTGTTTTGTTTTTAGCAGCTCTGGTGGTTGGGAATGTGACGTAGGCTTAACTGAGAATTGGTGTCTACTGGGCTGTAGACAGGGTCAGGGAAAATCTCCCTCCCTCTTCAGTTCCTAGTGTTCATCTACATTCCTTGGCTCATGGTCCTTCCTCCACCTTTAAGACCAACAATGCGGTTCCTCAAGTTTCTTTCTCTACTTGTTTGTTTTTTGAGACAGTGTTTCTCCGTGTAGCCCTGTCTGTCCTCAAACTCACTCTATATAGACCAGGATGCCTCAAACTCACAGATATCCACCTGCCTCTGCCTCCCCAAGTGTTAGTATTAAAGGTGTGTGCTGCCAACACCTGGGCTGCCTTTGTCTACTTTTAAGGATCCTGAAATTACACTGGCTCCTGGAGAGTAACTAAAAATAATTTTTCTATCTTGAATCAAGTGTCTAGCAGACTTAATTTCCTTCTGCCTCAAACAGGCAAAGGTTCTGAATAATTAGGATGGGGACAACATAGGGATCATAACTTGACCTACCTTGGCTGGCTCCTCTGGACTCCCCAAAGAATCTGAAATAAAAAGCTCAAAGGGAAAGGGCCCTGGAGGGTCACAGGCACAGTGCCCCAAGGCACACAAAGCCCGAGAGAGGTAAACCCAAGGAAGAAACGGGTTTAGGGTTAGAGGACAAAAGGCAGCCTGAGGTCCCCAGCTCTCAGCCTCAGTACAAACTAGGGAATGGGCCATATGCATGAGTGGTTAGATACAAATGTCCCAAGACACACACCATCGGGCCACCTGGGTTCCAGCCTCTAGAAAAGAGAAAGCAAAATCCTACGTACACTCCTAACATGTATCAAGTGCTGACATTCTTCTGTTTTATGATCACACTGTCAGCAGTGTGTGCCACGGGCAGTGCTGGTGGAGCACTAATGCTCGCTGGACACTGCACAGCAGTTAATGCTGTCCTCATTGGACAGCAGAGGAAAAAATGATTTTTTTCTTAAAATTATTTTATGTGTCTGGGTGTTTTCCTGGGTGTATGTCTGTGCACCACATAAGTGCTTGGTGTCTGTAGAGGCCAGAGGACATTGGGTGCCCTGGAACTGGAGGTACAGACAGTTATCAGACACCATGTGGGTGCTGGGAATTCACCTCAGTCCTCTCGAAGAGCAGCCAGTGAGCTTCACTTCTGAGCCATCTCTCCAACCCCTGCTTTTTTTTTTTTCAACAGGATCTCTCAGCTGGCCTGAAACTTACTATGTAGAACAGGCTGATTTCTGACGCGTAGCAAATCTGCGTGTCTCCGCCTCCCACGAACTGAGATTCAAAGTGTGTACCACGGTGCCTGGCTAAAGAGATATTTTTCTACTGCTTTCAAGAAACAAGACAGGCTTGAGGAACTGCATCTCAGTGTCTGTCTGTCAGTCAGCGCCAGCTGCTACAAACAGCTACAGCTTCTCTTGAGCTCCAGGCCTACTGACCATCGTAAAGCCTCTCTCATCCCATGCCTAGCTCGCTCATCCTGTTTATTTTCTTCATTTAAAAACCCATCCTAAGCATTTAGCATTAGTGTTTCTCACCCGGTTCACCGCCATCAGGTAATGAAGGCTCCCTTGGTCCTGGGCTTGGGAAAAGTGGAAAGAGAGAAGTGGTGTGCCAGCCTTCAGTCTCTTTTAGAAAAATATTTCCTGTTTGGGTCCATATGATATTCCTTTGTGTGTAACTGAATCGTAGGTGGTACTTCACCTGTGGAAACAGAATTGATAACCAATCATTCTGAAGGATCCAGACCGAAGAGCTGAAGCCTGAGTGCCATGAGGGTGTTTCCTCACTAGGATGGTGTCTCTGCCCTGAAATTAACCCAGTTGCCTCAAAACACCACAGGAAGTCTTTTTTTTTTTTTTTTTTATGTGCATTGGTGTTTTGCCTGCATGTATGCCTGTGTGAGGGCTTTGGGTCCCCTGGACCTAGAGTTACAGACATTTATGTGCTGCCATGAGGGTGCTGGGAATTGAACCTGGGTGCTCTAGAAGAGCAGCTATTGCTCTTAACTGCTAAGCGATCTCTCCAGCCCCAGAGGGAGTTATTCTTTTCAACAGGGACAGGGAGACATACAGGGGTACTTTTGGGATGTTTGTAGCCACTTCTGTTTTGTTACCTAGCAACATGAATTTTTTTTCCTGTTTTTGAGACATACTTTGAATGTGTATCTCTGTCTGGCCTAGAACTTGCCAGTTCTATATAGAACAAGATGGCCTGAACTCACAGAGATCCATCTGCTTCTGTCTCTCAAGTGCTTGGATTAAGGTGTGCGCCACCACACCCAGCAATACCATATTTTCGATGTCACATATGCAGAATCAATGGAAGGTCACCACCATCACATGAGACAGGTGCTCAGTTTTATTACCATCCAGAAAGCAAAGAGCTTCCTTTATTTATTTTTTAGACATACTTAGGTCTCAAACACCTGCTATTTTCTTCCCTATCCTAGCTGGCTCTATCTAAAGAGACCCAGAGACCTTTTGTAAAACCCCAAAATGAAAGGGCTTGAAATGATTATCCAAGGGCGGGTAGATTTTTTGTTTGTTTGTTTGTTTTTTGAGTCAGGGTTTCTCTGTGTAGCCCAGGCTGGCCTTGAACTCACAGAGATTTGCCTGCCTCTGCCTCCCAAGTGCTGGGATTAAAGACATGTGCCACCAAGCCTGGCCATTACAGACAGTTTCAAACTGCCATGTGGGTGCTGGGATTTGAACCTAGGTGCTTTGAAGGACAGCCAGTGTTCTTAACTGCTGAGCCATCTCCCCAGGCTCACGTGGGTAGATTTTTAAAAACTGTTCTGTACCAATAGGTTAACATCACCAAGCTCCCTCAGTAGGCATCATACTGGTCCCAAGGGAAAGTTCACTGTTCTCCAGCAGGTAGAGGCTAAGGAAAAGCATCCATCTTTGCAGGTGGAGTGGGTCTGAGGCTCAGCACAGTGTGTGTGTGTGTGTGTGTGTGTGTGTGTGTGTGTGTGTGTGTGTGTGTGTGTGTAGGGTCAAAGTCTCACCGCCAGTGGCAGGGGGTCCTTGCTATGGTTGAAGGTGTGCTCAAACACCACAGCTGCCAGCACGTTGGAGGAGTGGTTGTCATACCGAATGTAGTCCTCGAAGTCCTTCTCAGAAGAAAAGCCATGCACTGTGGACAAAGCACCAAATCACACATTGCCCAATCATCCCTGCTCCTTGAAAAGCCTGGGAATGTTAGGGCACTTCAGATAAAAGACAGCACACTGACGAGATCATCAAAAGCTCTGGAAACTCTCAAAACTAGAGTGGTTTTTGTGTTGGTAAGAGACTTAGGCCACTGTGGACGGCAGGATTGCTCAGTCAGAGCCAAGCACTGCACAATAGTCTGTCTTCCTGCTGCAGTTTTAATCAGGGTGGGATAGCAAGCCAGCAGCAGGGCCAAGTCACAGAAAACTGCAAACAGAACAGGGCCAGGAGCTGCAGCCTATGGCAGCAGCAGTGGTCTACAGCTCTCCCCACCTTCATCACAGCTTTTTAAAAATTTTACTTTATTATCATTATTTTTAGACAGGGTCTCTCTACATAACCTTGGCTATCCTGGAACTCACTCTGTAGACCAGGTTCGCTTTGAACTCAGAGATCCACCAGCCTTTGTCTCCTGAGTGCTGGGATTAAAGGTGTGCACCACCACGCCTGGTAGGGCAGGCTTTAAAAATCAGAGCTGCTCAAATGACCTCTGTCCCCTAGCCTCCTTTTCCACACAGAGCTTTGCTGTAATCATTTGGTGGGATAAAACAAGCATTAGGAAGTACATGCCAACAGGAAGAGGGAAAAGGGACAACAGCTTTATCTTGAAAGCAAAGATGTAGAAAAGAAGGCTAGCACACGTTACCTGGGCAGCCCCCCCCACAGGCTTCCAGTGGGTTTACTCAGGGCTGTCTCCTTGAAACCCCATCCCAGGAAGCTTATTTGTACTATATCCTCAAACTGTGCTCTGCTCTCAGCATGAAGCAGCGTTCCTGGACTGAGTCCGCTCGCCTGTCCCTGTTCTCATAAGGTGTGACTGCAATCAGGTGGAGCCTGATTTCACCAACACTGCCACCCACTTCTTCACTGGGCCCCTCAGCCCTGGACAGATGGGAGGCCAGGCCCTTGAGTCTCTGACTGTAACGAGACAAGGTAGCCCAGGGATTAATAAAGGCATCTGGCTGACATGATGAGTCAGAGTGCGGACTGAGCTTTTCCTGCGTCCTGGAGTCTGAATTCTGTGCACAATCCTGTCACAAAGAACCTGCTAAATCCCTGGGGCTCACCTCTCATGTTGATCACTAGCTCCCGTCTCACTGTCTCTGTGATGACCCTGGCAGCGTCACTGTGGGAAGGGACATAGGCGAGCTCCCAGCTATCTCCAGGTAGATGGAATGAAAAGAAGAGGGGCAACTCCTGGATGGGCTGGTCCGAGTAAACGGTGGCATTGGGCACATTCTCTGACTGGATCTTCAAGCGAAGCCAAATCAGGATCCCAGAAAACAGCAGGGGCAGGAAGAGTTCCAAGACAGTCACCAGAACCTTCCGCTTCTACAAGAGAAATGGCCACCCTGTTGACAGCAACGAGCGTTCCATCCTTGAGGGCTTTCCCTGGGGGCCACCTGGATGATGGCCACCCTTCCTTGGGCCTGGACTCACCTTCAGAGTATAGTTCTTCCAGAGGAGGAGCGCCAGCTGCTGCAGCACCGCCATCTTCCTGAAGGTATAGTGCTAACACCAACCAGAAACCAAAGACTTAAAGATGAAAAAGTAAGGGTGCCATGAAAACACAGCCCGTGGTTACCTGAGGATCCCTACAAGCCCTTCTCCTCCAGACTGTCCCACCTTCCTTTCTGCACCTTAATTCTAGACACTCCCTCATGGGAAAGCATGCTGTTCAGAGCTCCAAGCACATGGTTCTGTATGTCCAGAGACAGCACACACACTTTGGGGCCACTGCTGTGTTTCTCAACGTTCTTTCTTACATTTTATTTATTTATTTTTGTGTATATGCATGTGTGCACATACAAATGTCTGACATACAGGTGGAGGTCAGAGAGTCAAGAGTTTGTTTTCGCCTTCCCACCATGTGGGTTTGCAGGATCAAGTTCAGGTCATCAGGCTTGGAGGCAAGCGCCTTTAACCACTGAGCCCGTTCGCCCACCCAACAAGCTCCTATGTGCTCTCAACGGCTGCTGTGGTATTTACGGTTTGACCAACACAGTTCAGATGCGTTACTTACTATGTATGTCCCATTAAATAGCAAAATATTCTGACTTATACAATTCCCATCCTTGACTGGCTTTATTCTTAACCAATATAGAACCAGTGAATGAAAACTCAAGGCCAGAGAAAGGGCTCAGCAGGTAAAAGTGCTTGTAGCCAAGCTTGACAGCCAGGGTTTGATTCCTGGGACACAGGTAAAGGTGGAAGGAGAGAACTGACTCCTAAAAGTTATGTTTGACTTCCACACACATGCCATGACATGTGTGTTCTCATGTACTAAATTAACCAACTAAAATGAAACGAAAATTCAACTTAGTGTTCTGACTGCAAGTAGATTTTAGGACTTGAGAGGACTGTGGGGAGGAAGAGAAAGGCACACGCCTAGGAGCGGGCCTTCGACGGCCTTGCTGACCCCGGAGCCCAGTGGTCAGGCAGTTGTGTAAGTAAAACAATCTCCCATCCTCTCTTGAATCTCAGGGCTAGTTTTTCCTCTTGCTGTCACAAATACTAGAACCCAAATCTTCACCACATATGACCTGCCCCTCTCTCCTCACATGCCCCTTACTGAGACAGAGTCTTGCTATGTGACCCAGGCTGGTTTTTTGAACTCACTCGGTAGCCCAAGCTATACTTGCCCTCATAGGGATCCTCTGTCTGAGCCTCCTGGCAGGATTACAGGCATGTGCCTCACAACCGGCATAAAGAAATTCACCCTAAAAGTATCTCTCCTGTATTACAGATAAATGCTAACATTTAATTCTCATACCCACAACTAGAGGGAAAACTCTACTGAGAGTTTATCAAATACAAGAGATAGCAAAAACCAAAATTTATGAAAGTTGTCAATTAGACAAGTTTACTGCATTTCAACTATAAGAAGCAGAGATATCGAGTTGCTAACCTGCTGGACAAGAGGTGGTCTGAATAAGCTCAGAGAAATTGGCAACACCAGTCAGGAGGGTCCCATTCAGCAAACCGCAGGTGTGGAAGTCCAGGTATGAAGACTGGGCAAGGAGGAAGGTGAGGGAAGCAGCAGGGCTCCCGAGAGCTGCAAGCAAAAAAGCACATCCCAGCTCAGCCTCTCCAAGTGGGGAAGGCTGGGTGACTCACCTGGGGAGTTTAAGTTCAGCTAATCAGCTCTATGTTCATGGCTAATACTAATCAAACACCAACTCTTAGTCAGATGAAGGCAAAACAGGGCACAGAGATAATTCACGGATCACTCACTAATGAGCAAAAGCTAATATGCTTCTAACGAGAGTAGCTGGAGATGATACAGCAAGGGGGTGAAGAGCTGTTTGTTTGTTTAAAAAACAAAAACCAAAAAACCCTAGCTGAGAAATGGGGCAGTCAGGAATCAGAGACAGGCAGATCTCTATGAGTTAGAGAACAGCTTGGTCTACAGAGCACATTCTAGAACAGCAAAGGCTACACAGAGAAACCCTGTCTTGAAAAACCAACCCTCTCCCCAAAAATCCTGTTTTTATTTTTACAGCTGAAAATAATTTCTATATTTTTAGGGCTACAGAGATAGCGTGGAGGTTAAGACTCCATACGCTGCTCTTGGAGAGGACCAAGTGTGATCCCCAGCATCCACATCAGGCAGCTTACAACTGGCTGGGGCCCAGAGGAACACACACAGACACACACACAGACACACACACACACACACACACACCTTTAAAAAAAAAGATAATTCTAAAAACTAAACATCTTGCCTATCCTTTTTTTTAGGTTTTTTGAGACAGGGTTTCTCTGTGTAGCCCTGGCTGTCCTGGAACTCACTCTGTAATCCAGGCTGGCCTTGAACTCACAGAGATCCGCCTGCCTCTCCCTTCCGAGTGCTGAGATTATAGGTGTGCACTACCATGCCCGGCTTATGACCACTTTTAAAATATGACTTTTAATAACATGACTAACAAATGAAAAAAGTTGTAACAAAAGAAAGTGTTGTTAATTAATAAATTAAAGTTTTTATAATTTTAATTTGTAAGGGCTGCAGGCAGCAGTTTTTCTGTGTAGCATGTATGAGCTGGGGGTTCATCCACAACAACAAATTCATGAATAAGTATATTTTTTAAACTTCAGCAAAACTAGGCATGGCGGCAGACACCTTTAATCCCAGCACTCGGTAGGCAGAGGCAGGTAGATCTCTGAGTTTGAGACCAGCATGGTCTGCCTCCCAAGTGCTGGGATTAAAGGCGTGCGCCACCACTGCCCGGCTGTATCTTTTAGTTTTTTAATGTTGTTACATTTTTAGTTATTTATTCTGTGTGCTGTTTTTAGGCATAGGTCAGAAGACAACTAAGGGTGTCAATTCTTCCTGTCTATGTGGGTTCCAGAGGTCAGGCTCAGATCATCAAGATCAACAGCAGTGCTTTCACCCACGGAGCAATCTCACCATCCCAGATCTGTGTTTATGAAAGCTTTCCATAAACACTTCAGCAGAAAAGGGGACCAGGTGGCTCTGGTTAAAACCAATCCAGAGCGGCTGCTCATCTGACCTCCACCAGAAAGAAATACAAAAAGGTCAAAGTTCAAAAGGCTTTTCGGGGCCTAGCTCAGCTGGCGGAATGTTTGCCTAGGAAGCATGCAGGAGGCTCTGGGTTTAATCCCAAGCACTGTATAAACTGGGCATGATGGCAAATGCCTGTAATCTTAGCACCTAGCAGGCAGGAAGATCAAGAGCTCAAGACCATCCTTTTCCACCACACAGTAAAGTTCAAGGCCAGCCTGATCTACATGAGACCCTGTCTCAAAAAGGAAATAAAAATAATCTTCTCGTTAAAGTAGATGGTTTCCCTTTTTGGCTACTGTCCAAGAATATAAACACTCTCTTGCATATTCTCATTTCCTTCAGCCCCAGAGCAGCAAACGACAGTTCACCCACTCACTGCACAGGCAGCACCAGAAACTGACCTTAGTCCCAGTCGAGGTTGGCTGACGATGTTCCTCCAAGGCTCCAGGTGAAGTGGCCTAGTGACAGCAGCACTACACAGAGGATTCTGGGGTAGAGCCAGTGGGCCTCTGGAGAGAAGCAGTAGCCCTAGGGAGCAGGAGCACTGAGGTCTCGAGGGGCATCTGGAGGGGTGGTACCTTCACCAGCATGACTCCTTGGTACCTTCGGGTAGATGAAGGGTGCTTAGGCATGATTTCAAAAATAACCACAAGATAACTTTTACCAAGTTAGAAAGTAAGAGCACAAAACGTTCCGAGTCTGTTTCTTAGGGACTTGGGAATGTAGAAGAGTGGTAGAGCACTTGCCTAACAGTCACAAGAGCCTGGTTCAATTCCCCCAGCAACACCCAAGAAAGGACACTACTAAGACAGAACAGCTCTGATGATGGAGAGGTGCAGACTTACAGTACACGCATTTACAGTGGTGCCTGGAACTTTATGTTCATGGCCTCCTAATGAAGCTCTGGTTCCTAGTATCCTTCACAGATGAAGACAAAAGGGAGTAGCGGCCAAGCAAACTGAAAGTTAAGCTGTGTCAGCACTGGAACCTCGGCCCGTCTCAGCTTCTAAATCTGAACTCTGAGCCCCTGCATCTCTCTATTTTTTATATACAGGATATGTATTATATTTACATTATATATTTATGTATGTATCTTTTATGGTCTAGACACAGTGAACATCCTTCTAACATTTATATATGTCTCTCCTAGAATGCAACACTACAGTCAGTCCCACCGCCTCTTAAGTGCTTTAATTTGCTCCATTTCCCCGAAATGCCTGCTTACTGCTTTGTCCTTGTTAAGCCTTATCTGAAGTCTCAGTGAAGAACACATTTGCACTTGTGCATGTTCTGTTTGAGCAAAGGCATTTAAAGGAGGAGATCCTGGAATTATAAAATCTGGAACACTTTCTGGTTACGAAAGCAAATGCACACAAGGGAAGGAAGTTAAGGTTCTTTAACACACTCAACACTTCAGTGGGCACTAAAGAGTGCTCAGAGTGGTGATGGCTGAGATCTGAGACTAACCTCAGGGGACAGGACAACTGCCAGCTACTCTAAGGCAAATACCAAGACCCCCTGGGTCACTTTACCCCTCCACCTCCAGCAAGAATCCTCTGAGAATGTCCTACTCAAGAGGGCTCGGTTTGCTCCTGAGGAAATAATCAGAAAGAGAAGGTAGCCCCTCACTCCCAAAGGCTCGTTTGCTTCCAGTTAAAACATCAAACATTGCACAAGGCCATGAGTACTTCAATGTTTGTATCTGAAGTGGACAATCAAATGGGTAAAGAGCAAGTGCTGGTTTCTGAGGACTCTGTTGGCAGATTGTAGAAGTCCTGTCAAAATGACTTTTCTCACAATTGCTCTTAGCCTAGGGTTAGGCCAGCCCATGAGCACTACAGTATATCTGCTCAGCAGGGAGCTGGAAGAATCCCAACCAGTATTAAAACTAGGGCTCCATTCACACCAGCCAAGAACTCTACTACCTGCTACCATGGTAGCTTCTCTGAGCCCTGTCACCTGATTTCTTTGTGCCATATAAATGTCTGCAAGCATGGACCAGAAGGTGCTGAGGGGCCTTCAAAACCAATGAGTAAAACTGGACAGGGACCTGGGGTCAGGCAGAAAACACTCTGTGCCATGTGTTTGTCGTGGCTCTAGCAATGGTGTGTCTCTCTCCGTGGAGTCACAGGCCTTAGGAAGAAAGGAACCTTGAGAAAGCCATGAATAGGCCTGTTGAGGTTGTTCACAGGGACTGGTGGCCATGGTGCTTCCATGCTATAACGGGCTTGTGAAGCATGCCCACGCATACACATACACAAAGGTATGTGTCTTAGTGGGCAGCGCTGGTCACACTACTCTGTGCCCTTCCTTCAGCATGAGGAACTGTTTTGCTCTATTTGAGATGCTCTTAGGAAAGCACTTTATTACCAATCTGGAGAATTCCCAGCACCCAGCCAGGACCAAAGGTCTGTGTGCACGTACTGAATGTACTTAATTTGATGACAGAATCTGTGGCTTTTTAGGATACATAAAACAGAAAGCATTTATTCATTCAACAAACATTTTTTGAATGCTTACTGTGTTTGTGCAACATGCTAAGGATTTACTGATGGACATGATAATGCTCTCAATCCAAGGAGCTTACAGCCTGTGAATGCTTGTCTCTCTTGCAACTGTTGGAAGTTAAGCTAAGACAGCTTAGTCAGGGTTTTCATTGCTGTGAAGAGATGCCATGACCACAGCAGCTCTTATAAAGGAAAACATTTAACTGGGGCTGGCTTACAGTTTAGAGGTTGAGTCCATTATCATTAAGGTGGCATGGTGGCATACAGGCGGATATGGTGCTGGAGAAGGAGCTGAGAGTTCTACATCTTGATCGGCAGGCAGCAGAAGAGAGAGTGAGCCACTGGGCCTGGCTCAAGCTTCTGAAACCTCACAGCCCACTCCCAGTGACACGCTTCCTCCAACAAGGCCACATGTCCAAATCCTCTCAGATAATGCCACTCCCTATGAGCCTAAGGGGGGCAGGGGGAGGCTCATCCAAAACATCAGAGACACAAAATTACAAAATCCTGGAGTAGACAGCAGTCAACTGTATGTATATAGGACAGCAAGTAAGACCATGGTGCTCAAGTTGCTCCATCACTGAGGGGTCACTGGAGGATCATGGAGAAATGAAAGGGCATTTATGAGAACCAGTCAGTTACCCTGAAATCTGAACAGGGACACGAGTCTAACAGTAGCAAACATGAGACAGAGATGAAAGCAGACCCCAAGGCTTATGATGATGATGATGATGACAGGGTTTACATAGTAAACCTGGCTGTCCTAGAACTTGCTATGTACACCAGCCTAGCCTCAAGATCCAGACACAATCCACCTGCCTCTGCCTTCCAAGTGCCACCATTAAATCATGTGCCACTCAAGAAAAAGCCCTTACTTCAACTGTAGACAGACTGCTGTCCAAAAACAACAAAACTTGGAAGCAGGTAGGTGGACAGCCTAGCTCTGCCAAGACAAGGTACACAAGTCCTTCATAATTCCTGCTTTACAATTAATGTCTATCAGAGATACTGGGCCAAAAGGCTGAAGTTAGATGCTCCAATGTTATAGAGAGAAACTGGGGACTGTCCAGGCAGCCAGTTGTCTGTCATTTCTTAGTTTTGGAAGCTGCCTGCTCTACACTTCCTATTTATTCAGATATATTTATCCTACTGAGGTCTCTGATGTGGTTGAAGACTAGACAGAGTCTCACAGTTAAGTTTTAAGTTGTTTAGGAATTAAAAGGCTGTTCTAAGACAATGTCTTTTTAAGTTGGTAATGCAAGTTAGGATAGAAATTGAGTTAGGTATAGAACTTTAAACTCAAAATAGACAAATAATATATTATTATCAGTTGCCAAATATGTATGGACTGGGCATTGGGAATGGATGTTATACCTTATAATATTCATAATTGTTGCCTAATTGTTCTTATTGTTTTGTATTGTATTTATTGTTACAAGAAAAAGAGCCTTTTATTGGACTAAAAGGGGGAGCTGTTGGGGGGGAAAAGATACACCTTAAATTAAAAAGAAAAAAAAGAGGATAGGAGGGAGAGGGGAAAGAGGGTAGGAGGGTGGGACCAGGACGGGGAGGAGGGAGGGGATTGTGATTGAGATGTAACTTGAATAAATGTTGAAAAAAAAAAAAAATCCTGTGCCATTATGCCCTGCAGATGCAAGGCTTTGGATGCTGCCCCAAGAAAGAGCTAAAGGGCACATTCCAGCTACTAGAGCACATGTGGCTCAGTTCTACTTCTGACTTTGTCCATCATCTTTATCTGAGGCTATTTAAACATTGGAAGATGTCAAATGCAATGGATTCTGCAGATGAAATACATATTATAAAATAAAAGGGAGAATAAAAGGCACATTTCTAGGGTCTGGCCTCATCTGGGAGTCTTACCAGTTGCCTCCAAATGGAGTGAACAAGACATTGTATGGCAGTGGAGGAACAGTGAGCAATTCTCCTGTATTCTCTAAAAAGAAGAAAAAAGCTTTATGAATATTACTACATGGATGGACTCTGGTTTTGCTAGTCATGAGGCAGTGGCTGTGGCAACCTGAGGAAGTGCCTATAGCATAGTGACACAGAGTTCACTGGCCAGCTCGGGACATACCAGGGTTTTTTTTTTGTTGTTGTTGTTGTTTTTTGAGGCAGGGTTTCTCTGTGTAGCCCTGGACTCACTTTGTAGAGCAGGCTGGCCTCAAACTCACAAAGATCTGCCTGCCTCTATCTCCCGAGTGCTGGGATCAAACGCATGTGCCACCACGCCCAGTAACTAGGAAACTTAAAACAGAGGGGGTGTGGATTTCTTTCATGAAATTTCCAAACCTAGAGACTATTAATTTTTAAAAAATAATAAAGAACTGCAACAGTGTATGAAATAGCCTTTAAAAAAAAATCTTAGGGGCCAGAAAGCTGGTTCAGCAGTTAAGAGCACCGACTGCCCTTGTAAAGGACCAGGCTAGGTTCCCAGCACCCATGTGGCAGCTCTGCAGCTCTAGTTCTAGGGGGTCTGATATCAGTTGCTGGCTTCCATGGGCACCAGGTCTACACAGAGTGCACACACATACACAAACATTCACACATGTAAAATACAAATAGATCTTTGAAAAGAAATAAACACATTCCAGCTGAGGAGATGTCACTAGGTAAACTGCTTGTTACATAAACAGGAGGAACTGAGTTCAGATCCGTAGCACTTATGCAAAATGTTAGACATGAGAATGTGTGTCTGAAACCCCTGTGCTGGAGTGGGGACCAGTGCAGGGCAGGCGGTACAAAGACAGGACCTTCCTGGAGCTTGCTGGCCAGCCGATCCAGCCAAATTAGTAAGCTCCAGGTTCGGTGACGGATCCTGCCTCAAAAAATAAGGTGGAGAGAGATAGAAGAAAACACTGGTGTTGACCTCTGGCCTACACACAAACAAATACAAATCTATGGAAATACCCCCCCTTGAAAATAAAACCCTTGAGCCAGGCATGGTGGCACACACCTTTAATCCCAGCACTTGGGAGGCAGAGGCAGTTCGAGGCCAGCCTGGTCTACAAAGCGAGTCCAGGACAGCCAGAACTGTTACACAGAGAAACTCTGTCTCGAAAAGCCAAAAAACAAAAAACAAAAAACAAAAAAAAAAAAAAACCCTCCCCTACAAAACCCCTGTACTCAAACCTGTCCCTTCAAAGAAAAGGTGACAAGGTATGAGAACTACAACTTTCAAACAATCCATGCGAAGAACAGAATACTAGTGAACATGAGTGTCTGAACATAGAGGTGCTATCGTTTGGACCTTGAGTGTCCCCTAATGGCCCATATGATAAAGGAAGAGTCCCCAGCTTGGTACTATTGGCAGAATGTTTACTAGGTGGGTCCTGGTGGGAGGTCTCACACCACTGGAAACGCCTTTGTGAACTCCTTTGGGACCCAACCACCAAGTCTGAAGCTTTTATCTGCCCCATGTTCCCCACTGTGGTGCACTGCCTCACAATAGGCCTCAAAGCCCTAGGCCAAATGAACATGGGCTGAGACCTCTAAAACTATGAGCCAAAATACGCCTTAAAAAAGAGAAAGTTGCCTCAAGTATTTGTAATAGCAATAAAAAGCTGAAAAGCACCACCACAAGAAAATCCACAGAATCAATTAACCTGGGCCCAGAGGGGCTCACAGAGACGGAACGCTAACTAGAGAGCATACATGGGACTGGCACTAGGCCCTCTGAACATGTTACAGTTGTGTGGCTCGGTCTTCATGTGAGACTTTTTTAACAGAGGCAGTGAGGGCTATCTCTGACTCTGTTCCCTGCCTCTGGGGCCCTTTCCCCCTACTGGGCTGCCTCATCTAGCCTCAATATGTGCCTAATTTTACTGAACTTGATATGTCAAGGATGGTTGATATCTATGAGATGCTTCCCTTTTCTGAAGAGGAAGGAGGAGTGTATTGGGGGGTGTGAGGTGGGGGGAAGGACTAGGAAAAAGGGAAGGGGGAAACTGCAGTCAAGATGCAAATTTAATTAATTAATTTCTAAAAAGCTGATAAGCAGCCGGGCGGTGGTGGCGCACGCCTTTAATCCCAGCACTTGGGAGGCAGAGGCAGGCGGATCTTTGTGAGTTCGAGGCCAGCCTGGTCTACAAAGTGAGTCCAGGACAGCCAGAGATATTCAGAGAAACCCTGTCTTGAAAAACTAAAAAAATAAATAAATAAAATAAAAAAAACAAGCAGTGTGTTTAAAAGCTGATAAGCATAAGATAGTAATTATATTACATGTGTATGGATCCTATATACAAGTGCCACATATGCAGATATATGCCAAAAAACATTCAAGACCAGAATTTTCGTCTTTCCTTTTTCCCTGCAAATACACATCAGGCCAAATCCATCCAGAGCATTTGCATGGCAGGTAAATGAGCTCAGACCCAGAAGCACAGACCTGTGCCTACACAAGGCACGTCCTGTTTGTATGTTCAACAAGAGCTGGTTCCTGATGCAGAGAACCAGGCCTCAAATGCTAGGATGTAGGCTGAGCCTGATTTCCTGGCTTTCATTTTACGAGGCATGTTTATATTACAATTTTTTTTGTTGTTGTTCTAAAAGTATGTTGGAAAATTTTCATCATGTTAACTCTTTCTGTTTTGCTTCGAATTTTGAGACAGGGTTTCTCTGGGTAGCCCTGGCTGTCCCAGAACTCACTCTGTAGACCAGACTGCCCTTGAACTCACAGATCCGCTTGCCTCTGCCTCCCAAGTGCTGAGATTAAAGGTGTGCGCCACCACCATCCGGCCCCACCTCATATCTCTTTAAAAGGTCCATATCATCTGTATTTCTAGATTAATTTGTCAGGATTCATTATTACATATATATGTAGTCTAATAATAAATTTGACACTCTCAAATTCTTTCCTATGTAGCAGTACACAAGAAAAAGTATGCAGATGACTTGTTTACATAGTGGCTCTTATGTGGATGAGGTAATCACAGCCTGCAAGCCAGAGCCTCTGTCTAGAGCCCTAGGAAGTCAGTCTGAGATTGGGGATTTGTCCGATGGGCCCAGGTGTGTTCCAAGAAACTGCAGTTCCTGAAACACTCACCACTGCCTGCTCTTGCCAGAGTGGTCTCCTTAGAATTGGGGGCTCTTGGTGAGAATCATCAGCAAGGTATGTTTTAGATGTGTCTCGAAGTAGGTTCTATGAAGAGAATTCCACAAAACATATGCTGCTGCTTGCTTTCCTGCCTAATTCCCATGCTGCAGCCTGGGTCCCATTCCCTGGATAGCTAGCTTTTCTGCCTTCTTGGGCATGGGAAATGAGGAAGCAACAGGAGTCCCCAGAGAGGCAACCATGGATCTTCTGTAACAAGTAAAGAAGAGAGGAGCTCATTATGGCTTCTGCAAAGGTGATCACCAACCTGTTGCCTCCAGGCCTTGTGCCATGCAAGGGGAATGGGCCCCTAAGCCTTTCTCTCCACACATAGTATGGGCCTTCAGCACTTCATTCTGCTTAGACTATCACTCAACATACTGTTCTACCTGATGAAACCCTATCATTGCCTGGCCTGCTTTGATGCCAGGCTCTTTGTAATGCTGTCTCTGATAAGCAGGGGTTCTCCATCTTAACTGCAAAGCAGAACCTCCTAGAGGTGTTTTCAGACAGAAACAGATGTCTGAGGCCTACCCATGAAGACTGTGGGCTCTGGTCTGGGCTCAGGGGTATTTCTCTGGGCAACTATAACATGTAGTCTGGGTCCAGCTCCCCTGCTCCTGATTGGAACCACTCCATTAGACACCTGTGGCATCTATCCCGGATGTGCCAGGTGCCACTTACCTCATTCTGCTCTAATTAAAAAAACAAAACAAAAAAAAAACTCAGATAGTTTATTTATTTAACTGTGCTGTGGTGGGGGCACGCTTATGCTATGGTGCCTATAAGGTCAAGGACAACTTGGAAGAGTTGGTTCTCTCCTTCTACCACAACTAAGCCAACCCGTCAGGTTTGACTGTCAAACACCTTTACCCACTGACCCAGGCTGCCAGTCCTGTTTCTGTTGTTTTAAGCCAGTTTCTTGTGAGTAAATTAGTGGCATTCTAACATCTCTAAGACCAGGGGCCATCTAGTGACGCAGAATGTCTGGAGCCTTGCCCATAAGAAGAGTGGTGGGCACACCTCAGGGTTCTAGAATGTAGCTCTTCTCTACACAGACTCAGTAGCAGAGGAGACTCCTGCCAATTGCCAGAAGCAGGGCTGGAGGAGAAACCATAAACTCTTAAAGGCCAAATTAAGGCCTTCCCCGTTAAGACTAAGTCAAAATAGTTTTTCCATGAGGCTTACCTGGTCGCTATACATGGAAAGCTAGTGGCCTGTTAAAAACAACTCCAGCTACCTTGTCATGCTGGGAAAGGCTGTTAGGTCAGAATGCTGGCACACCACCTTAGAGGAAGATGTTATCTGTTTGCAAGGGCTCTATTCAAAACAATGTGGGTGAGGGAGATTCCCATGGCTTCCATTTTTATCAACTTTTCCTCTCCCCACCCCCTTCTTTCATTTCCCATGAGGCAAGCTTTCTAAAATGGTTTCAATCTTTTCAGGCTCACTGATGGCAACAAACTTTCTGAACGAAACAGTGCTGCTTAGGAGAAAAGGGTTAGAACTCAATTCCTTAAACCTTGCCTGGTTTACTGGTACTACAAAACCTCAGTCACAGCCGGGCGGTGGTGGCGCACGCCTTTAATCCCAGCACTTGGGAGGCAGAGCAGAGGCAGGCGGATCTTTGTGAGTTCGAGGCCAGCCTGGTCTACAAAGTGAGTCCAGGACAGCCAAGGATACACAGAGAAACCCTGTCTCGAAAAACCAAAAAAAAAAAAAAAAAAAAAAACCTCAGTCACTCATTCTGAGAGCATTTCCTAAGTGCTCCTGATATGCAAACACCAAGTCCCTATCCATGACTCAAGAACCTTCCAGGATTGGGGGCAAAGGGACAGACAGAAACAGATGGGCCACACAGGGAAAGCAGGGTCACCGAAGCACGCAGCGCCAGGAACACCTGCCCTACCCCGCAGGGGCTGGCTAAAGTTGGGAGCACCAATACCGAGACACCTGACCCTGTCCAGTCCTGCACACTGGGGGCTTCGCCAACTTCAACCCCTATCAAAGCGTACCTTGAACACTACGCTAAAGTTCGTGAAAATGAAGAGGGTGGAGGTTGAAGGACTCGAGTTCTAGGAGAAATCCCATCCCGCGCCGGCACCGGGGCGGTGCACCGGGGGCACACGGCCGGCCTGCTGCGCCGCGGCCAGGAACGTGCCGGAGGGCGGCGGCTGTCTGTCCACCTGCTGGGCCCGCACAATGGACCCCGAAACGACCCCCGGCTGTCTGAGCTGGTTCCTGCCCGCCCAGCGTCCCCGCTATGGAGGGGACACACCCAACCTCGAGGACGCCAGGAAAGCAACACCTGAGGCCACCCGCGCCGATGGTCCGGGAGACGGCGGCTCCCGGCGGTAGGCAGGGGCTCCGAGGCCCCAGGTCCCGGCGCTGCCCGCAGGCGGCGTGGAGACACGAGCAAGGACGGGAAACCTCAGAGCCCAGAGCTAGCGCGCGAGGGACGGCTCCGAGTGACACTCACCGACCCTCAGCGCCGGGCCGGCGGCGGTCGGCGCAGCTCTTTCGCCAGGCTCCCTCCCTTGGATTCCCGGTTCCGCTCCAGCCACGCAGGGGCGGCTGCGGCCGGCGCTCACAGCTGAGGCCGCCCTGCGGGGAGGCAGCGCCCGCGACCGGAGAACGCACCAGGCAGCCCCGGCTCCTGGATGGGGGGGGGGGGCTGAAGGGGGGCGGGCGCGCGTCGGATCGCGCGTGCGCAGTGGGCCGCCCCTGCAGGTGCCGGGGGCTTGCTCCCGGCCGCCCCGGGGCCTCGCCTGGGCTTTGGAGTCCGCGTCTGCGCAGTGCCCCGCACGGGTGGCGCTGCTCCGACAGAGGGCGCTCCGCGTGCAACGTTCCTGATTCCGCGCCTGCGCAGTGCTCCACCGCGGTTGAGCCCTGGGGCCGCGGGCCAGAAGTGGACCGATGTGTTTCAAGGTGGTGGAGGCTTTAATATCAAGAATTCCACTTTCGCGGCGGGCTTTACTGTTTCAAGTTCCCCTTTCTCCCCAGGGCCCTCTCACCCCCGTCACCCAGGGAAGGCGCCACCCTCTGCTCTGGTCTGAGAGAAGGAACCCCAGACCCTAGTGTGAGGTTGGTTAGGTCGAGGAACCTTCCAGAGGCCGCAGCCCGCAGCCTAAAGAGAGAGTCACGGGGCATCGCATCTTCGGGGTCCCCTCGGCCAGGAGACTGGGGGCGATGGGATCTCTTCACGCGGTAGCGAGAGGGCGGGGGAGCAGCCCTGGTCCGCTCAGGCAGGAGGGAATGGCGGCGGAACCACAGGTTCCCGGGGCCAGGTCTGGGCCCCCGCGCGGCCGGCCGGGGAGAAGTGGGTCACCGGGTTGAGCGTGGCGCGACTGTGTCGCGGGGCCAACAGTCGTGTCGCGGGCTCCAGCGGGTCCCCGAGCGCCCTTGGCCACTGGCTAGGCGCCGGCGGCGAGTGAAGCGCAGCCCGGAGAGCCAGCCACAGCGGAGACCCGGTCGGCTGGGCCAGAAGGTAACCCCGGGATCGCGACTTCCGAGCCGACGCCAGTTTCACTGTGGTCGTAACCTCCCGTTCGCTGGGGTCCAGTATGGTTAACCCAGAAGATGGGCGCCCTGAGGGGGGAGTTCCCCTGGCCTGGCACATGGTCAGTTCCCTGGAGTCCTAGAAAACCTCGTACAGAGACGGCTCTAGTCAAGTGTGTTGAATGAAGGAGTCACAAAGACCTGGCTTCGGGTCTAGAATGTATTCAAGTGTATTCAAGCCATTAGTGTATTCAATTCACTAGTGTGTTCAAGTCATCTTACTTTTCAGAATACTTAATTTCGTATTCCTAAAATTGAAATGGTAACAACAGCACATTCAAAGGTCGTTATTCCCTCCCACCCAACCATTTAAAAAAAAAAAGTGAAATGAGAAAAATGCATGTTTAAGTGATTATCGGAATGCCAGGCACTTAAATGGTAGTATGATACGTGCCAATGATGAGCATGTTGGGCGCGAGGGGGCGCAGTTACAGCAAGGTGGGGATTTATTTGGATTATCTCCCAAAGACTTCATCTCCGTCATTTCTCCAAGCCAAAGTGTCTTTCCCGTTCTCTACTTCGTGCCAGAAAATGCGTGAAGCCTGGCTGACTGGAACTTTAACCTGCTTTTTCCTTAATCGCTTTTCTTTCAAAACACTATTTGCCATTTCCAACTTAAATTGATTAGTGCTTGCAACTCTTTAGTCCTTTCCAAACCTAACCCTAGTTCTGCAGAACTAAATCTAGGAACAGAGTTAGATGACTTAGAATTTCCCTTAGGTAAAGATGAGACTGGGAGTATTGATGAAGAGTGGCCCCTCAGAATCTCACAAAATGGGTGTTTTGGGTTAAATTCACATTTTTATTGTGTATTTGACTCTGTACAGATGAAACTTGAAGTGTAAGTATCAAAACAACCATTTGACAGAATTCAGAGTCCTCAACAATGCATTGTTAGACATGAAGATATTGTAATTTGAAAATAATGCAAACACAATTGCATGGAGTGTGTATAAATTCATTGAGTAGTCAGTGAATTATTTAGACACTGTAGCAAAATGCCACAGTCGTGCTTGTACAAATCACTAAATATCTTGCTTAAAATATAATTTGCATAGCTTTTAATCATTTAGAAATTTTAGAAGTGATTCATATGGATGACTTAGTACATTCCCAAATTTAAAAATTAACAACTATTGTATGAATATATTCTTGTTGAAAAATTAAAGCAAAGGGCGTCTTTTATAACTACCACCCCTTCCATGCCATTTGTTGAGTAAACATGCCCCTTATAATTTTCTACATGTTTATATAAATATGTAGATTTTTCTTTAGATGTGAAGTCCATATATGACATCATTTGCATCTCTTGTGCTTGGGAAATTCTCCACTAAGTGTGTTTTGCTTTAAAGTAGCTTTTTTTTGGGGGGGGGGTGGGGGCTGGTAGCAGCGCATGCCTTTAATCCCAGCACTTTGGAGGCAGAGGCAGGCAGATCTCTGAGTTCAAGTGCAGTCTGGTCTACAGAGTGAGTTCCAGGACAGCTAAGGCTACACAGAAAAACTCTGTCTTGAAAAATAAAATTAAGGGCTGGAGAGATGGCTCAGCCGGTAAGGCTAGGCTCACAACCAAAAATATAAGAAAAATAAAATTAAATTAGAAAAAAGAAAAACTTTTTTTTTCTTTTCTTTTTCTCGGAGGAGGTAGGGGCTACATGAGGTCTCACTGTATAGCTCAGGCTGGCCTCACACTCATGATCTTGAGTATTTTTGTTTGTGCATGTATGTGGTTTTCTTTTAAATTTCCTACATATAAAATCATATACTCTGAAAATAGAAATATATTCATTTCTTATTTCATTTGATATATGTATGTATTTTGAGACAGAGTCTTACTATTATATAGCTTAGGCTGGACTGAAATTCCCTATGCAGCCCTGGCTGGCTGGCCTCAGACTTTCAACCCTCTTGCCTCTGCCTGTGGAGTGCTGAGATTACAGGTATGGGTCACTATGCCAGGCCTCACTCCTCACTCTCCTTTAGTTTTTGAGGCAAGGTCTCACTATGTAGCTCTGGTTGGCCTGGAACTCTCTATGTTCACCAACCTGGCTTCAAACTCACAGAGTTCTACCTGCCTCTGTCTCTCAATTGCTGGATGTGTGCCACCATTCTTACTTCCCCCTTAGGTCTCATGTAGCTCAGGCTGGCCTCAAACTCACAACACCCACCAGAGGATGCCCTTGAATCTCTGGTCATCCTACTGGGGCCTCTTGAGTACTTGGCAAGGTTTGAATTTTGACGGTTACCTTTCGACAATCTTTTGAGATTATGTGAGACTTTTCGTTGCTGTTTTTCTATTAATGTGAAATATTGTGTTGATTGATTTTCTTTTTTTTTTTTTTTTGGTTTTTCGAGACAGGGTTTCTCTGAATATCTCTGGCTGTCCTGGACTCGCTTTGTAGACCAGGCTGGCCTCGAACTCACAAAGATCCGCCTGCCTCTGCCTCCCAAGTGCTGGGATTAAAGGCGTGCGCCACCACCGCCCGGCTATGATTGATTTTCTTACGTTGTACCACCTTCCAAATCCTAGGATATATCTCCCTTAGTTGTGGTATGTGATAATCTTAATATATCCTATAGTTTGGATATAGTTTGTCTCCCAAGTGGTAGGTGATGTTGAGGTGAAAAGACCTTTAAAAGGTGGGGCCTAGTGATAAGTCCTCAGGTCATTGCAAAACCCTCATCATGGGACCTCAATTAGTTCCCAGTTTTAGGCATCCTGCCTTTTTCATCTCTGTGTGTTTTCTCACCATTGTGGTACGATCTGTCATGAGTTGATGAAGCCACAGGGCCACTGTCAGAGCTTGGTGCTATGTTGGACTCCAAAACTGTAAACCTCTATTTTCCATAAACACGTATTCTCATATATTTCATTATAGTAAGAAAAAACAATTGTAATGATTTGAGGATTTTTTTAAAATTTTTGTTTTGTTTGTTTTTCTTTTTTTTTTTTTTTGACAGGGTTTCTCTGTGTAGCCCTGGCTGTCCTGGACTCACTTTGTAGACCAGGCTGGCCTCAAACTTAGAGCTCCACCTGCCTCTGCCTCCCGAGTGCTGTAATTAAAGGAGTGTGCCACTGCTGCCTGACTGGTTTTGTTTGTTTTTAATGTAGGTGTAGCTGGTTGTGGTGGTACCTCCTAAGTACTGCATCTTATTTTCTAATATTTAGTTTATTATTTATTTATGTATATTTGTGTGTCTGGCTGGCTCTCCCTCTCTCCCCACCCTCTCTGTGGTGCACATATATGCATGTGTGTTTGAGTGCCTGCAGAGGCCAGAGGAGCATATCAGACCTTCTGGAAATGTAATTTACAGGCAATTGTCAGCTGCCCCATGTGGATGCTGGGAACTGAACTTGGGTCCTCTGGAAAGTAGGATGAACTCTTTAACCACTAAACCAACTTCAGCCCGTGCATTTTATTTTTTAACTATCATTGAACTTGGAGCTCAATGTTTTTGCTAATCTACCCAATCAGTGAGCCCCCAGAATCTGCCTGCCTCTGTTCAGCTAGTGCTGCTGCTACAGGCATATGCTATCATGCCTTATTTTTACATGGGTGTTGCAAACTGAACTCAGGTCCTGCAAGCATTTGGGGCAGCAAATTTTTACCCGCCGAGCCATTTCTTCAGCCATCTCCCCAGTCCTGAAATAAAGAACATTTCTTCGCTTAAATATGGTAAGAAGAAAAATGAACATGAAAAGCAGATATGGAATATATTGAGAGATTAAAATTTTATTTAGAATGGTTAATAAAAACCTCATTGAGAAAAATAATTTCCGAGTAAATATCCAGAAGAAATAGTAGAGCTGTCCATGTAAAGACACGAAGGAATCGTGTACTTGGCAAAAGAAATCCAAACGCTGGTGTGGTCATGTGTTTCTTGTGTTTTGGAACAGTAGCTGGACTGTGACGTAGCAGCAGCAACAGTTAAGTAGATAGGTGAGGACGAATTAACATTAAGGACTGTATATCGAAGGACTCTGCAGATCATAGAGGATGAGGCTTTGTCCTGAGAGCCACTGGAGTTTGCATTGGAAGAGCACAGGGGATCTGACCTGAACTTGGATATTCTTGTCATTGCATAGAGAACGAGCTGCAGGACAGAACGATCAGAGGCAGTGATGGCACTGCTGGGGCTATTGCAAAAATTCAGGCAAGGAAAGGGATGATAAGATGTGAGGTGGTGAAAAGTGTCAACATCTGGAATACTCCAAAGGCTGGGTCAACAGGTTTGTGACAGTCTGCATTTAGGCTGCAAAAGAGAGGGCAACAATAAGCTTTAAGTCGAGGATTGGGACTGACATGAACCATGGTGAAGGAGACCGTAGGATGGTTTGTTTCAGGAGGGCCATGAGCCGGCCACGTTAGTTTTGAGATAAAACACAGTGGGGCAAGGACGGGTACCCTGCAGCTGAATATTTGGGAAAAGAGCTTGAGGTGAAGTCCGGGCTAGAGAAGACATGGTCTGAATGTAGATGGGCCAGTGAGTATTGTTGAAATGAAATGGAGTCTAGGAGACTGAGCCCTGTAGCACCTTAGTGTTTACAGGGTGAGGAGAGAAGGAAGAATCAGCCCAAAAAGGCTGAAAAGGAATAACAATAGATAAAGAGGAAAAGCAATTTGACAGTGTTCTGAAAGCCCACAGGAAGAAAGTTAATAAGGGATGAAAAGAATATGTCCGTTTTTTATTTGTTTGTTTGTTTTGAGACAGGGTCTTACTATATGGCCCTGGCTGTTCCTGGACTCGCTTTGTAGAACAGCCTGGCCTCAAACTCACAGAGATCTGTCTGCCTCTGCCTCCCAAGTGCTAGGATCAAAGGTGTGCACCACCACACCTGGCTGAAAGAATATTTCTTAGCATTTTTGTGTAATATATAGTATTTTCTTAATTTGTTTCCTGACTAGTGGTGAGACTCTTCTTCAGTTGAGAAAAAAAAAAATGACAGTGTTCAAGAAATTAAAACTTCTTCTCTGGAAGAACTTCATCTTAAAGGTACGGGTATGCTTACTCATGGGGAAGATGTCCTGGGGCATAGCTGCATGTTTACGTGAAGTTATAGCCTCAGTTTCTCCTCCTGTGGGTGTGAAAAAAACACCCTGATAGAAGTGAATTAATGGGGGAAGAAAGGGTTCATTCTGGGTCCCAGTTCAAAGGCAGACTTATCGCGATGTGGGAGTCACTGTGTCAGGAACTTGAGGCAGGTGGCCACATCTCACCCAAGTCAGGAAGCAGAGGGCAGTGAACGCATCCTGTTGTCCCCTTTTCTCACTGACACTGTCAGATATCCTAGCTAGGGAATGGCACCTCTCTAGCCTCAGGGTTTTAAGCAGAATAACACTTGCCAAGTAGACATTTACACTGAGCTTTGTCTGCCGTTAACGTACAGCTGTTGTTTGTGTTTTAGAAGCGGAAGACACGGATAACACTCCTGGAAATAGTGATGCCCTTGCTATTTTCTTCAATTGTACTGTATCTTCGTTTCAGTAGTATGCCAAGAAACCGATCATCTACTAAGTACAAACCAATTGATGTCCGTTTACTGCCAATATATTTCCATAAATACCCTCTGAAAAGTAAATTTCAGTTGGCTTATATCCCTTCCGAAAGCGAAACTTTGAAAACTCTTACTGAAATGGTGAAAAACACCTTTACTGTTGGCTTTGAAGGTTAGATGTAAGATGGGATAAGGAGGGCATTTCAATCTTGTTGTTGTTGCACCAAAGTGTTTTATTTCATTTATTTATTGTGGGTGTGGGCGTGGGTGTGTGGATGTGTACATGCTGTTTCGCACAAGTGAGTAGAAGTTGGAGGACAGCTTGCCAGAGTCATATCTCTCCTATCTGTGGGTCCTGGGGACTGGACTCATGTTGTCAGGTTTGCTGGAGTCTTCGTGCCATCTTGGGAGGGCTTTTTTATTTTGTTTTGTTTTTTGAGACAGGGTTTCTCTGTGTAACAGCCCTGGCTGTCCTGACTCACTTTGTAGACCAGGCTGGCCTCACACTCACAGAGATCCACCTGCCTCTGCTTCCAGAGTGCTGGGATTACAGGCGTGCACCACCACGCCCGGCCTGGAAGGGCATTTTTATAGTGTGGTTTGGAGTTCCCCCCCCCCACAAGAATTCTTACAAAAGTGTTCCAAAATCTGGGGGTCTCCAAATCCTAAAGACTGTATGAGGTGGTAGTTTCAGGAAAGCTGCCTAAGATGCAGTTTTATTGTTTTACAGACTACCCTGGAGCTGTGTTTACTTGTATCACTAGGTTAAAATGCAACTTAAATGTTAAATGATATTTATTTTTAACTCTGACACTTTTATTTTCTATTAGTCAGTACCTCTAATTTGCTATCTATTCTTGCTATCTCTAACTAATAAAGAATTGAAAGCACTCACAGATTCTAACAGATTTCTCTTTCCCCATTGTAAACCAATCTCCAAACAGAGGCAGACGGATATTCAGGAGATCACTGGGATTTTACCTATCCCCTGCTTACACCCTTCTATGGCTTCCCAGTACACAGAGAATCTCCAGGCTATGCTCTGCTTTTCTCTCTAGCTTCATCCTGTCTACTTTCCTCTGTGCCTTGTTCAGTACCCTCTTCATGTAAGTCACTTTGCACCGGCCATTCTTTTGCCTGTCTCTCTCAGTTTTAGGAAGGAAGCTAAGTAAATAGCTTTATGTTTCTCTCTGCTGCCTTATTGTCCTTTACAAAGCTCTGTTTGGCATTTTATCATTTTGTTTTGTTTTGTTTTTCAAGACAGGGTTTCTCTGTGCTGCCCTGGCTGTCCTGTAACTCACTCTAGACCAGAGTTGGCCTTGAACTCACAGAGATCCATCTGTCTCTGCCTCCCAAGTGCTGGGATTAAAGGCGTGTGGCACCACAACAGGCAATTACCATGGTAGGATTAGTGTTAGCATATAATAGCATAGGGAACTTGGAATAAGCAAAAGCCTGGACTTTAAGATGAAAGACTTACTTCCAAAGTGACATGTCCTTGGGAACTCGCCAAGGACTGAGGACCTCTTTGATCTGAGGTGCCTGCCCTCAGATCTCAGTCTCCCAACCACCCTTCATTTCGTGCCCCTCTGCAAAAAGCTTTTGAAAAGACTGAGCCCAGGGGCACGACTGAAAAGGCGCTCGAAAGCTTCTGTTGAAGATGTTTAAGTCAAGATTCACATAGACAGAGGCGCACTTCTCTCCACCTGTCTCACCATTCTCCTCGGCTGATAGAGAAATTCCCATCACAGACACCAGGAGGCTCTGTCCTCTTCTGTCAACCCGCTGCACTGCGGGAGTTGTCTCTCCTAGGAGCCCGGGAACTTCGGTTTGGAAACGAAAGTCCTTGAGGGCCTGCAGCATCTGCTCTTCTAGGAGCCTGGGAGGATTGAGATTGAACAGAAGGGAACGCTGAAGCAAATCCTTGCAGGCCTGGGACATCTGCATAGGTGAGCTTGGGAGACTTTTCCTGTGTTAAATAATTGGTCTGTAAGACCACCGAGACGATTCCTGCTTGATAAACTGTCTTAGGATTTGGAGAATGAAATTCAGAGCTTTGGGACTGAAAGACTGGACGAAGACCAGGCATCCATAAGGATCCTCACCCAGAGGAAAATATCCTTTAAGAAACTTTAGATTAATGTTAAATGTTTTATTGTAGATACTAAGAAGTTTTAGATGGTAGGTTTTTAGAGTTAGGGTTTGGGTTTAGGATTTAGGAATTTTATAGGCAATTATTAGGTAATCGTTAAGTATTAATAAATATATGCGTGATAAATAAAAATTACTGTTACAAATTACAGACAGCTGTGAACTGCCATGTGGGTGCTGGGATTTGAACTCTGGTCTTTTGGAAGAGCAGCCAGTGCTCTTAACTGCTGAGCCATCTCTCTGGCCCCTTTATCTGGCTAGTTCCTTACTCTATACCTAAGCTCTGAGGTTCTATGGATTGTAGCTTGGTTATCATTGACTTAACAGCTAACATCCACATAGAAGCAATGCATACCATATTTATCTTTCTGAATCATAGCCCCTTCCCTCCCACCCTCTGCTTCCCACCCTACTGCCCCACTCCCCCTTATCCTTCCTATTCCCTTTTCCTCAGAAAAGTGTATCCTCTTCCATTGAGGCCACGCACTGCAGCCCTGTTAGGAAGAAGTGGTCAAAAAGCAGTCATCAGAGTCCGTGTCAGTGACAGCCCTGACTCCACTTGCTAGGGGACCCACATGATGACCAAGCTGCCTATCAGTTACATATGTGTAAGGGGCCTAGGTCCAGTTCATGCATGTTCTTTGATTAGTGCTTTAGTCTCTATAAGTCTCCATGGGCCTAGGTTAGTTGACTCTGTTGGTCTTCTTGTGAAGTTCTTGTCCCTTCTGGGTCTTTCTATCCTTTCACACACACATACCCCCTCCCGCCCTCCCTCCTCCTACTTGTTCTTCAACCAGACACCCCATGGTCATCCTGTTGTTTGGTAGTGAATCTCAGCCTCTGTTTGTAGGTTCTCAGAGGACAGTTTTGCTATGTTCTTGTCTGTAAGCATGGTGAAGTGTTGTTAGTAGTGATAGGGGTTAGCTCTCTCCCTTTGGGTAGATCTCAGGTTGGGTCTGTCATTGGTTGGATATTCCCTCAATTTCTGGTATATCTATTCCAGGACTTCTTGTATACGGGGTGTAGAAAAAAAATGGCTGATTAAATTATTTACCATTATTTAAATTATCATTAATTAATTGGTGGTGTTAATCCTTAACCTGCCATTATAAATGAATACACACAGACACCGGATGGATTTTAACAAGCCTTGGCCTGAATTGTGCAATCCTAGCCCATCTAAGCTAGCTCATAATTCTATTACCCAAATATGACCCCATATATACATATGCCCCTTTGGACTGCTATTCTCCACGCTATGCTGATGTTCCAGGCCACGTGGAATGATCTTCTTTAATCTACCCCATGGCATGTGTCCCTCCTTCCTGTTCCTGGCTTCTCCCCCAAGATGCTCTCTGTCTCTGAAGCCTGAGCACCTTAGTCCTGCCTACCTCCATCTTTGCCCTATCTCCAGGCCTCAGCATTTATTTACCAATCAGAGAAAATGTAAGTGACAGACATCAAGCAGGACCAATTAACATTTAGAATGCTTAAACAACCCCATCAACAGGGTAACTTTTGGGTTGAAGTTTGTGATCCCTTCCTTCCCCTAGAAGTCCTAACTAGCTAGAAGGAGGGCTCTTTGGTGTCCATATCCTCTCCCCTCCCCCGCTACTAGCTGTTTCAGATAAAGTCACCCCCATATCCCCCCAGGGGCCCTAACCTGTTGCTGGTCTCCAGCTTGTCTCAGTTTCCTATCTTTTCCCCAGCCCTCTCACCTCTTGACCCTGCTCTCCCCATGACTGATCCCTCCCCTTTTCCCCTTCTCTCACTCTCTGCCCAGTTCCCTCTCTTCATCCACTTCCACTGTCTATTCTGTTGTCCTTTCTGAGTGTGATTCAAGCATCCTCCCTTGGGCCTCTTAGCTGCTTAGCCTCTTTGGGTCTGTGGATTGTAGCATGGTTATCCTGTACTATATGGCTAATTTCCACTTATGAGTGAGTATATACCAAGTGTGTCTTTCTGGGTCTGGGTTACCTCACTCAGGATGATCTTTTCTAGCTGCATCCATTTGCCTGCAAAATTCAAGATTTCCTTGTTTTTAATAGATGAGTAGTATTCCATCGTGTAAATGCACCACATTTTCTCTGTCCACTCTTCGCTTGAGGGACATGTAGGTTGTTTCCAGGTTCTGACTACTATCAACAAAGATGCTATCTATGAACATAGTTGAGCAAATGTCCTTGCAGTATGGTGGGGCATCTTTTGGGTACATGCCCAGAAGTGGTATAGCTGGATCTTGAGGTAGAACTATTCCCAATTTTCTGAGATATTATCAGACTGATTTTTCCAAAGTGATTTGTACGGGTTTGCACCCCTATCAGTAATAGAGGAGTGTTCCTCTTTCTCCACATCCCTACCAGCATGTGTTGTCCCTTGAGTTTTTGATCTTAGCCATTCTGACAGGTGTGGGATGGAATCTCAGAGTCATTTTGAGTTGCATTTCCCTGATGACTAAGAATGCTGAGCATTTCTTTAAGTGCTTCTCAGCCATTTGAGACTCTTCTGTTGAGAATTCTCAGTTTAGCTCTGAACCCCATTTTTTAGTTGGGTTATTTGGATTGTTGTTCACTTTTTTGAGTTCTTTATCAATATCGGATCCTCATTAGGACTCCTCCCAGTTATCCTGTGGTATGGCAACAAGCAGGTGTCTATGGCCCGCCTGTGCCATAAGCTGAAGGATAGGTCTATGGGTGGCATCGTGGTCTGCAGTTTTGTGATCCTCTCCTTCTCCTAGAAGTCCTAACTAGCTAGAAGGAGGCCTCTTTGGTGTCCATACCCCCCACCCTGCTGTCTGTCTTCTTCATCCTACATTGCACTGCCTGGATTTCATTTTAATTTTATGAATCCTAGACAAAAAAATACCAACCAAGCCAGGCATCAAGCTAGGAAGAGCAAAGGACTGCCGTCTGCTCTGCCCCGACTGATAGAAGAACAGCACCAACAAGGTGTCTCTTTGCCCATCGCCTGGAGGAGGTTCTTGATATCTAGTTTTTTGAGTTCTTTATATATTTTGGACATTAGTCTTTTGTCAGATGTGTAGATGGTGAAAATCTTTTCCCATTCTGTAGGCTGCCACTTTGTCCAAATGATGGTGTCCTTTGCTGTACAGTTTCAGTTTCATTTTTAAATTATTGATTTCAGTGCCAGTGCTAATGGTGAACTATCTGGATAGTCTTTTCCTGTGCCAATGAGCTGAATGCTATTTCCAGGGTATTTTCTATCAGGTTAGGTGTATCTGGTTTTATGTTGAGGTCTTTGATCCATTTGAGGTTGAGTTTTGTGCAGGGTAATGAGTATGAATCTATTTGGATTCTTCTACATGTGGCTGTCCCAATTCACCAGCACCAGTGTGTTTTTATGGCTTCTTTATAAAAAAAAAATCAGGTGACTATAGGTGTGTGGATTTATGTCTGGGTCTTCAATTCCTTGATTAACGTGTCTGTTTTTGTGCTGTATCATGCTATTTTTATTACTATAGCTCTATAGTACAATTTGAAGTTGAGGGTATTGGTACCTCCATCAGTTCTTTTATTTTTCAGGATTTTTTTTTGTTTTTTCGATATAAGGTTTCTCTGTGTAGCTCTGGCTGTCCTGGACTCGCTTTGTAGACCAGGCTGGCCTCGAACTCACAGAGATCCGCCTGCCTCTGCCTCCCGAGTGCTGGGATTAAAGGCGTGCGCCACCACCGCCCGGCTTTTTCAGGATTGTTTTAGCACATCTTGTTTTGTGTGTGTGTGTGTGTGTGTGTGTGTGTGTGTGTGTGTGTGTGTATTGTTTCTATGTTATTGATTTCAGCACTGGGAATGATTTCTTCTTTTGGATCTAAATCTTTCAGGGGTACTGCTAAGTTACTAGTACGAGATCTAATTTTTTTAGGTAGGAATTTAATGCTATGAACTTGCCTGTTAAAACTACCTTCAAAGCTGGGCAGTGGTGGCGCACGCCTTTAATCCCAGCACTTGGGAGGCAGAGGCAGGCGGATCTTTGCGAGTTCGAGGCCAGCCTGGTCTACAAAGTGAGTCCAGGACAGCCAGGGCTACACAGAGAAACCCTGTCTCGAAAAACCAAAAAAAACTGCCTTCATTATGACCCTTTATATATTTGGTCTTTTTTCTTACAGCTTTTAATATTCATTTTCACTCAATTCTAGAAAGTTTTTCATTTCTTTCTTAATTTTTGCTTTGACCTATTTTTCATTCAGTAATAAGTTGTTCAGTGTCCATGAGTTTGCAAGCTTTTTGTTGTTTCTATTTTTGTTGATATATCCAGCTTTAACACATGGTGGTCAGATGAATGCAGGGTGTTATTTCAATTTTCTTGCTTTGTGTGTAAGTATGTGGTAAATTTTGGAGAAAATTCCATGATCTGCTGAGAAGAAGGTGTATTCTTTTCTGTTTGGGTGAAATGTTCCACAAATATCTGTTATGTATATTTGGTTTATAACATCAGTTAGCTCCACCATTTGTTTAGTTTTTGTCTGGATAACCTGTCTGTTGGTGAGAGTGGCATATTGAAGTCTCCTCCTATAACTGGGTAAGGGTCAATATGTGATTTACTGTTTCTTTTACGTACTTGGTGCCCCTGTGCTTGGTGCATAGATGGTAAGAATTGTGATGTTTTCTGGGTGGATTTTCCCTTTGATGAGTATGTAGTGTCCTTCCCTGTCTCTTCTGATCAGTTTTTGTTTGAAGTCTATTTTGTGAGATATTAATATGGCTAAACAAGTTTGCTTCTTAGATCCATTCACCTGGAATATCTTTTTCCATCATTTTATCCTGAGGTATTGTCTATCCTTAATGTCAGGGAATGTTTCTTGGAAACTGTAGAAGGATGGATCCTGTTTTCACATCCATTCTGTTAATCTGTGGTTTTTGTTGGGGAATGAAGACCGCTGAAGTTAAGAGATATCAATGAGCAGTGTTTGTTGATTACTGTTACCCTGTTGTGGTGGTGGTGGTGGTTTGTGCGTATGCGTGTGTGTGTCTCCTCTTTTGATTTGTTGGTCTGGAATTATTTATTCCTTGGGTTTTCTTGGGTGTAGCTAACCTCTTAAAGTTGGAGTTTTTCTTCTAGCACCTTTTGTAGGGCTGGATTTCTAGATAGTAATTTCTTAAATTTGATTTTATCATGGAATGTTTTATTTTCTCCATCTATTGCCATTGAAAGGTATAGTAGTCTAGTCTGGCATCTGTGGTCTCTTATAGTTTGTAGGACATCTGTCCAAGCACTTCTGACTTTTAGAATTTCCATTGAGAAGTTAGGTATTTTTCTAAAGACCATTTTCACTTGCAGCTTTTAATATTATTTGAGACCAGGCTGGCCTCAAACTCACAGAGATCCACCTGCCTCTGCCTCCCAAGTGTTGGGACTAAAGGGCTGCACCACCATGCCCAGTCATTACAGACAGTTTGGAACTGCCGTGTGGGTGCTGGGTGCTGGGATTTGAACCTAGGTCCTTTGGAAGAGCAGCCAGTGTTCTTAACCACTGAGCCATTTCTCCAGCCCTTCCGTGATTTTGTTGAAAATATTTTCAATGTTTTTGATCTGGGTTTCTTCTTCCTCTAGTCCTATTATTAGAGTTGGTATTTTCATAATAGCTCGGATTTCCTGGATATTTTGTGCGAAGATTTTATTTTAGCTTTAATGTTTTCTTTGAACATGTCTATCTTCCATGCCTGAGATTTTTCTCACTTCTATCTCTTGTATTCTCTTAATGAGGCTTGCCTCTAAGGTTCCTGTTTGAGTTCCTAAATTTGAGTTTTCTTTATTGATTCAGTTTTCACTTTCAGGTCTTGCAGTGTTTTATCCATTTCCTTCCACTGCTTGTTTATGTTTTCATAGATTTCCTTAAGGATTTTCTTCATTTCTTCTTTAAGGACCTCTATCGTATTTATAAAGGCTATTTTAAGGTCTTTGTCTTACCTTCAGCTATGTTGCAGTTCTTAGGGCCTACTGTGGTAGGGTTGCTGGACTCTAGTAGAGCTATATTGTCTTGTCTGCTACTATGTTGCTAAATGATATCTGATCTTGTTTTTGTTTTGTGAGTGTTTTGTTCCTTGGTTTCTGTTGCCTTCTTGGATTTTAGGAGGATGTGGTGGGTGAGTGTTGTCTGGTAGGGAATTCTTCTGGGGTCCTAGTAGGTGTGGCTATTGTGGGTTCTGAGTAAAATATGTTTCTAGATATTGGAAGCTGACACTTAGAAGTGGGGATATAGGCTTGTGGGGGTTGGGCACTGAAGTGTCCACAGGAAGGAGGAAATCAGGGTGCTCCACCAGAATCTTCTTAGTCCCTTGGAAATGGGGGGCAAAGAGTGAGAGGAGGCCACAAGAGTTAGTCTACTACAGAGCTGGGGATGAGACTGGGGATTTGGAGGATAGGAGGGAGAAGATCTGCAGTTAGCCTACCTGCTTCCCTAGCCAGAAGACAGTTCTTACTGTGTAAGAACCGCTGTTCTGAAAGTTTGGTTTTATGCTTCCTAGTAACTAAAATACTATTCACTTATTAATATGAGATTATAAAATAAAAAGAAGCAACTCTTCTTTCGGGAGATCAGTTGGTTAAGACAAATGGTAAGGAACAAAACAAGCCATTTTCAAGTAGTAGGGAGAGGTTCCAGGAGCAAGAGGCTATCCAGGTAGGAAGACAATAATAGGGTCCAGAGTCAGTAAGCACTTAGGTATCTGCATATATTAGAGTCAGAAAACCAGGTTGAAGGAGAAGAATGAGGAGTTTTGGTGAGAGGGAGGAGAGATTGATTTGAGAAGTTGATTGATTTCATGTAATTTGGAACCTGTAGACCGTATTATAGTGTTTGGGTTTTCTTCCACATACAAAAGGTAGCCATAAAAATGATTTAAGAAAAGAAATCATATGATATACTTTGTTTTAAAAGAGATTTACTTGAAGCTGGGGAGGAGGGAGGGAGTGTGTGTCACAAACACCTTTAATCCCAGCACTTGGAAGGCAATCACGTCCCTGAGTTCAAAGCCAACCTGATCTACAAGAGCAGCAAGTACTCTGAACAACTGAGACATCTCTCCATCCCTAGGAATTCTATTCTATTTTATTTATTTATTTTAATTTACTTATTTGTGTGTGTGTGTGTGTGTGTGTGTGTGTGTGTTTGTGTGTGTGTATGTGTATGTGTGTGTGTGAGAGAGAAAGGGGGAGGAGAGAGATATGTTGAAGAAGAGATTGAAGGAGGGAGAAGAGAAAGGGGGAGTTAATTTAGGTGGGCACATGCCACTGTGCATGCAGAGGTCAGAGGGTAACCTCAGATGATGGTCCTCACCTTCCATCTTGTTTGAAATAAGGCCTATCCATTGTTTTTTCTGCTGCATATACCAGGATAGCCGGTGTGATGGCTATTCCTGATTGTCAACGTGACTACATTTAGAATTAACTAATACCCAAATGACTGTGAGGAATTTTTTCTTAATTAAATCATTTGAAGTGGGAGACTATCTCACTATACATCTGGGACCCACAATGTATATTCTATAAGGTCCCACCCTCACCTCAAGTACTGTAAGAATGATGCTCTGGAAGTGATTACATCAAGAGATTTATAGATCAAATTCAGGTCATCTGGTTGTGAAAAGAAGAAAAAGAAAACCTCTAGACCCTCTGGAATTGGACCTCTGATTGAGAGATGCAGATCTAAGTCTCTGAATAAGACACCTCATTCTGCAACTCAAAGAAAGCCCACCATAGGGCTGGAGAGATGGCACAGTAATTAAGAGCACTGGTTGCTTTTCCAAAGGACCCGGGTTCAAATCCCAGCACACACACACATGGCAGCTCACAGCTGTCTGTAATTGCCGGACATGGTGCACGCCTTTGATCCCAGCACTCGGGAGCCAGAGGCAGGTGGATCTCTGTGAGTTTGAGGCCAGCCTGGTCTGCAGAGTGAGTTCCAGGATAGCCAGGGTAACACAGAGAAACCGTGTCTCAAAAAAAAAAAAAAAGAAAGCCCACCATAAATGTGCCATGGTCAATAAGCAAACATTCTTCAAAATTCAAAACCAAAAACAAAAAAAGCTTGCTCCCCATCTCAAGTTATGTAACCATGGGTTATGGTCAGCAACATGGCTCCATGCATAAAGGTGCTTCCACATAAGTCTGACAGCTGAATTCAATCCCTGGAACACACATAAAAGTGGAGGAAGAGAACAGTCTTAGGGTTTCATTGCTGTGAAGAGACACCATGACCAAGGCAACTCTTTGTTTTTGTTGGTTAGGCTTTTCGAGACAGGGTTTCTCTGTGTAGCCCTGGTTGTCCTGGAACTCCCTCTGTAGACCAGGCTGGGCTTGAAATCAGAGATCTGCCTGCCTCTGACCAAGGCAACTCTTATAAAGGAAAACATTTAATTGGGACTGGCTTACAGTTTCAGAGGTTTAGTCCATTATCATCATGGCGGGAAGCATGGCAGTGTGCAGGCAGACATGGAAGAGCCAGGAGTTCTGTATGTTGATCTACAAGCAACAAGAGATTGTGTACCACACTGGGCATAGCTTGAGCCTAAGAGACCACAGAGCTGGCCCACACCATGACATATTTCCTCCAGTAAGGCCACACCTCCTAATAGTGCCACTCCCTATGGGCCAACCGTTCAAACACATGCATCTTTGGGGGGCCATTTCTATTCAAACCACCACAAGAACCAACTCTACAAAATTATACTGTGACCTTCACATGGACTTGCCCTCACATATCATACACATTGATTAATAAGAACTACCCTCTTAGCCAGGTGGTGGCGGCATGAGCTTTTAATCCTAGCACTTGGGAGGCAGAGGCAGGCAGATCTCTTGAGTTTGAGGCCAGCCTGGTCTACAGAGTGAGTTCCAGGACAGCCAGACTACACAGAGAAATCCTGTCTAGAAAAACAAAAAAGAACTGCTCTCTCCCCTCCTCAGCATTATTTCTTTGATGTCCAAAGACAGTTGCTGGCAGTTTCTTGGAGTGCAGTCTTCCCACTGAACTGAATAACAACAACAAAAGGCAGGGTTTCTCTGTGTAGCCCTGACTGTTTTGGAACTCACTCTAGTCCAGGCTGGCCTCAAACTGAGAGTTCCACTTGCCTCTGCCTCTCGAGTACTGGGATTAAGTGTGCATGCCACCACCACCCCACTAAAAATCATGCCTTTTAACTAATCTTATTTCTTGTGTTTCTCTCTCTTGCTCCTGTGTTTACAGAATGACTGAGTGAGTGATTGGAGAAATAGGTTGGAACCTTGAATCTCCTTAGGTAGATGAGTGATGGCAACACTTGCTTTAATGTCCTGCTATAATTCACTGACTGGATTTTTCTCTTTGTAGTTTTAGGCTTTTCTTCAGTGCCTTTATTTGAAAACTATATAATTAATGATCCCAAGTCTTTCTACGTGCTGGTGGGAATTGTTTTTGACCATGCTGTCAATAACAGCAATGAACCTTTGCCACTTGTGGTAAGAAAATCTTTCCTATAACAATCTTACTATATGACTACACCCTGAGTTTGGGTTAATCAGGCTGATCTACCCCTCAGCTTTCTTCTATGGCAATTTTGTCATTTTATTCCCAGAGAAAATGAGTGAATGAATATTCCAGGTTCATATTTCACAATCTACTCCATTGCTGTTTTCATACTGTTTAAAAGATCTGTTCTGAGGAAGTCTCTGTCCTTAGCACGGGATGGGCTGTGTTCAGCTGTTGAGTTACAGAAGCTGACCGCACTACTTGGCCACAGGAACTTGGATCTCAGCTCTGCCATTTATTTACCCACTGTGGAACCTTGGGACAGTTGTTAGCATTTCTGAATCAAGTCTGCTTCATTACCAGTGTAGTGGAGTTTTAATTAGTGTTCGGCTTAGGAGTTGGTTTTCAGGTCTATGGCACATAAAGAACTTAGAACAGAGCAGTTGGGTAGATGGGGAGCAAGAATTCTCCAGATAGGTTAGTTACTGGTCATTACTGCCCATTATCTCACAGATTTTAGGTATGGTAGCTCTGCATATGTGCTTAAAGAAAAAGCAAGGTGTTAAACCAGAAGATTTCATTTATGTTTTGCAATGGGTTAAAGCACTCATGTGTAGCCTTTGTGTTATGCAGGCTGTTTAATGACTTTTAGAACTTGCACTGTGATTAATAAAAAAAAAATACCAACACTATTTTAGAAGCACGTGTTAATGTCCCATACTAGTCAGATACCGTGTTGTGCAACCTTACAGGCACCTAATGGGTCAGAGGCTGTTATTACCCTCCCCCTTTCTCTGGGAGGAAGCTGAGGCATAATGATTAAGTGAGATTAAGTAACTTGTCCAGGCTGACAGCATTTCAGTAAGAACTTTAGGACTGAGGTCCAGGTGACCTGGTTCTAGAGTATTCTATGGCCCATAGTTCTTTTCCCAGGTTGGTCACAGAGATAATTTGCAGAGAAATACAGCGAAGACCATTGTGTGCTTCTAGGAGAGACACCTGGCTGTGTGGGCCTTTCCTCTATGTTTTTTTTTTTTTTTTTTTTTTGGTTTTTCGAGACAGGGTTTCTCTGTATAGCCCTGGCTTTTCTGGACTCACTTTGTAGACCAGACAGGATTTCTCTGTATAGCCCTGGCTGTCCTGGACTCAATTTGTAGACCAGGCTGGCCGCGTGCGCCACCACTGCCCGACTCTTTCCTCTATGTTAAAGCCAAACAGTTTCTCTCTGTCCTGCACCATTGCTGAGTTCCAGGATCTCATGGGCAAATGTTTTCTCCTTGTTTCTCATAGGTCAAGTATGACTTGCGCTTTAGTTATGTTCAGAGGAACTTTGTATCACCGTTGAAGCATTTGTTTTTTCAAGAGGAACTAGAAGGCTGGTGCACAGCCTTTCTTTACCCTCCTAACCTAAGCCAACAACCCCGGGAATTTTCATTCGCTGATGGTGGAAACCCTGGTGAGGAAACTCCGAAGCCTGTAACATTGCCATGAGCACAGCCATTTTGGCCCTCTGCCATGTATCTGTGATCTGTTTTGCTAACGGAATGCTTGCTAAGCTTAATTAGCCTTTCAGGTCCAAGAAGGTGACACCTTTGGAGAATGTGGCATTCAATAAAATGCTTATATTCCAGTGTAAGTTAAAATAGCAGGTATGTATTTTGATTGTTTATAGTGACATTGGATTGCTAGAAAAAATTGAAAGCATTTTACAAGAATAAGGGCTGTGAGTTTCTGTATTGACAACGTTTTGCTTTTTAAAGTATGTTTGCTATCATTCTCTACAAACCACAACCTAAGTGGCTTTCTTTTTTTTGCTTGTTTGGTTTTTTGTGACACGGTTCTTCTGTGTAGCCCTGGCTGTCCTGAACTCACTCTGTAGACCAGGCTGGCCTCGAACTCACAGAGATCACTTGCCTCTGCCTCCCAAGTGCTGGGATTAAAGGCGTGCACCACCACTCCTGGCTTAAGTGGCTTTCTTGACTTCATTAAAATTCATATAGGAAAGTTATTACTGGGTTGGGGGTGTATGTACCTCAATGGTACTTGCCTAACATGCACAAAACCTCATGTTCAGTCTCTAGTACAGCCAAAACAAACATTTGCTGTTGACTGTTAGGGATGCTGTGTGGGAATTCATCTTGGTATAATGGTAGCTACCAAGGTTACTGCCAGGAGAGGCCTGAGAACAAAACATTCACACCACACTAGTCTCTGTTTGATGGTGTGGTTAGGGACCAGAACTCAGCCAGGAAATTGGGCAGACACCAGTGCATTTACCTTGAGCACAGCTACCTGGTCGGTGTAGCTCTCAAGTAGCCTGTTGAGAACCCATGGGCTTAATGTATGTTTCTCGGGCAGCACACATGTAGGGCCAGAGTGGAAGAATAACAAGAATGGCCAGTACTTATAGAAGACGTCACCATCATCATGAAAGAAACACGATTTACATTTTATGAACATGTAATGTTTCTTTGACCTTCCTTTTCCACCTGTAAGTGACACTCTTGTTTTTCTGCCCCCTCCACAAACCCTACAGTTTTGGGGATCAAACCCAGAACTTTCCACATAATAGCCCAACATTGTGTTGCTGAGCTGTAGCTCAGCCCTGTCCTGTTGTTTGTTTACTTTTACAGTACTGGGGACAGAGCTCAGTGTCTCATATATATCAGCCAAGTGTTATGCTGCCTCTTAAGACCTGACCTGTTTTACCCTCCCCCCAATCCTTCTGCCGCCACCCTCAAAGTACTGGCATTGCAAGCCTGTGTCGTCATACCCAGTCTGTTATATCATTGTGAACACCCATCCTGCTCAACAGATGTTCCACGTATCTGTGGAATACTAGCTGCCTCTTCTTTCAGATCTCATGGTCTTAGCTGGTTACGCCTGCCTCTACTCCTTTGTTTCCCACTCTGGAATCATCCCCTGAGGAAATGTCCTTCCCCTCCCTGTTTTGCGCAGGTAAGCAGGTAACATTAAAATCAGAAGGTGAGGCTAGGCGTGGTTGTGCACGCCTTTTTTTTTTTTTTTTTTTTTTTTTTTTTGGTTTTTTGAGACAGGGTTTCTCTGTGTAACCCTGGCTGTCCTGGACTCACTTTGTAGACCAGGCTGGCCTCGAACTCACAAAGATCCGCCTGCCTCTGCCTCCCAAGTGCTGGGATTAAAGGCGTGAGCCACCACCGCCCGGCATGCACGCCTTTAATCCCAGCACTTGAGGCAGTCAGATCTCTGTGAGTTCAAGGCCACCCTGGTCTACAAAGTGAGTCCAGGACAGCCAGGGCTACACAGAGAAATCCTGTCTTGAAAAACTAAAAAAAAAAAGAGTCAAATCAGAAGGTGAGGTGTTGCTAGAAGCTCTTACGTCCTAAGGGATAGTGGATGGCCCTAAAGCTGGATTGTGACTCCCAGCTATCATAACCTTCCTCTGTAGGAAGCTCTGCTGAATTTCTGGAACTTTCCAGTAAGAGTAAAGGCAAGTTTTTCTTAGTGTCTGCTTTCTGTCATCTTGTCTGCTATGGAAAGGAACATAACCGTATCTAACAGCACAGACATCCCCACTTGGCACCCAGTTTCTCTGGACCTACTCACACCATGACAGCCCCCAGCTCCCTCTCGGGCAATTTCAGACTCATGGAGAAGTTATGGCACATCACTGAGAAGCTCTTTCCTTCAATGAAGCGGCATATTCCAGAGTGAGGCCCGAGCAGCTAATTCTCACATGAAGGATACATGCTCTCCAAGTCATTTTAGGTTTCTTAGTTTCCTTATTTGTGAGAGGTTGAACATGAACACCCAGTTAAGCAACTAACTGTTCTTCCAAAATCGATCATCAACACCTCATCATAGGATGACCACACAATTGTCTTGAAGCCTTAGGCTTGCATGGCATGCCCACTAACTGGAATCTAAGTCTAAGCACCCAAGTACTTACTCTGATTCTAGAAAATATTCTGTAATTGTTTAGTGAAAACACTCCTACAAAACAAACACACAAGAATACACAACAAGCCGGGCGTGGTGGGGCACGCCTTTAATCCCAGCACTCGGGAGGCAGAGGCAGGCGGATCTCTGTGAGTTCGAGGCCAGCCTGGTCTACAAAGTGAGTCCAGGACAGCCAGGAGCATTACAAAGAGAAACCCTGTCTCGAAAAACCAAAAAAAAAAAAACAAAACAAAACAAAACATAACATAACAATATCCTGGACTCATTATCAGCATTTTGCCCTTCCTTTTTCTAGTTTGACAGACCTGGACATCTGCCTATGCCTAGACAATGGGACACAGTGGTCACCTCTACTATAGGGCTAATACATCCCTCCCTGAGGGCTGATTGTCCTCGCTTGGAACTAGGGGATCCTTACTGTGTGATCTTCTTTTGTTGAAAACAGATCCTGGCACACCAACTTCGCTGCTGAAATGCAGGTTGCTTATAATAAGGACAGTGTTTTGTGTCTTGCCAGCAAAATACAGAAACTTAGTCCTTTGGTTATGCATCAGGAATTGAAAACAACATAATCTGTGACTTTCCAGTGCTTTGAGTTTAGTCACCCTGTACCTGCTGGATAATGAATCCTCCAGAACAGGTGATCTGGCCGCGGGGCCAGAGACAGAAGGGAGAAGATGAGTGTCTACCTTGGAAGATCCTTGCTCAGAACATGCCTTGTTTTTCTGCCAGAACTCATTTTCTGACCATCGCCTGATTCTCATGGCTCTCTGAAGGGGCTCCTCTCTTTCCTCCATGTTGTATCACGAGGCCCCTGGGAACACCTTCTGGCTGTTGTCTGTCTTTATGACCAGCCAGGATCCACCTGACATTTTAGTCACTTAAGTGTTAGATTTCTTATGCTTGATGTTCTGGTTTCCTATAGGATACAACAAAGAAGGCTTCCTGGCAATACAGCATGCAGTAAACAAAGCCATTATGCAGCACCATGCTCCCAGTGCAGCACGCGACATGTTCAAGAATGTCCACATATTTCTGCAGAGATTCCCACTTGGGTCCCATATCCAGGACCCATTCTTAGTGGTCCTTCAGAATGAGTGCCCCCTGCTGCTCATGCTCAGTTTCATTTGTGTTGAGCTCGTAATCATCAATTCCATTTTACTGGAGAAGGAGAAGAAACTGAAGGTAACTCTGTCTACAAGTACAGGGCTGTGGGGAGGCCGCTAATGAAATGTCTTAAATAGGACTGAGGCCCACGCAGGCAGGAAGAGTCTCTACCTCAAAGTAATCAGAAGTGCTTTCCTATCTGTAGCCTGGCTGCAGTTTAGGGAGTCTCTTGTCATCACACATTTGCTTGCTTTTAGTTTGCCCAGCCTCGGAGGTCCTGCTAGGTTAGCATGCTGCAGCTAACAGGGCAGGTGCTCAGAAAGTGTTCTCAGAAAGGGAATTTTTATCCACAATTCACTCACTCCCATTTTGTGAGAAGACGATAGGGAAGCATCTTCTAGGAAAATACAACCTAAGACAGGGTTTGTTGCCTCTGAGTTGGTCCCGAGACTGGCTTTGCCACTCTGCTCTTCTGTTCACATAACCTCTATTACTCCTCTTTCTCACTTTCTTCCCTTTAAGAATTATCTTGTATTTCCTAGGCTTTTATCTCTCAGACATGGTCTCATTATGTAGCCAACAGTGATCTAGAACCCACTGTGTTGTCCAGGCTGACTATGAACCCATGATCCTTTTGCTTCAGCCTCCCAAGTGCTAGACGCACGCCTGACTAGAATCTTCTCACTTTAAATTTTCTTCTCTTAGGCCAGCCTGGTCTACAAAGCGAGTCCAGGACAGCCAAGGATACACAGAGAAACCCTGTCTCAAAAAAACCAAAAAAAAATTTTTCTTCTCTTTTTAAAATAATTTTTAAAATTTATGTATTTTATGTATATGGGTGGTTTCATCTGCATGCACACCTGCACACCAGAAGGGGATGTCAGTTACAGATGGTTGTGAGCCACAATGTGGGAGCTGGGAGTTGAACTCAGGAACTCTAGAAAAGCAGCCAGTGCTCTTAACTGCTCAGCCTTCTCTCTAGCCCCAATTTTCTTTTTATTGATTCTTATTGACTGCATATTAAAATAGCCTGGTACTTTCTCCTGGGGCTTTTCATGGCCTCATTGTTCCTGTCTGTGGCTAGAGGGCCGTTTCCCTGGCCTGCTTTGTCTTGTGGGAAGAAGCGGACTGTCCGAGATTCGTCTTGAGCTTGCCTATTGGGTGCATAGATTCTACTCTGATGTGGTGAGATGTCAGAGGCCTCATTTTTCTTGAGATGGATGACAATGGGAGAATGGCGAGCAGGTAGATGTTCTATCCAACTTTATACTGACTGGAAAACCCCCCAGGAAACTAGGATATTCTGGCATGTGACTAGGATATTTAGTTTCCACTTGTGTGATGAATCCAGCCTTCTGTATCTGTTATGGAGAAAGCTGCTGGGCATGAGGTGTCTACACTTTGGCCATGTTTTTCTTCTCTTATACTTGACTCTTCTTTTCAGATGAATGTTTAGACTATAGAAGTCAGGCATAATGGCACATGCCTGAAAGGAAATAAGGTAACCTCAATGGTAAATATGCTGTTAGTTCACCCATTTATTGAATGTTTCCTGTAAGTAAATGGTCCTGAGAATAAAGTCCAAACTGGTTTTTGTTTTATTTTGTTTTTGAGACAAGGTCTCAGTATAGAACCCCTGACTGGCCTGGCACATGCTATATAGATCAGATGGGCCTTGTGCTTCAGACCAATTTTCCTGCCTCTGTCTCCCAAATGCTTGGATTATAGGGATAGACTACTGTACTCTGCTTTAAAGTCTAAACTCCTTATGTGTCCTACTTTTAAATTCTCTTAGTAGTTGTTTTTAAATTTAAAGGAGATTTATACAGTGTGTGCTCTGCCATAGTTAAAGCAAGTATCAGTCCCTGTTTTATTCTCTTGCCTTCTAGCTGGATCAGTCTCCATCAGCCCCAGTAGCTGTTTTTTCCCAGTACACACAGCCTGTCATCCTAATCTGCTGGAGTTCAGCAACAGACTGGCAGACTGGAGTACCTAAGACAGGTAACCAGACTGGTAACTAGTAACTTGACTCTAACTCTGGCGCCTTTGCTCTTCTAGGAATATATGTGTATGATGGGATTGAAGAGCTGGCTGCACTGGGTTGCTTGGTTCATCACGTTCTTCATTTCTGCCTTAATTGCTGTGTCTGTTATGACCATTCTTTTTTTGCACAAAGGTATGCTTTTCTCTTTAGAATATGGGAAGTATGAATGGATAGGAAAGAATATGGTATGATGTGGGTGATACAGTTATTGATGACCATTTGGAAAACCTCTGGTGAATATGCAGTGGTAATTGCTGAAATTCTGGGAAATTAAACATATCTCCTCAACTTCCATCTTCTCCTCTCCCCCACCCTTGCTTCTTCTTCTTCTTTTCTTCAATATTTATTTATCTCTTCAAGTTACAAGTTTCTTTTATGCTGTCAATGGAGTTTGATATGAACTTTTGCCTGACTGCATTACATAGCTCACTACTTGGATATATAAAAACCTACTTTCTAAACTGTTAGAGTTGTGTCATTGTGGTGAAAGGAAGGCAAGAACACCCAGACTAAATAGGAAAATATTTCAAACAAAGGAAACAACCACAAAGCATTAAAACAGAAGACACAAGGTAACAAAAGAAATACCAAAACCGCCTGTCATGTGATCATGTGACAAGTGAATTGAATTATGCTAGAGTGTGGCTCAGTGATGGAACAGGTGCCTGGTGTATGTAAGGCCCTTAGTTCAATGCCCAAGATAACCCCTCAAAATGAAAAAAAATTCACATCAGGTCAAAAATCCAAAATTATTTTTTCCCTGAAAAATACTCAGCATAATTTCTAAATTAAAACAGATGGCAGATCAGATGTCTGCCTTAAAAAAAATCTATGTGGGGGGGGCTCAGTGGTTAAGAGCACTGGCTGTTCTTCCAGAGGACCTGGGTTCAAATCCTAGCACCCACATGGCTGTCTGTAATTGCCAGGTGTGGTGGTGCACACCTTTAATCCCAGCACTCAGGAGGCAGAGGCAGGTGAATCTCTGTGATTTCGAGGCCAGCCTGGTCTACAGAGCAAGTCCAGGACAGTCAGAGATGTTACACAGAGAATCCTTGTCTCGAAAAACCAAAAACAAAACAAAACAAAAAAATCAATGCCGAGCGGTGGTGGCGCACGCCTTTAATCCCAGCACTTGGGAGGCAGAGGCAGGCAGATCTTTGTGAGTTCGAGACCAGCCTGGTCTACAAAGCGAGTCCAGGACAGCCAGAGATATTCAGAGAAACCCTGTCTCGAAAAACAAAACAAAAAAAAATCTGTGTATAATTCTGATTTTTAAAATATTTTCTGCAGTGTTTTATGGGTACTTCATGCTTTCTTCACATGTATGGTTGTTTTGTAGGTAAACAGAGTGGCTGTGTTCACGAACAGTAACCCTACCTTGATATTCATTTTTCTAATGTGTTTTGCCATTGCCACAATTTTCTTTGCATTCATGATGAGCACATTTTTCCGAAGAGGTGAGTACTGATGTCATTTCTGTTGGGGGATGTTGATGACTTTTTTTTCTGAAATCATTATCATTCCCGTTACTTACAGTGTGTAGTATTCTTCCTCCACAGCCAAGTTTTCAGTGTTATGATTATTTCAGCAGTGGGAGAATTCTATTCCCTATTAAAGGCTTGTTAAACCCCATGATAGATATATATTGATAGATAGTTTGAATATTGAAACTATATATATAGTTTCAAATTGAGGTAGATAATAAGTCTCAGTTTATTTATTTTTATTTATGTGTCTCTCTGTGTGTATGCCATGTTTGCACTGGTGCTCTGGAGACAGAAGAGACCCCTTGGGTTCCCTGAAGCTTAAGTTACAGGTGGTTGTGGGCCACTTGTCATGGGTGCTGGGAACTAAACTCAGGTCCTCTGAAAGAACAGCATCCACTCCTAACTGCTGGGCCATCTCTCCAGCCCCAATAAGTCTCAATTTAGAAGAAAATAGAAGCTTAAGACATTTAGGGCAGAAAATCCTTCAGACCTAGGTCTTACATCTAAAACTATACATTAGTTGATGAATCATGAAAGATAGAAAGGATAAGAGGAAGAGTCAAATCAGAGTGCAGAAGAAGTTAAGTGTGAGTTACCCTTAAAAATGTAAGAATAAGAGAAAAAGAGTTCAGCACCCCCACCCCTGAGAAAAGGGAGTGTTTACAAGAACTAGGAAAGAGAAATGTGGTACAAACAAGGCCCTACATCTCATCATTCATATTTGTGAATGTTTTCTATTAAATAGCACACTCTAATATGTGATTCCTGGGAAATGCTGACCCTGCTGAGGTGGAGAGGGATTCTGGGAAAGTTATGTGGGTCTAAAAACCACAGCCCAGTTCAAACTTTGAATTCCATCTCCCTCCATAGCTTCATAGCAAGTACTGGAGGGCGCTGATCAAGTTAGGGAACATAGAGCGCGTGCATGGAAGGATGCCTGCAGCTGGGGTTTAAGAGTGCTCGTGGCCGACACCTTATTAAACTTGTGGTTGAGTATAATAAATAAGCAGACATTTAGAAATACAAGGTGACTAATGAAGTCAGAAACACAAACCATAATAAGAAAGAAGCAATACTGGGGGCAAGGGATAAATGAAAGCAAAAATAGATCATGTAACCTAACACTGGTAACCAACTGATTTTAGACAATGGGGTCTTTTCAACAAATAATGCTGGAATAACTGGAAACCTATCTTCAAAATAATGCACACAGAGACCTACATCCCATCATATGCAAAAATCGACTCAAACTGGCTTATAAATATGAATGTATGTGATAAAACATATTAAAAGACAATTTAGGGAGATGTCTCAGTCAGTGAAGTTCTTAGCATTTGAGGGTAGCGACCCGGTTCAATCCCTCAGGACCTACATGGACAAAGCTGGGCATTGTACATTCCCAATCCCTCTTCCCCTCTGAGGAAGGGGAAACAGAAGAATCTCTGAGGCTTTCTCCAGGTTCAGTGGGAAACCCTTAGGAAAAAAAAAGCCAAAAGAGGAGAATGATTACAGAAGATACCCAATGTCAACGTCTAGCCTCCACATGCACACATGTGTAAACCCACAAGAACACATACATGCATGAAAACATACAAGAGATGAAAGAGGACATGGAGTCAAGAGGGACATGGACTGAGGGCATCTCAATGGGAACTGAATGGATGAAGTGGGGGAGGGTCGATGTTCTAAATACATTAAATGCATGTATGAAATTTTCAAAAAATAAATGAAATTATTTTTTAAAAAATAAGAGAAAACCTTCATGATTTTGTGTTACATATGACTTCTTGCGAAACCAAAAGTCCAGCTGATAAAAGAGACAGTTGATAGTTGAATTTCAAAAAATTTAAAAACTTTTGTACATCAAAGTTGCCATCAAGAAGGTGGTTCTGGCCGGGCGGTGGTGGCGCACGCCTTTAATCCCAGCACTTGGGAGGCAGAGGCAGGCGGATCACTGTGAGTTCGAGGCCAGCCTGGTCTACAAAGTGAGTCCAGGACAGCCAAGGAAACACAGAGAAACCCTGTCTCGAAAAACCAAAAAAAAAAAAAAAAAAAAAAAAAGAAGGTGGTTCTGGGCATAGTAGTGCACACCTTTAATCCCAGCAGCGATTCAAGTACACAAGTGTACTTGGGAGGCAGAGGCAGGCAGATCTCTGTAAGTTTGACCAGCCTGGTCTACAAAGCAAGTTCCAGGACAGCCACGACTACAAAGAGGATCCAAGTGCTGGTTTAAAGGTGTGGGCTACCAGACCTAACTACTTTCACTTTTTTGAAGTGTACTGTAAGTATTTTCATCTTTCTCTAGTAAGAGTGTGGATATAAAAAGAGACTGCTTCCTTTCCAACCACAGAGATACTTTTCTTTCACAGCAGGGAAACAAGGTTCACGTCATGGTAACTTGCTGACAAGCTCTTGGTTTCCTCCTCTGAATCTGCAGCACACGTAGGAACTGTGATTGGTGGCATCGTCTTCTTCTTCACTTATCTGCCTTACCTGTACATCACTTTCAGTTACCACCAGAGGACCTACATCCAGAAGATAGCTTCTTGCCTCTTGTCAAATGTTGCCATGGCAATAGGAGTCCGATTCATCTCTCTGTTTGAAGCAGAAGGTAAGATTTCTCTTTCTCCATCTCTATTTCGGTTGCCTACAGGCTTTGCACTGAACAAAGGCTGCCCTCCATTTCCAAATACACATAATTTAGTGTTCTGAGCATTTATATTATGATGTGGGATACTAAAGAGATAGATAATGTGCTTCACAAACCTTACAACCTAAGTAGGGTGGTGGTGTCACATGTCTTTAATCCTAGCACTTGGGAGGCAGATCTCTGAGTTCGAGGACAGCCTGGTCCAATGAATCCCAGGACAGCCAGGGCTACACAGAGAAACCCTGTCTTGAAAAAACAAAACCAACCAACCAAACAAATAAAAACCCTTACATAGCAAAAATGTGGATATGGGGAGGAAAACTAAAGCATATTGGAGCCAAACATGTTGGTAAGGACCTGTAGTCCCAGCAGCTACTTGGAAGGAAGCAGGAAGATTACTGGAGCCCAGGAATTCCATGTAGGCTAGCATGGGCAACAGAGTAACTTTGAAAAAATATGATTAGGAAAATATGATTAGGAAATTATATACTTATACAATTTTATACATATGAAATATATAACTTTATGATTAGAAGCTCAGAAAACATTTTTGAACTTTACTGATAATATAGTTGTCACGTGTATTAGTCTTATTGGCTTGGGTGTCCCCTCTTTTACAAGTTTGTCTAGGGGACTGTATTAGTCAGTCTTATGTTATTATAAAGAAATACCTGAAACCAGTTAACTTGTAAAGAGAAAGACTTATTTTGATTCACAAATCTGTAGATTCTGGTCACAGATTAGGTGGTCTCCTTATGTCGGAACTCTGGGTATCTGGCACTTCATGAGAGATGTGCACAGCAAGGCAAGCCACCAGAAAATAAACAAGAAGACAGAGTGGTCCAGTCTCATACTCTTTAAGACTACTCCCCCAGCAACCTAAAGACCTCCTGCTAAGCCCCACCTCCTACTAAATGTCACCTGCCACTAGGCCCCACCTCCTGATAAGCCCCACCTGCTAAAACTTTTACCAGTTCTCAATAGCATCACCTTGGGGACCAAACCTTTAACATATCCTGTTAAACAGTTTTCCATCACTGTAGAAAAAACCTGAAATGATCAGCCTTGAAAGGTCACAGCTTTAGTTGTATGAGAAATTTTTAAGGTTTCAATCTATGGTTTGTTAGTCTCACAGACAAAAATAACAAAATACTGACATTGAAATGAAGATATATAAGAAAAAAGAAAAGACATGTTAAAGTAAGAGAAGACATTCAAATTTAGCTAGCAAGTAGCTTTGTTCAGAATGTTTAAAGAACTCGTTCACATCATTAGAAACTCGCTATTGTAATTTAAAATAACAAGGCAAAAACCCTTGTCACTTTATGGGAAAGGGGACATACAGAAGGCTAATAAACATATAGGTGGTGGGAATTGAACCTGGCTCCTTTGGAAAAGCAACCAGTGCTCTTAACTGCTGAGCCTTCTCTCCAGCCCCAGGACGTTTCTTAAAATAATAATAATAATAAATCAATAGTAGAGATAGAATGAAACCATAAAAGGGCTGTGAGACAGCTTAGTGGCCAAAGCTGCTTACTTTCAAGTCTGATAACTAGAGTGTAATCCTCAACCTATTCGGCAGAAGGAAGGAGAGAGCTGACCTCCTTCCTGCCTGCTGCACACATATACATATACCATAGTACACACGCACACACACCGAATAAATGGATGAAAATGGAAATTTAGAAAATCTTCATTAATTGGGGATGTTGGCGTATCCCAGTTACTAGAGAGGCTGAGGCAGGAGGAATGAGGAATGAGAGTTCATAGTCAGCTTGTGAACTTAGAGAGACCTTTTCTATTAAACAAACAAAAAAAAAAGTAAAGGACTAGGAATAGATCAGTGGAGAGCACTGATCTTGGACAGGTGAATCTCATGAGGAGGGCATAATACTGGCCAATGAGAAATCATTCTGCTAATTAGATAGAGTGTATACAAAGGAAGGCCCAGAAACTTGAGAGGGCTTTTTGCTTGGCATTGCTTCTCAATGCTGCTCATCGCTACCTCACTTCAAAAGACTCTATAACATTTTGCTGAGACTTGTGGACAAGGTTGAGCAGAGTGCAAGTGGGGCATAACCAGGTGAAAAGCTGTGGCCCCAGACCTGCTGGACAGGAAGAAGTGGCACAGCCAAGGTCAAGGCCAAGAAAGGCTTCGGAGAGTGGCACCTGCCCCAAGCAAGCCCAGGCAGGCAGAAGAGGCCATGGTGAAACACCTGCCCCATGGAGATTTCGAGATGCCAGATAGGCAGAAGCCTAAACGCCACGACCAAGGCCAATTGAGGAGAGCAGAGCCTGCCTCATGGAGATTCGGCAGAGGCAGACAGGCAGAACCTTTGGCACCTAGGCCGAGGCCGCTTGTGTACTGTCAAGAGAAGGTTTGGAAAAATAGGACAGACTTAAGAGACCACAGTCCCAGTTTCTGCTAATCGTGGTGTTCCTGCAAACAGATTGCAACTGTTCCTGTGTTCCCTTTGGCATTGGCTGATTTGTACGGCCAGCTGACCAGTTTCCCCCAAGGAACTGCGCCTGAGGCTTGGTATCCTTTCTAAAGTGCTGAGGGTTGGTTGGTTGGAAGGCGTTTAGAAATAATAATAGTTTATTTGGTATGCCTACACCCAAGTTTAAAGGCATTTGAGGAAAATTGGGGTTACCTTGCACACTCATCTTCCCACCCTGCTGGTAAGCACGTTGGTGCTTTGTTGCCGAGGCTGCTGCTGTGCTGCTGCTGCCATCCTCTGCTAATGTCAGAGCCCAGCTTCGTTGCCTTTCCAGTGTGGAATGAAGATCTCAACTCTCCAGGAATCCCCCTAGCCCTTATCTCTAGACTAGGACTGCTAAATCTCGTGGACTGAGCAGACTTTCCAACATTCAGACAGTCACTGTCCCCCATTCCTTCATAACAGGAACAGGCATCCAATGGAGGAACATAGGCAGAGTCCAAGGAGACTTCAGCTTCATTCAGGTGCTGCTGATGCTCCTGGTGGACTCCTTCTTGTACTGTCTGATAGCCTTTTTAGTGGACTCTGTCTTCTCAGGAAAGTTTGAAATACCTAAGTCTTGGCACATCTTTGTCAAGGTAAGTTCTGATTCTGCTATTTTGGAGACCAATGTTACATTTTTATATCTGTCAGCTGTGCTCTTCCATCTCCCGATGATGTCCTAATTAAGATCTCAGACACCAATAAGTCTCTACTCTGGGTTCACTTCAGAACTACCAGCTTGTGGTTGGCAGTGGAGCATAGCTAATAGTGAGTCTCAGTTTCTCTGAACTCACCCCACAGTTGACACAGTGGACTTGAGGATGAAGCAAAGAGGATAATCTCATACAGTGTGTGCCTGTTGAACACCAGGCCTTGGATTATCCCACAGAGCTCACTGCCCTTGCTAACATCAGAACCCAACTTGCTAGAGTTCTCATACACCCTTTCTCCATTGAGCTGTATTAGCAGAGGGTCCCTTGAGACCTCCAGGATCGCCCCAGTGTGCCAGGAGGAGTGCCACAGCTTTTCTAGACAATCCCAGAAATCCACAGACTAAGTTTATATGAAAACTATGAGGTTTTTGTGCTTAACTCAGCCTCCCACAGTGACCTGTGGCAGTCTGCCCATGGGCCTAGTGAGGGGTTTCTCCAGTATCCCCATCCAGGTCTTGCCCCTGAGAACATGACTGCCAATAAAGGGGCTTTCCAAGTAGTCAAGAGCCTGGAGACAAGGCCGCTTTCTTAGATCCTCTCTTAGTGCCAGGGATTCAAATGCAGTTGACCTGTAGTGAATCCATCGGTGAGCTGGTTAACTTCTCCAGATGTCATGACATTTTTGATTCAGCAAGTAAACTGCCTGTGGGGCAGAGTTCTAATTTGCCAAAATGTATCTCTCATAAGAGAGAGTCCACATAAACGATTAGTGTGTAAGTTAACTTCTCACACTGTGCTCTCCTCACTCAAGAAACCTGCTCCAGTAACACCACCACTTCTGGACATTGGGAATTCTGAGAAAATTTCAAGAGAAGAGTTCATACAGAACGAGCCAACAAATCAGATGAAAACAATTGAAATCCAACATCTGTACAAGGTATTGGCTTTCAAACTTCTTTACTGAGACTCGAGAAACAACCCTTTTAAGCTTGTGTTTTATTGTAACAGTGCTTACAGGGTACTCTTTGGAATCAAGAGTTAATTCCCTATGTGATCCTACTCTTTTTTTTTTGGTTTTTCGAGACAGGGTTTCTCTGAATATCTCTGGCTGTCCTGGACTCACTTTGTAGACCAGGCTGGCCTCGAACTCACAAAGATCCGCCTGCCTCTGCCTCCCAAGTGCTGGGATTAAAGGCGTGCGCCACCACCGCCTGGCTGTGATCCTACTCTTAAAAATTAGAAATGCAGTTTGAAATTCCCTGTTTCCAGTCATGAAGTTAAATGAAAGTTCTGTTGATCTTTTTTGTATGTGTGTGGAAACAGTGTCCTCACGACCTCCAATACCAGGCATCTCCATTGGATAAGCCAAAAGGCAGCCATTTGATGGATGACTTATATCCACCAAATCAAAATGTAAACCAGATTTCATCATTAGCTTCCAAATACAGAAACAGGCAGTTGCTTTTCCATAGACACTTGCAGAGACTTTCTCCACACAGAGCCCTATTTACTAAGGATTTCTGCAGCTGGTATAATCTCAATGCTTACAGTGTCTACAGAGTGTTGTTGCCTGTTTGAAATCTCTGTTCTTCAACTATAAAAGAAAGCGAGGGACCCTCTGTCCTTTGGCATTGTGACCTTAGAGCTCTAACTTAAAGCTGGGCGTGGTGGCCCAGGCCTTTAATCCCAGCACTTGGTAGGCAGAGACATGTGGATTTCTGTAAGTTTGAGGTCCACCTGGTCTACATAGGGAGTTCCAGGCCAGTCAGGGATATGTAGTTAAAACTGTCACAAAACAAAAACAACAAAAAAATAAACGAATCACTCAGCCTTGTGTAGCCTTATATCTGGGTGATCAAGTGGAACATTTCCTAGCCCAGGACACTCATGAAATGGGGCCAGCTCTCCTGTAAAAATAGTAGTCAGGAATCTCTCTAACTTCCCATGGGGATTCTCTCTTGTTCTTTTACTCTCTCCTACTTCCTCTAGCTCTCTCTCTTCATAATAAGCAATCTTGGGGCAGATGGGTCTACATGACTTCAGCTGATGAGCAAATCCAGTTCACAACTCTCTTTGACTGTGTAACATATGTATTACTTTTCCCTGGATCTTGCAATCCTTTCATGATTGCAAGACAGCTGGAGTAGCTCATTTTTGGTGGAAAACCAAGGTTAGAATGCTTCCTTTGGCATGCCTTTTGGCATTTGTAAAAAGAAGTACTTATTCTGTAAATATTAATCAATGCAGGAAATTATCGTGACAGCGGTTATTCCTTAACCAGCTGTTTTCCAAATAAAAGATAGAGAGACCTGTTAGCTCTATAGTAACTCTTAACGCACTACAGCTGGGCAGATAGCAGTCCTCTAAGCTGTCTTGTCTGCTTCCTTGCCAGTTCCCCATAACACTTGCATATGTTCCATTTGGGCTGCTTCTGCTTCATCATGCCAGTCCTCAGAGCAAGCTGCTTTTGGCCACGTGCTCACGATCCATGCCACCCCATGGCGACTCCTTCCTCCTCTCCATCCCTCTGTCTCTCTCTGTCTCCCGTCTCCTTCCCAAAGTCCCTTTCTCTGAAAAGGCAAGGCACAAGACTCTTCCAACAAACCTTTTCCTTCTCTCCCCTCCTTCCCTCTACTTCCTGTCAGTAGACTACCCATGACCCTTGTTCAGAAGTGTGCCACATAACACCTCTGCTGAAAAGGAGACTGAAGTCAGAGAACAAGACTGTCACTTGCTTCAAAACCATAGAGACCAAACAGATATCAGGTCAGGGAGTGTGTGCAGGCTCCTTCTATAATACCCTGTTTCAGGCATTATTAGATGACTTGTGAGAAGTGACATCTAAGTCCCAACCAACAACAATGTCTGCATTCTATACAAGTCTAGCCCAAATGCCATTAGATGGGACAGAAATAGTGTATATCAGATGCTAAAATCCAATGTTATCTCTGGTATGGCATTATAGATTTTTATTTTCTTCCTTACTCTTTTTTTAATTTTTAAAATTTTATTTAATGTGCATTGATGTTTCACCTGCATGTATGTCTGTGTGAGGGTATCAGATCTTGGAGTTACAGACAGTTGTGAGCTGCCATGTGGGTGCTGGTAATTGTACCCAGGTCCTCTGGAAGAGCAGTCAGTGCTCTTACCCACCAAGCCACCTCTCCAGCTCCCCTTACTCTTTTTTTTTTGGAAGGTTTATTTATTTATGTATTTTATGTATATGAGTTCTTGCTGCGGACCAGAAGAGAGCATTAGATTCCATTATAAATGGTTGTAAGCCACTATCTTAGTTTGGGTTTTATTGCTGGGAAGAGACACCATTACCATGGCAACTCTTATAACGGAAAACATTTAAGTGGGGCTGGCTTACAGTTTCAGAGGTCTAGTTCATTATCATCAGGATGGGCAACATGCAGTGTGCAGACAGACATGCTGGAGATGGAGCTGAGGGTTCTGCATCTTGATCCTCAGGCAGCAGAATACTGCATACCACACAGGGTGTGGCCTGAGCATGTATGAAACACTTCCTCCGACAAGGCAACACCTACTCCGACAAGGCCACACCTCCTAGTAGTGCCACTCTATGGGCCAAGCATTCAAACAGATGAGTCTGTGGTGGCCATACCAATTCAAACCATCATAGCCACCACGTGGTTGTTGGGAGGAAACTCAGGACAGCTAGAAAAGCAGCCAGTGTTCTTAACTACTAAACCATGTCTCCAGCCCACCTCCTCACTCTTAAAGCATGAATTTCTTTTTTTTTTTTGTTTTTTTTCGAGACAGGGTTTCTCTGTGTATCTGTGGCTATCCTGGAACTCGCTTTGTAGACCAGGTTGGCCTCGAACTGACAGAGATCCGCCCGCCTCTGCCTCCCAAGTGCTGGGATTAAAGGCGTGAGCCACCACTGCCCGGCATGAATTTCTTAAATAATAAAAATGGTATTTAAAATCTTGAAGCTATTTGACCAGGAAAACAGGTGACTCAGATTCTTTTCAGTTGCATTCCTCCTACTGAAGAAGCAGAGTGCCCTTTCTCAGAGGCTTGGCCAGGTGAAAGTGTAAGGTCTTATAGGCAGAGGGAAGAATACTATTTATGCCACAAATCTTCCAACCTTGAAATCCAATGCCTTTGGTTCAGGTTTCCTACTACCATGGTTCAGGGATCAAGGAGAGATTCCCACTCAGGCTTTCCAGTAGCTCAAGACTGTGAAGTTATGAGAGACAGGACTCCCCTTTAAGGGTTCAGTTTGGATACCCATTAATAACCTATATTTTAAAAATCATTTTTATTTTTAATTAGGAGTATGTATGTGGAGAGGCTGGGGGTGGGATATGTGCACATGAGTGCAGAGAGGGGTAGGCGATTATGAGTGACCCAATGTGGATACTTGGAATCAAACATGGGTCTTCTACAAGAGCAATATGAGCTCTTAACCACTGCGGCATCTTTCTAGCCCTCTCCCTGCTTGATGAACTTTCAAAGGAAGTTGGTATAGATATGAAGCTTGCCATACTCTTCAGAAATGCCTCTATGTATGGTATTCCCCTGCCAGTCACACTCTGACTTTCCTACAGGTGTTTTACACAGGAAGCATTAAATGCACAGCCATCAAAGATCTGAGCTTGAACCTGTACAAGGGGCAGATCACAGTCCTCCTGGGACACAACGGAGCAGGGAAAACTACTCTCTGCTCCATTCTTACAGGTACCTGTGTGGGACAGCTCTGCAGGGGAAGCCCTTAATAAATCACTGTGCAAATCTAGATTTTGGACTTCTGTTAAATTTCACTGACATTTTAATATTAAACATGGTTTCTACCATGTTTGTCGCATCTGATTGTATATACTGATAATTCAAGAACTATACCGAGAAAAGGACATCTTTGCCTCTTTCAGTCACTCTGAAGAACTCCATTTCATTCACTATGTCAAAGAATGAACAGTGTTTAGTTTCTTTCTTGATAGAACTTTCCTGTTCAATGTGAGACACTGCTAATCTCTCAACATCTCAAATCTCTCAACGAAAACATCTTTAGATTTTGATTACCACAGGTACTTTTAGAATGATGCCTGTTATTCTAAGTATACCTAAATAGTAATTCTAAAATAACCATTTCAGAGTAATTTTTATGCTTAAATAATTATTTCATATCCTGTCAGCTAAAATGAATCATATCCTATGACATTTGAAAACTCATTGAAGAAACATTTATTGGAGGTTTAACATGTGTAAAACTCTGGACAAAGTTAAAGGATTGCATATCCAGCTTTGAAGGTGCCCCAAAAATCAGCAGGTTTTTACAGAATACCTCAGGGATGGGAAGCTGTTAGCAGCTCAGACAGACAGCTGGAAGTCTTTTCACATGTGAGTAGTTTTCACTGTCAAAACACATGAAGAACAGAATTTAGTGACACTTGGTAGGAGGGTGCTCTTGGCCACACCTCTGCTGTCAGGAGTTTGAAAACCAAGTCTCAACTAACATATATACAGTGGATAGGTTTTGTGTGTGTCAGAATGAGGACTAAGCCTCACAATTTCCTGGACAGAGGTACAGGCATTTCTAGAGGGCTGGACCTCCTCAGATATAGGCTGTTCCTAACATGTTAGGCTGAGGAAGCCCTCTCCCCAATGTGGTATAAAGTTCTCACTGCTGGAAAAGAAGCCCTGCTGTACCTGTAGACTAAGTGTCAAGGAGGCAAGTCAGGTACTAGATTGGTGAGGAAGGCCAGCCATGAGTCCTAATTTCCTCACACATTATTCCCTATTAGAATCCCTTGTTCTAGCCTGGCATGGTGGCGCACGCCTTTAATCCCAGCACTCGGGAGACAGAGGCAGGCGGATCTCTGTGAGTTCGAGGCCAGCCTGGTCTACAAAGTGAGTCCAGGACAGCCAGGGTTACACAGAGAAACCCTGTCTCAAAAAATAAAAAAAAACAAAAAAAAAAAAGCCGGGCGGTGGTGGCGCACGCCTTTAATCCCAGCACTTGGGAGGCAGAGGCAGGCGGATCTTTGTGAGTTCGAGGCCAGCCTGGTCTACAAAGCGAGTCCAGGACAGCCAGAGATATTCAGAGAAACCCTGTCTCGAAAAACCAAAAAAAAAAAAAAGAAAAAGAATCCCTTGTTCTATGACTAGGATCCTCACAGCCTGCATTTCATTTGTCTGTATGTTTATGTGTATGCTATTTCTCTGTCTCCCCATCCCATCTTATTTCCTAAGAAACTTCCCTGTTTACTTCTGAACCTACAGTGCTGGAACAGTATGTTTGCACAGAATACATAATTTCACTGTCAAAATGCCAACTATGAATGAGGTATTGCAGAAGCTCCATCACAGATTTCTAACAAAATGATAGAACATACAAAGAAATTAACTCTGGCTTGGTGGAAGAGATGCCACTAGGAGAGATATAGTAGTGTTCATGAGCTCTGGAGATACTCAGTGGAAAAGCAAAATCTGGCTGCTTCCCCAGGACACTGGCTATCATAGGACTTCCATACTATGATTTTCTGCAGTCAGGATCTACTGTGTAACCTAGGCTAGCCTCAAGTGCCAAGTGCTAGGATTACATATATACACCATTGTATCTAACTCCATACTATATTTTTTGGCAGGAAAAAAAATCCTCAGATTTTGTTTTCTACTTAGTGAAGTTTTGGTTTTCCTATAAAGTTATTTACTTCTTCTGTTATTATAAATTTACATACTTTCTTTAGTTTTTGTTTGTTTTTTCAAGCCAGGGATTCTTGATAGCCTTGACTGTCCTGGAACTCACTCTGTAGACCAGGCTGGCCTCCAACTCAGAGATCTGCCTGCCTCTGCCTTCCGAGTGCTGGGATTAAAGGCATGCACCACTATTACCTGGCATAAAGACTTTCTATAATTACTCTAGAGTAGTGTCATCTTTTATCCTTGGGGTGTCTATGTGTCTGTGGGGGCATGAATATGTATAGATGGAAACCAGAGGACAACTTCAAGTGTCAATCCTCCGAGCTGTCCATCTAGTTTTGTGAGACAAGTTCATCCATAGGGACCTGAGGGTCACTGATGAGCCTAGGTATCTGCCTGACTCTGCCCTCCTGGTGTTGGGATTCCATGGCTGCTGAGCATCTTCAATCCTCATGTTTGCCGGGAACACACTTTACCAGATGTCTGCCCCAGCTCCTCTACCTTGTTACCTTGACATTATATGTATGCAAGTATGTATGTATGTATGTATAGGTATGCACATGTGAGTTCAGTTGCCTGCAGAGCCCAGAGAGGACATCTAATTGACTGGACCTGGAGTCACAGGTGCTTCTGAGCCAGGAGTTGAAGTTGGATGTTCTATAAGAACAGTATGTGTCCTTAACTGCTGCACCTTCTCTCCAGCCCCTAGACTTGGTCTTGATATTACTGTACCATTACAGTTGTCCTTTGATGTGGAAGCCCATTGGAAGGCCCCAGCAGTTGCCCTCCTAACACACCTACCCCATCCTGGCCTTCCACACTGAGCCTAATTTTGTGGATTTTCCTGTAATGGGGAGATGTTTGTTCCAGTTTGTTCTTTTCTGAAGAGCTGGGGATGCAAGCGAATAACTGGATACTTTCCTAGCACTGGGTTCAGTCCCTGGGACGCAACTCTCCCATGGGTAGAGGGCTGTCGGGGGGGGTACTCTCATTCTGGTCATTGGTGCATGTGTGTGCTGCACCTGTTGTAGCTTTCCAGGGCTCCAAGGTGCTAGGCTCCAGAGGACACACCAGCATTTAAAGGCAGCTTGATATTTTGAGTTTGGGATCCTTTCTCCTGTTAGCTGAAGGGATAAGGTGGACAACTTTAGAAGGCCCTTGTTTGAGTTTCAATCCCAAGCATTAGGGAGCTTGCCATGCAAGATGATGACTTAGTTCAACCCCCAACAGCCATTGCAATCCCAGTACTGGGGAGGAAGAGACAGGTGAATGCCTGGGGCTCGCTGGCCAGCCAGTCTAACCTAATCAGCTAGCCTCAAGTCCCTGTGAGTGAGCTGGTCTCACGAAACTGTCCACCGACAGTTCCCGAGGAATGGTACCTGAAGCTGACCTCTGGCTTCAGCATCCCTGTACTCAGACAGGCATTAACACTCACCATGAGGCCAGGGAAAGGTGTTGGATCTCTCAGAGCTGAAGTTACAGCTAGTTGTGAGCCACCTTATGTGGGTACTGTAAGTGTGACAGCTCTGAGGGGAAAGGTAGTTTCCCTAATACAAGTGTTACAACTCTGAAGGGAAAGACTTCCTGGGAGTCAGGAGCCAGGGGTACCACAAAGTCACACAGTGCAGCAAACCTCATCCAAGAGGTTTATTGAAAGAGACACAAGCTGGTGGCTGCCACTCCTCTGGCAAGAAGCTGAAAGAACTGAGCAAGAGGCAGACTTTATATAGGATTTCTTGGGGGCAGAACTTTCCTGGGTGGGAATTTCTAGGGTGGCTATTGGGATTTCAAGCCCTGAGTTTGGAATTTTTATTCTGTAGGGTGGAACTTGGCCATCTACATTTTGAGGGGCTGGGTCAGGCCATTATGGCCTTTAAAATATTCTGTGGACAGAGCCTGCTGGTTGGAGGTCCTCAGGAGCAGGGCCTGACCACTGGTGCTCCTTGTGGGCATACAGGGTTAGGAATTGTACTCAGGTCCTCTGTAAAAGTAGTATGCACTCTTAAATGCCGAGCTAGCTCTTCAGCCCTACCCTTTTTATTCCTCAGATAATTATGAATACTTTATTATTCACAGCCAAAGTGGCAGAAGTGAGTATCAATAGTTTTTAAAATGTCTCCCAGGGATTGAGATGGCTCAGTGATTAAGAGCACTTGTTGCTCTTCCAGAGGATGCAGGTTCAATCCCCAGCATCAAGATGGAGAAAACCAACTGTAACCCCATTTCCAAAGAATCGACGTCCTCCTCTGGCCTCTACACTCACTGCATGCATATGGTATACAGACACTCAGGCAGGTAAAACACCAATACTCATTAAAAATACAAATAAATAAATCTTTAAAAAAATCTTACCTTGCCAGGCGTGGTGGCGCACGCCTTTAATCCCAGCACTCGGGAGGCAGAGGCAGGCGGATCTCTGTGAGTTGGAGGCCGGCCTGGTGTACAAAGCAAATCCAGGACACCTAAAGGATATACAGAGAAACCTTGTCTCAAAAAACCAAAAAAAAAAAAAAATCTTACCTCTCTTATATGAGCTACCAAATCTAGCTATATTATCTTAGAATTTAAAAAAAATAACAAGTTTAGACTTTGTTAAGTTTTATGTTTATACTTGTGAAAAATCACACATAACCTGTATATGCACCATGGATGGGATAGCTAAATAGGACATACTTTGTGACAGTGAAATCTTTTTAGCTCTTAAAAATGATACAGATCTGGGCTGCGGAGATGGCTCAGCATGTAAAGGCACTTGGTTGAGTTCAGTTCAATCCCCAGAACCTACACGGTGGAGGGAAAGACCTGACTCCCTCAAGTTTCTCTCTGGCCTACACATGTAGGATGCACCCCACAACACACACACAACAGAGGTGTGTAAATGAAAACGGTGCATTTCTAGCTATACATAGAGATACATGCTTATAAAGCTGGCACCCTACACAATCAAACTTAATCTCAAAAAAAGGAAAAGGATACAAATTTTCTGTAGACAAACAGCCTGAATACATTGTTATTTTAAAAACAGATGACAACAAGCAAACACAAAACGGTTCATAGGAGCATCTTAGTGGGTGCCTAGGAGGCCAGCTTGGCCTGTGTGAGAAAGTTTCGGCCAGTCTGTGTAGCTGAGCAAAGCTGAGGCCAGCCTGGTGTTCATAGAGGTGTCGTCTCAAGCAAACTAAAAAACCCACAAAACAGAAAAGAATATGCTATTTTAAAAAAAGACAGAATTTATATTTCTGTTTTAATATAAAAACAATGTATGTGATTGAGAGTCTCACTCATTGGTAAAACTCTTAGCCAGCCTAGATTCAATCTATCTACAACAAACATAAACAACAAATAAAATGTGTATAAAACTAAGCAAAGCTATATGTCCAAATGTAATTATAATTATAAATTTATAAATTTTAAAATTGTAACTGTAATTATCTTTTCATGATGGAACTTATTAGACATAATTTGTTTCTTTTTTTTGTTTTTTGTTTTTTTTTTTTTTTTTGAGACAGGGTTTCTCTGTGTAGCCCTGGCTGTCCTGGACTCGCTCTGTAGATCAGGCTGGCCTCCAACTCACAGAGATCCACCTGCTTCTGCCTCCCAAGTGCTGGGATTAAAGGAGTGCATCACCACGCCCTACTTGTTGCTTTTTTTTCTTTAAGTGGGTTTTGTTGGTGGTAGTGGATTTTGTTTTGTTTTGTTTGAGACAGGGTTTCTCTGTGTAGCCCTAGCTGTCCTGGAACTTGCTCTGTAGACCAGGCTGGCCTCGAACTCACAGAAATCTACCTGCCTCTGCCTCCTGAGTGCTAGGATTAAAAGCATGTGCCACTACCACCTAGTTTAAGGTTTATTTTTTATTCTATGCTTTGTTTTGTCTACCTGCCTCCATATATATATATATATATATATATATATATGTGTGTGTGTGTGTGTGCCTGATGCCCACAGAGGCCAGAAGAGGGTGCTAGATCCCCTGGAACCGGAGTTACTGATATTGTAAATCACCATGTGGGTTCTGGGGACTGAACTCCAGTCCTTTAAGAAGAAATGCTCTTAATCCCTGAGCATCTCTCCAGCCTCTGTTTCTTTAGTTATACCTTTTCTTCCATTTTCTGAACTTTTTGTGATAGGAATGTATTGTTCTTGTCATTCTAACAGGAATAGAGAGAAAAATAATATGTAGGTAGTCAGACTACCAAGTTGCATTCTGGCATGCACCTGTCAGTAACTTCATTCATTCATGGAACAGATATACATTACCAGTCAGGATAAAGTCAGACCTTGCCTTTCAGGATCACATTTCAAACCTAGTAGATTCCCAAAGTGCTTTTCCCTCCACCATATTTACTAATCACACAAATTTATTCTGATTCATCCATTAATGTGATTTACTTTACAAATGCCCATGTTATTAAATTCATTTAACCAGAATGAAATTGCCCAAAAAGCAGGAAGTATTTTCCTGTCTCTAATCTTTCCTTTATTCTCAAGCACAGTCACTCATGGGACATATATTCTTTGGATGCTGCTGATTGCCTGATGGTGGCAAAGTAGAATAAGGACCGGCTGGGGTGGGGGGAGTAAGGGTAGTGGTTAGACCTTCATACTCTTACAGTCTCTGACTGAAAATGACTTTAGGATGTCTTTTCTGCTTGGTTCTAGGTCTTATTGCTCCTTCAAAAGGACATTCCTATATCCATGGACATGAAATTTCAAAAGACATGGCTAAAATTAGGGAGGACTTGGGCTGGTGCCCACAACATGAGATTTTATTTGATAACTTTACAGTAACTGACCATCTTTCTTTCTATGGTCAGGTGAGTTGGTAGACAATGGGTCTGTGTCCATTCTTAGAAATGGTAAAATAGACTACATCTCTCTGATTCATTTTGGGGGAGTTTTTTTTTAAGGGAACACATGTATGTTTCTAGATATGCAGACACCAAATGTGGGGAGGCTTTTTTTCCATGGATCCAATTCTCTGTACGCTGACTGGATGTCCTGTTGTTACTCAGTTCTGATGCTACCAGGAGTTAGTATAACTCTCCTCTTCAACTTTAACACCCAGTCCCAAAGACTACCTTCCATTTCAGATGACATTTGCAAATCCAAAGTTGTTTCCTAGCCCACACCTCAGATTCAATGTTTTCTGTGACTGCTCACAAAACTCAAGGAAACATTTACTTATAGTGAACAGTTCATTGCAAAAAAAATTATAGCTACAATAACCTCTCAGATGAAGCAAATAGAGCAAGGTCTTTGGGAAGGGGTGCTTCCATGCTCCTTAGGAGCGTAAACCCTTCTAGCTCCTCAATGCATTTGCTAACCTCGGAACCCCAAACATAGCAGCTTAGAAATTTTTATATAAGACTTATTTGTAGGCATGATGGATTATCTACTCACTTTCCCTGGAGGATGGAGAGTAGAGCTTAGATCATGGTTTAGTCTTTCTGATGACCAGCCAAAGCTCCTAAAGCTACCCAGTGGTGTGCAGTCACCTCATTAGAACAAAAGACACCCCTTTGTTCAGATAATTCTAGGGAATTAAGGATCTCTCTGTAGCAAAGAAAATCAAGTATCAAAATAAAGACCATATATTAGAACAAAAGAGGCTTCTAGAATCCTTACCAATTTTTTTGTACTTAAGTTTTTACTTTTTATTGAGATAGAATGCACATCACATAAAATTTGCCATTTCATTCATTTTTGTTTGTTTATTTTGAGACAGAGTCTCATTATATAGAACCTGGCTGTCCTGGAACTTGCTATATATACCAGGCTGGACTCATAGAGATCCACTCACCTCTGTCTCCCATGTGCTGAGATTATTGGTGTACACTACCATGTCCAGCAATATTTTGATGAAATCTTTGAGAATTTCACATTCACTCCCTCTCCTCCCATATCCTCCCTCAGCTCTCCTCTACTTTGAGCTTTTTCCTTTTACCCCTTTCCTTTCACCATAAAGTCGAGTTTATGTTGCCCTATTACTCTTGGGAGTAGGGTCTGCCCTGGAGCCAGAGTGTTGCACATATTAACTCGTAGCAATTATGACAGCATGCACAAGACCATCGCAAGCTCAAGCCAGACGAAATTCTAACCCAGGGGTGGGGAGGTGGGCATGGAACACCACTATTGGGTCTTTTTCACATCCTCACTGTAATGATGTGTCATGGAGACTTCTCTGGTTCTGTCTCCTTGAAGCTCTATTCACCTCTTGTGGTTGGATGTCTACTTCTGTGTTTGGAAAGTTTTCTGCTACAATTTCATTAAACTGTCTGTTTATTACATTTGACTTCATCTCTATTCCTTCTTCTATACCATGAATTATTATGTTTAACTTTTTGAATTTATCCCACCATGCTTGGAAATTTCACTCATGCTCCTTAATCCCTTCCCCTTTATCTGTCTATTAGTATATTGTCTGTACCTGGGCCTCAGTCACTGAAATTCATCTGTCTGTATAGCCTTGTGTGTCAACGGCTGTATCTGTTGGGATTTTTTTATTTGATTGACTGTCTTCTTCATTTCAAGTATCTCTATTTGGTTGTGTTTTTCTGTTGCTGTTTTTTGCTTGTTTGTTTTTTTTGAAACAGGGTTTCTCTGTGTAACAGCTCTGGCTGTCCTGGAATTCACTTTGTAGACCAGGCTGGCCTCGAACCCACAGAGATCTGCTTGGCTCTGCCTCCTGAGTGCTGGGATTAAACTTGTATGTTACCACCACAATCCGACTATTTGGTTCTTTTTTTTAATGTTTCAATCTTTTTACTGAATTTTTCTATACACTGTTTCAATAATGTTTTATAGTTTTCAGTGTACAATTTTTTTTACATTTACATGGTTAAATTTATTCTTAAATATCTTGTGATGCTAAAGTAAACAATATTTTTAGATTGTTTATTGCTAGCATAAACAGTCACAAACTTGCGGGTGGGGGGTGTAGCTTAGTGGATACAGAACTTGCCTAGCATGAGTGAGGCCCTGGGTTCAATCCCTACCACCACATAAAATCAAGTGTGGTGGCACACACCTGTAATCTCAGTACTGTGAGAGGTAGAGGGAAGAGGATCAGTAGTTCAAGGTCATTTGCGCTACAGAGCATACACAAGGTCAGCCTGACCTATGTGCCTCATAAAACCAAAACATGGACTAGGGAGATAGTTCAATTGGCAAAGTACCTGTGGTACAAGCCAGGCACATAAAAGCCGAACACAGTCTGTTACCCCAGTCCTGGGGTGAGGCGGGAGGCTAGGGGGATGGGTGGGTGGTTTTTTAAATGAAACAGAATAGGCAGATGCCTGGAGCTCACTGGTTTGCCACTCTAGCCAATTGGTGAGCTCTAGATTTAGTGAGAGACTTGCCTTAAAAGATAAGATGGAAAAAACAAAGCAAAGAGAGAGAGAGAACAAAACATGCACATGCACACACAGACACACACATAAAGTGGAGAGTAATAGTTGAAAACACCAACATCAATCTCTAACCTACATGCACAAATGCACATGTGTACATTCAACACGTGTGCATGTATGTGCATGCATATACTACACACACACACCAAAACAAAGACAAATACAAACTTGCACAAAGCTGGCTTTTCAGAGCTGATCACCTCCTTTGTGTGACCTCTGCTATGACCTGAGGACCTGGTGGAAGATACTCCTGTCACCTGGGACATCCCAAGGGTTCAGAGAGTCCTAGCCAGGAACCAGGGGCAAAGACGGCATGAATTCTTTACTATAAAACAGTGATTTTTTAAAAGATAGATGTTGAGACATCCCACTTAGTCATAATGTGTTTTTTAACATGCCGATGTATTTATTTTTAAGTTTTTTACTGTTAGAAATAGATTTGAGGGCCTAAGACCATGACCACACACCCCAAAGTATTTCAACAAAGCAAAAGGTTTTAATTCTGCACAAGGGTAAGTAGCCATACCAAAGCAAGCAGGCAGACATATGCAGCAGGGAGCCTCCACCTCTGCCCCAGCCTGAGTGGTCAGACACTGGCCCCACAACTCTTAAAGAGTTGGTAACTCAGAATGATACCACTCACAAGCAGAGTGGAACTTTTGAGAACAGGATGCAACTTTGATCCTAGAAGAGTGTTGATTTGCCAGGCGTGGTGCACACCCTTGACCCCAGCACTTGGGGAGGCAGAACAGGCAGATCTTGGAGTTTGAGGCCAGCGGGCTGTACAGAGTGTGTTCCGTGATGGCCAGGGCTACATAGTGGGCCCCTGTCTGAAAATAAACCAGGGTTGGGGGAGATTGGTGTTGAGGAGGAGGAGGGATTTTTTTCCCAGATGGTGTCTTTACATCTTTACAGATTTCTTTAAAGACAGGACTCCCATTCCTCTTTAACCCTTCCATAGAAAAGAGTGCACTTCATTTGCATTTCCACACTTACTTACTCACTTACATAATTCAAATCTTCCTCTGTCCTTTTCCCTGAAAATGTTTCTTTCATATTTTCTTGTCAGTGTCTTATGTGCATACAAGCAAAATGTTAATTAGACAGCTCCGCCCCCATCAGTATAACTTGCTTCATATCCCCTCATTTCTTGCCTTTCAGTTGAAAGGCCTGTCGTGCAAGGACTGTCATGAAAAAGTAGAAGAGATGCTGCACATCCTCAGTCTGGAGGACAAGCGGAACTCGAAGTCCAAGTTCCTGAGCGGGGGGATGAAGCGCAAGCTCTCCCTTGGCACCGCCCTCATAGCCGGTTCTAAGGTACAGGGCAGGGGGTCTGGCCTCTTGATAAAGCCACGTCAGGCTCCTGCAGGCAGACAAGCAAAGGGTGGTGAGGACAGTTTATCAACCCCAGCTGGAGCCGCAGAAGGCCGCACAGCTCAGGCAGCCTGGAGTTGGGAGGTGGCTTTTCATTGTTAAGAGGCCTCACCTCTACCCTCCAGGTATTGATTCTGGATGAGCCCACCTCAGGCATGGACTCCACCTCCAGGAGGGCCATCTGGGACCTCCTTCACCAGCACAAGAGTGACCGCACCATTCTACTGACCACCCATTTCATGGACGAAGCTGACCTGCTGGGAGACCGCATCGCCATCATGGCCAATGGGGAACTGCAGTGCTGTGGGACACCAACATTCCTAAAGCAGAAATTCGGTGAGCAGTGGGCTGCAGGAGTCCAGATCAGTTTCCGCCCTGCCACTGTCCACTGCCTTTGTGAAGGTCCCTGACCCTGGCTGGGCACAGCCTTCTCTAGACTTCCTGTTCTATTGATCCAGTAGAAGGTCTTGTGAGAATGAGGAAGAAATGAAGTAAAAGGCATCTTTGAAACTTAGGATGAGAAGACCCATGTTTATATTTCAGTTTGTCAATTTATTGGCAATTGATATATATGTATATAATAGGTAATATATATAATATGTAATATATATATATATAATATATAATATATATGTGTGTGTGCTCTGTCTTCATACACACCAGAAGAGGGCATCAGACCCCATTTCATCAAATGGTTGTGAGCCACCATGTAGTTTCTGGGAATTGAACTCAGGACCTCTGGAAGAGCAGTCAGTGCTCTTAACCACTGAGCCATCTCTGCAGCCCCCTGTTTTGTTTTGTTTTAAATATAATCTATGAAATAAAACAAACAAATAAACCCCAAACAAAACCAAAGCCCCTATTTATCTCACAGCCCATGTCTGGCCCATCAGCAAACATGTTGGTCTTAATTTCAAAATAAAAATAGACTCTATCCATTTCTCTCAGTTTCTGACCACATTCTAGCATCTGGTCCAGGTCACCATTTCTTCGTCTTCCCTGGATTACTACAGATGGCCCCTAGTCTTACAACTTGTCACTCTGTTGTCAACCCACTAGGCCCAATGAGTACCTGACAACGTATTGCATCCTTCTGTTCAGAATTCCCAAAGACCCACCCATTACCCTTATTAGCACCTTTGCACTGCCTAGCACTGTTAGATTTGCCATGCCATCTCCTAATTCTGAAACAGAAGAGTGAAGCCAGGTCATGTTTAAACTAACCTCACAAGGTTTCCTTCTCCTTGCCCTACATATCTGTCCATTCTGAAACATACAAACAAACAAACCAAAAAACCTAACTATGCCCCAAGAAAGTATAAAGAGTAAGATGGTTTCATCATTTGTCTGTGGTATTTCAGGTGCAGGATACTACATGACTTTAATAAAAACACCTCTCTGTGACACAGCGAAGCTTTCTACTCTTATTTATCAACACATACCAAATGCAATTTTGGAGTCCAGCATCGGAGAAGAAGTGATATTCACACTTCCTAAGAAGACCATGTCCAGGTATGGACTTAGTCATTAGCACAGTCCACTGTGGCCACAAACACGCATATCTTTCCTACATGCCCACAGGTGAACACAGTCTCTCCAGTTACAGGATCAGTATAATAAGATCCAGAGCCCTGTTATCCGAGTTACTTCTAGCATGATTCTTGGGTTCAACTCATTAGGCATGACTCTTCTTGAAAACTTGTAAATTAGAGATGTTTTCTAATACACACACACCCAATGACCAAAGCCCCTATTTCTCTCACTGCCCATGTCTGACACATCTGCAAACATTGTTGGTCTTAATTTCAAAATACATATAGATTATATATGAGCATGTAATGATGCACAAGAAACAGCATCTCTCAGAAACAGAAATAAAGGCTAATAATACATATTAGTCTTCAGAAATTCTAAATTCTATGTGTACATGTGTCTCAAATTTCTCTTTTTTCAGGAATAGGGAATGCATATTGATGGTTTTGCTTTGTAAGAATGGTTTTAATTGGCCTTTGACTTCATCTACTGGCTGTTGCCTTTGTCTTTTCAATAATTATTTCTTTTCCATTCAAACTGACTGATAGAGCTGAACAGCTAGCTTATTTGTTTGGCCCTTGACTCCAGAAGAGTATCCAAGCTGGTATAAGTGCTTTATAGGTACCTGATGTATCAGATTATGAAAGCGTACCTTTTTTGACTAAAGCCATTCTCATAGTCTTCAAAACATGTCCTGCCATGTCCCGTTTACTCACAAATGCTCTTTTAGTCTTTTCTGTTGCCAAACCTTGTGCCACCAAGTAACAATCTCCTCACTATTCTTCCAGCCTCTGCTAGACTTCTCTCCAAAGCCCCTCTTATCTTTACCTCATTGTCTTGTACCAAAAATATGACACATGTTCTAGAATCTAGAAGGGTTTTTTTTTTTTCTTTAAGTAGTGCTATAGTGCTACTAGTTTCAAATTCTGGATCAGTTGTATATTCCTAAATAACAACTCAACTAAAAAATTCTGGCTTAGGGCCAGGTGTGGTGGAGCACACCTTTAATCCCAGCACTCCTGAGGCAGAGGCAGGTGGATCTCTGTGAGTTCGAGGCCAGCCTGGTCTACAGAGTGAGTCCAGGACAGTCAAGGTTATTCAGAGAAACCCTGTCTTGAAAAACCAACAAACCAACCAACCAATCAATCAATAAATAAATAATCTGTCTTAAAGTGGCAACTATTTTAATGTTTCTCCTGGGTTCTTTTCCCTAGTACTGGAGATTCAGCCCAGGACTGTTGAAAAAAATAGCTAATTAAATTATTTAACCAGTATTTATATTATATTTAATTGGTTGGTGGTGTTAATCCTTAACCTGCCATTATAAATGAATACACATAGACACCACGTGGATCTTAACAAGCCTAGGCCTGGGTTGTGCAATCCTAGCCCATCTAAGCTAGTTCATAATTCTATTAGCCAAACATAACCCCATATATACATATGTCCCTTTGGAGTATTATTCTCCATGCTGAGCCGATGTTCCAGGCCATGTGGAAGGATCTTCTTTAATCTCCCCCATGGTGTGTCTTCCTTGTTTACTCCTGGCTTCTTCTCTGGCCTTCTTCTTCCCAAGATGCTCTCTATCAATAAGCCCGTGAACCTTAGTCCCACCTATCTCTGTCTTTGCCCAATCTCCAGGCCTCAGCATTTACTTAACCAATCAGAGTCAATTAAGTAACAGACAGCAAACGGGACCAATCAACATTTAGAATGCTTAACACCACCCCATCACAGGACCTTGCACATAAAAGACAGGGCTCTAACTCTTGCCTACTTCCCCCCCACCGCCCTCCCCCCGAAGTTGGCTGCACTGAGCTTGATAGTTTTTTTCTGAGGCTAGAATGATCTGGAATATCCAAGATTGCTCATTCTCATAGCATGGCCAGTAGAATCCAAGGCAAGGCATCCCAAGAGGGACTGGAAAAAAAGGAAAAGAAAACCTGTCACCTCTATGACTGGGCTCAGAAATACCAAAACCTCGTTTCTGTACTAGATATGATTGAGATTTCTCCCCATAGGAACCTTCTAACGTAGATGCTGTTACAAGTTTACAAGCTATGTAATGATGAAACTGAGTGACAGAGATAAGTTCTGAACAGATATCTTGACAGCAAATCCCATGTCTTTGCCACTACAGAGAGCTAAGCGCAGTAAAAGGTTCGCCTTCCATCTTTCCGAAATAAAAGTTTTTTCCCCTTCTAGGTTTGAAGCTCTCTTTACTGACTTGGAACAGAAGCAGGAAGAGCTGGGAGTCTCCACTTTTGGGGCTTCTGTCACCACTATGGAGGAAGTGTTCATACGGTAAGCAAAAATAAAGCTGTAAGGCTGAGAGCAGCTCAGGTGGATAAGAGCACTACCCTGCAGGTGTGGAAGCTGGGCTAGCCTAGCAGTGAGCCAGTGATGGTCAGGGTCAGTGAGAGACCCTCTCTCAAGGGATAAGATGGAAAGCCATAAAGGAAGACACCAGACATCATCTTCTCCTTTTTTTTTTTTTTTGTTTGTTTTTGAGACAGGGTTTCTCTGTGTAGCCCTGGCTGTTCTGGACTTGCTTTGTAGACCAGGCTGGCCTTGAACTCACAATGATCCGCCTGCCTCTGCCTCCCGAGTGCTGGGATTAAAGGCATGCACCACCACACCTGGCCCCAGACATCATCTTCTGTCATCAAAAGTATCTGTACACGCACACACACAGACACACACACACACACACACACACACACACACACACACACACACACACACACACACACACAGAGAGAGAGAGAGAGAGAGAGAGAGAGAGAGAGAGAGAGAGAGAGAGAGAGGAACAAAGCTGACAGCTCTAAAGATCTTAGGGTTGGAAGGGATCTTAAACATAATCATCCATCTAAACATTATCCAGTGCTTGACTCTTTTTCCTAATTGTCTTGCTGAATGGCTATGTAGCCTCTGAATAGTACTTTTGGTCTAATGGGATATTAGATAATAAGAGGTTGTGTTAAATGTATTATCATTCAACAAACTTACATTTTTTGGGGGGTGGTGAGACAGAATCTCTCTATGTATGGCTGTCCTAGACCTCACTCTGTAGAGGTCTCAAACTTACAAAGATCTGCCTGTCTCTGCCTCCTGGGTGCTGGGATTAAAGGTATGTCAGCATCATCAGCAGTTTTTAATGAAATTTCTATGGAAACTTTGTCATTTCTATGGAAGTTAATCATTTCTGTCTTTCATGGATTTAAAAAGTGTATCTTATTTTTAAAAATAATAATTAAGGGATCACAAAAATTTCCCCTACCTTTTCTTCTGGGGAACTTTAGTATTTTAGTTTTAAATTAAGTTTGTAATCCAACTAGTGGTTGTTTCGGGCATGACTTGATAAGGTGTCAGGGCTCATTTTCTTTCTTTTTTTTTTTTTTTTTTTTTTTGGTTTTTTGAGACAGGGTTTCTTCTCTGTGTATTTCTGGCTGTCCTGGACTCGCTTTGTAGACCAAGCTGGCCTCGAACTTACAATGATCTGCCTGCCTCTGCCTCCCAAGTGTTGGGATTAAAGGTGTGTGCCACCATGCCCGGCTCTGGGCTCATTTTCTTTTACATAGCTATCCAGTTGGAACACAATTATTTGTTGAAAAGATTTTTTTCCACACTAAATAATTTGGATTCCATTACTAAAAATCAATTGACTTTAATTTTTCTACATTCCCCGTTCTGCTTCATGGATCTGTTTTGTCCTAGACACCAGTGCCACACTATTGGAATTGCTGTAGCTTCACAGTATGTTTTGGAGGGAGGCAGTCTATAGTTTCTCCAGCTTTGTTCTATTTTAAAGATTCTTTTAGTTATTTTAGGTACTTTGATATAAACTTGTCAATTTCTATATTTTTTTGAAAAAAAAAAAAACCCTGTTGGAATGCTAGCCCATGATTTTTAAGTGTACTACACCACCACAAGATGCTTTTGGAAGGGAAAAGAGGGGGTGAAGGAAAAGCTTTCTGTACTCCCCACTCTGAGAAGCGAATGCAACAGTCTCAGTTCAACCTCCAGGCACCTGCCGGCCTTGCCAACAGTTAGGAAACATGCAGCCTCATGAAAAGCCTTGAGACAGACCATACAGTTAATTCACTCTCCATTCCCTCACCCACAGAAACTGTGAGATAATAAATGTTTACAGTTGTTTTAAGCTGCCCAGCTTTGATGATAACCTGTGTTACAATAATAAATAACAAACATACCACCTTTTATAAAAACCATGCTGAAGGAAAAATTAGCCACAGCTAATTATGTCTTTTGTTGGGACAAATCCCAGGAGGGTTATGAACAGAGATGTATTACCCAGCACTGAGTACTTCTGTCTGTGAATGGGACTCATCTTTTTGCTTAGAGCAGGGGTCAGCCAACTGTTCTTAAAGAGCCAGATAGCATTTTATGCTATGCAAGCTTAGTGGCACAATCGAAGATATTATGTAGATACTTATGTAACTACCTAATATGTAACTATTTCAAAATGTGAAACCATTTAACTAAATGTGAAACCATCTAACTTCAGGGCCAGAAAAAAAGTAGGCTGTGGCTGCTTCTGAACTACTAACCAGAGCTCATTAAGGTCCTGCTCTGTCATCTTAATGGTGCTGTGTTTTAAAATTTTTTAGTTTTGCTTATAAGGTTAACTAATATATTACTTTGTTTTAATTTTCATGTAGTACTTCTCAAAACAAAGTAAAAAAATGTAATCATGATAGTGTTGCATAAGATCTTGGGAAGCCGGGCGGTGGTGGCGCACGCCTTTAATCCCAGCACTTGGGAGGCAGAGGCAGGCGGATCTTTGCGAGTTCGAGGCCAGCCTGGTCTACAAAGTGAGTCCAGGACAGTCAGGGCTACACAGAGAAACCCTGTCTCGAAAAAACCAAAAGAAAAAAAAAAAAAAAGATCTTGGGAAAAGACATTGGTGAGTTATGCAATGCTTAGTGCTTATGGATGACTGTGCTACCCACTCCACAGCCGAGGTATGGCTCCTTTAGCAGCCATTATTCTTATTCTAACTTAGCATTTCCCCCCAATATATGATTTCCATTGATTAAACTCGAACAGAATGAAACATGCTGTGATTTTGAGACTTTGCGTTTGCTTATGTTTTTGGTTTGGTTTAGAGTGTGTAAATTGGCTGTTTCCAGTACAAATATCTTAACGGAGAAGAGACCCTCTTTTCATCCTTGTCCCCGGGTTCACAGAGTTCCTGTTGACAGAATTAAATATCTTCACTCAAGGATCTTCTCAGTGCACAGTGGCCTGCCCATCAAGCTAAACACTGGAGTAAGCAGTATATTTCAAAAACATGAGGAAAGTGTGTTTTAATTGGTGGAATTGTGCTATCATTCTATCAAGAGCTGGGTTTAGGCTAGGTGTAGTGAGGCTCACCTTAAATCCCAGCACTCAGGAGGCAGAGGCAGATTGATCTCTGTGAGTTCCAGGCCAGCCTGGTCTACATAATGAGTTCAGGACAGCCAAGGCTACATAGCCAGACCCTGTCTCAAAAAATAGAAATAAAAAAAGAGCTGTAACCGGGCGGTGGTGACACACACCTTTAATCCCAGCACTTGAGAGGCAGAGGCAGGCAGATCTCTGTGAGTTCGAGGCCAGCCTGGTCTACAAAGAAAGCCCAGGACAGCCAGGGCTGTTACACAGAGAAACCCTGTCTCGAAAAAAAAAAAAAAAAAAAAAGCTTTGGTTAGTAATATGTGCCTGTAATCCTAGTGCTTGAGTGGGTGATGCAGGAATATTGAGTTCTTGGCCAGCCTATGTTAATAAAAAAAGATAAGGAATGGGTCTGTCAGGCCTCAGCAATATTACACAGCCTGCTGGAGATCAAAGGCAGAAGTGTTAGGGTTACTATTGCTGTGATGAAACACCATGGCCAAGGCAATGCTTAGAAAAGAAAACACTTAACTGGGACTGGGGGATTGTTTACAGTTCCAGAGGATTAGTCCATTTCCATCATGCTGGAAAGCATGGAGGCAGGCAGGCAGGCATGGCCCTGGAGTAGTAGCTGAGAGCTCACATCCTGATCTGTAGGCAGGAGAGAATGAGGGGGGCAGGGATGGGGAGAGACACGCTAGGCCTGGTGTGGACTTTTGGCACACCCTCTCTGAGGAGGCCACATCTCCTAATCCTTCCTAAGCAGTCCATCAACTGGGAACCAAATACTCAAATATATGAGTGTAGGGAGCCCATTTTCATTCAAACCACTACAAGTGGTAATTAACTAACTCAATGAAAAAACAGTATTCAAAAACATCCTAGCAGGGGCCTAGCCATTATTCATCAGGTAAGAGGTTGAAAGGACTGCTTCTCCTGGCCAATACACATAATCTTTGCACTGAGAAGTAGGTCATGTATTGTACCACCTAGAATTTAAAATTTTTTAAATGTATTTATAATCCCAGCTTATAGGAGAATGACAGAGAAGGATTCTAAGTTTGAGACTAGCCTGGACTTTCTAGAGAGACCTTGTATAAAAAAATTACATGTATATATACACATGTCCTTATGAAATACATGAGAAATTTATGACCTTAATATTGGAAAATAATATTGATATACTTTTCATTGTTGTTTTTCAAGACAGGACTTCTCTGTGTAGTCCTGGCTATCCTGGGACCCACTTCATAGACCAGGCTGGCCTCAAACTCACAGAGATCCACCTTCCTCTGCCTCCTGAGTGCTGGGATTAAATGTGTGGGCCACCACCACCCAGATTGATATACACTTTATAAAATATTTTTTACTTAATTATCAACAGTATTGGTGTAAAACAAAATTATTATGGGTTAGAGATTGAGTTCCTTGTTTCATAATCTTGACCTATATGGTAAAAGGGAAGTTATCATCCATAAAGCTAGGACATGTTTTGGCAAGGGGGTTGGATCAACCATCTGTCTCTTAAAATCCTTAGCAAGGCATTATCTGGTGCCACGTGGCCACGGTGTGCTTCTGAAGGCACCTGCCGTGAGCTTCTTACAAGGTACTTGTGTGTCTCCCCTCTGATGAGTTAGAACAGACCTTGGAGAATGTTGGAGGGAACTGTCCATCACATCAAGGGTAGGCAACTCTAACAATGTTTGGTAGAGACCTCCAATGGCTTGCTGATATTTTTGGCCAGGAATTTAGAATGCTTGATTTAAACCTGAGTGTGAGGCCTCCCTCTTCCCCTTTGTTCCTAAGCAAAGGGCTATGATATAAGCACTGGGACATGTCCCTTTCACATGTCCTCAGCCATGCTACCTCCCAGAGAAGCCTAGTGAGCAAGCACATGCAGAACTGACCCAGACGGCTTTCCACTGCAGGCCCAGTGTCAGCTCCTAGGACCTCTGGGCTTACAGCTGTGTATTCTGTTTGGCCTGTCATTACCACCATGGGTCCCTCCTATTTACAGAAATTATCTGAGTAGAAGTGGAACATGTAAGTTAGAAGATTACTTTGAACTTAAGTTATATTCATCTAGAGAATTTTTATTTTGAGATAAGTTTCCACTATAGAGCCCTGGCTGGCCTGGAAACTCATTGTGCAGACCAGGCTGACCTCCACCTCACAAGAGATTCTCCTGCCTCTGTCTTCTGAATGCTGGAATTAAAGTTTTGTGTCACCCTGCAAGAACTTTTTAAAGATGTATTTGCTTTTTATGTGTATGAGTGTGGGCATGTATGTCTGTGTTCACATGTGTACCTGGTGTCCATGGAGGTCAGAAGGCGTCAGATCCTCTGGAACTGGAGTTACAAATGGTTATGAGCCACCAAGGGGGTGTTGGGAACTGAACCTGGGTCCTCTGGAAGAGCAATCAGTGCTATTAACTAATGAACCATCTCTCCAGCTAGAATTTTTTTTAAAGTTGTAACAAATGAAAAATCCACCAATGGTGTCATTCCTTCCATATTTTCATCAAATTTAAATTTCCATGAGTCTTGGAGGCAAGAAAAATGCTATTGTTTATATTTGGTGTCCGAAGTTCCTTAGGTTCTACCTCCAATAGAGTTCCAATTGGTATTTCCTCTTACTGCTGGTTAACACCATGATATCATAAGGCATCTAAAGCCAAAGCAAATTCTGGGCACAGTTGAGGAGTGGGGTGTATAGTGGAGGAGTGGGGTATATAGTGGAGGAGTGGGGTGTATAGTGGAGGAGTGGGGTGTATAGTG
>CAJQZJ010031764.1:2614426-2668718 GCA_907164525.1 Lophiomys imhausi
GTGGAGGAGTGGGGTGTATAGTGGAGGAGTGGGGTGTATAGTGGAGGTGTGGGGTGTATAGTGGAGCAGTGGGGTGTATAATGGAGCAGTGGGGTGTATAGTGGAGGACTGTGAGTGCGTGTGGACAGGGGTCAGTGCTTCCAACTCTGTCTCTGTACTGATGCCACGCCTACCTCCTTCTTCCTTAACTGTAGTTCTGTCTTCTCTGCCAACAATTCTACGCCATGCTCCTGAAAAAAGTCACATATTCTCAGCGCAACTGGATGTTGGTGTTCTTTGTACAGATTCTGTTGCCTCTGCTGATCATTATATTAAGCCTAAGTTTTTTCAACTTCAAATTAAAGAACGTGGAAAACGTACCCTTGGAGCTGACTTTAAAGACACACGGTCAGACTATTGTTCCATTTTTTGTTTCTGAGAATTCCCGCTTGCATTCTCAAGTTTCAGATAATTTTGAGAAAATGCTCGTGGCCGCAGGACAGATCCCTTTGCATATTGAAGGTAAGTGTCAGGACAAGGGAGCTGAGCAGGAATGGGCCTGTTTTCCTTTGTAGGGTAGCTGTATCTTTCTGGTCCACACAGTACTCTCTGAAGTCAGACTGGAAGCCTCAGAAAAAATGTCATTCAGACTTTGGATGACTTGTAGAGATGAGACCATATGTGTCTCTCTAGAGGTTATGGAGTCTTTAAGAAATTGTCATACTGGAAGGTCCTCAGGTCACTGACAGCATAACCTTGAAGGGGATGGTTACAGCCTAGAACCTTCCTCACTCTTTTCCACTTTTTTTTTCCAAGACGGTTTCTCTGTGTACTCTGGCTGTCCTGGACTCACTGTGCAGACCAGACTGGCCTGGAACTCACAGAGATCTGCCTGCCTCTGCCTCCTGAGTGCTGGGATTAAAGGTATGTGCCATCACGCCCGACTCTTTTCTACTTCTTATTCATAAGGAGACTAATTTGCTCTTCCACACCCCCCTTTCATGATATTTCCACCACAGGCCCCAGAGCAACAGGGGCCAACTGACTGACCATGAGCTAAAACAAACCTGTTTTTCTTCCAAGTTGATTATTTCATATTTTCTAGGGTGACAGAAAGCTGGCTTAATATATTATGCTTAGTAAAGCTTCAGTTTCTTCATATATCAAATCAGGAGAATCCTGTTTTGCAGTATCCTTGGGACAATTCTGTAGTGAACCATTTTGTATAGTTGGTGTCCAGTTGACAATAATGTCATTATTTTTCTAGATCAGTAAAGGTCTTTTTCAGCTTTAAGAGTTCTAAAAGTCTAGGTAGGTTGTCTATGAGGTGTGGCAGTGTCTGCTGGGAGCCACAGCGGTGAACGGGATTAGCACCTCAGGAACTTCTAAGCAGGAGTCCTATAATACTGATGGGTAGTCACAGAGTAGTAGCAATGATTATAAGGGATGTACCTCAGCTTTGGAGGGTCTGAGGGAGCCCCACAGCCAGAGCCTGCTGCCTGGGTAGGAATTGGCTAGTGTAAAGAGGGGACAACCCTGGGCATTCCAAACAACACGAGGATCTGAAAGCTTAAGGACTCTAAGATCATGGGTATAGTGAGGAATTAAAGACACCAGGCCAAGAGTCTGGACAGCCATTAAACAGTTCTCTTACTCTGTCAGCACGCAACAGAAAAGAAAGTAGAGGCTCATTCTGGCACATGGTGCTGAGTTGAAAAGTTCAAGAGTGAGGTATTGTCTGTTCAGCTTCTGAAGAGAGCTTCATGTCCTGTGTTGTAACATGGTGGATGGGAGGAAAGGAGTTCATGGGAGAGGAAGCTGAATCCACTGTCATAATAACCTCCTGTTACTATAACTAACCACCTCCAAAGAGAAAGTAACCCACTCCTACTAGTGCAACAATAACCCTTAAGGATGAAGCATCCCCACCCATATCAAAGTTCTCATCCCCTTTCAGTGCTGTTACACTGGGGACTGACTTTCTATATAAGCTTTTGTAGGGAACAAACTATACCCAAACCATAACATAGAAAACGAGTTCTAAGCCAGGCAAGGTTGTGCAGGCTTTTAATCTCAGCATTTGGAGGCAAAGGCAGGACAATCAATCTCTGTCAGTTTGAGGCCAGCCCGGTCGATATAGTGACTTCCAGGCCACCCTGGGCGACATAGTGAGAACCTGTCTCAAAAACAAAGAACAAAAACAAAACAAAAAGTGCATTTTATAATATGTGGATACGTGGCTTTGCCCAGAGGCCAGAGTCACTTTCACACCAAGTACACAGATACTGTATAGAAGGTGAAGGGGCTAGACCTGGTTGATGTGGTAGGAAGGAAAGAAATAGCTTGAATTCAAAAGGACTTAAGAGATGGAGGTTGGGAGATCAGCTGGAAGCCAATAGAGAATGGGGCAGGAGGAGGCCAGCTTTTGGGTGTGGGTGAGGTTGGTGATGGATACCCAGAAGGGGCAGAAAAAGGAGGCTCATGACGAGTACACTGTGTGCCCCTGGCCTGGTGTGCTACTTGCTCAGCAACTTTCACTCCCCAGTATGTCTTTGCCTCCTTTCTAGACCCTGTAGAGGACTTCCTGCTGAGAAAGGCAAAGGAGGCTCCTGAAGACTTTGATAAGCGCTATGTGGTGGCAGCCTCTTTTGAAGACATGAGTAACTACACCATAGTGAAGGCACTGTTCAACAACCAGGCGTACCATTCCCCTGGTCTGGCTCTGGCTCTGGTGGACAATTTTCTCTTCAAGTTGCTCTCTGGTCCCAATGCTTCCATCACCACAACCAACTATCCTCAGCCTCAGACAGCTGAAGAGGCCTCAGAAAGTATCTTGTACCAGTATGTGAGAGTTCCCTTCTCCCAGCTTCAAGCTCACTTGTCTGTAGGGCTCTTGCTTTCCCACCTATTTCTTTCTGTCTCATTTTAATTTCAAGGGGTTGTTTTAGAAGAAAGCTTCTATTCACAGCTGTCTCGTGCTCTGTCTTTTACAGGGGGCCTAAAGGACACTACCTTGTCATCAACTTTCTCTTTGGACTAGCTTTCCTGTCAAGCTCTTTTTCTATCTTGACAGTCGGAGAGAGAAACATTAAGTCGAAGGACATCCAGTTTGTAAGCGGAGTCAGTGGGGTTGCTTTCTGGCTCTCTGCTCTGCTGTGGGATCTCATCTCTTTCCTCATTCCCACCCTGCTGCTGGTGGTGAGTATTTGGCGGTGCTGGCGTCATTCCCTGCAGACCAAGAGCTCCCCTTAAAGCCCCATCTGCAGAGCCAGAACCAGCTGGGAAGCTGAGCTGATAGCTCAGCCCTGACTGGAAGGGCGCATACTAAAACTCCTCCCTCATCTCTAGCTGTGGTGCCAAGTTCATTTAGCTTTGATAGCTTCGGGCATGGTTTGCCTTGCTCTGCGGTGTTTATGTAGCACCCACAGAGCTGCTGCCTCAAGTCGAGGAGAGACAATTCTGGAGAAATGTATGGATTATTCAGAAGTAGATAATCAAAGGAAAGGAGCTGAAGTGTTTGTTTGAGGTTGAGTCAATAGTCCTAGGGATCCCTGATTATTTTGTGGAGTGTGGCTCGTCTTCTGCTTCGTTCTATATGTTTTATGAGCATCTCTTCATCCTTTATGGCACTGTGCTGTTACTGATGGTCAGGGCAGCTCCCTCAGACCGTATCCAGAGGTTGTTCCTTAGTTCACGAGTGAATGCTTGTGAAGTTTTATTAGCGCCTTACTTTTTTTTTGTTGTTATGTTTTTTGGTTTTGTTTTGTTTATTTTCTTGTATTTAAGAGGGTTTTTTGTTTATTTTACATTCCAATCCCCATCCCCATCCTTCCTTTCCTCCCAGTCCCACCCTTGCACCCTCTTCCCTCATACCCTCCCCCCACACCCAGAACCATCCCACTCTGGCACATCAAACTGCATCAGGACTAAGTGCCTCCTCTTCCATTGAGGCACGACAAGGCAACTTAGTCAGCGCTTTGCTTTAAAACCTGAGATTATGGACCTGTGAGATGGTTCAGTGAGTATCGGTAGTGTCTCACGGGCCTTATGCCCCGAGTTTAATCCCTAGATCATGCAAGGTGGCAGGAAGAACCAACTCTAGAGACTTGTCTTCTGTCCTCCACACACTCATCCCTCACCCCACCCCCAAATATATAAATTAATTAAAACTGAAATCACTGTATCTTTCACACTTAGGATGAACTCTCACTGACTTTTCCGAAATGTCCCCTCTCCCCTTTAAGTTGGTGTTTTCATGGTATAAGGAAGAAGCTTTTGCACACCGGGAGAGCATCCCAGCGGTGGTCCTGACAATGATGCTCTACGGCTGGGCCGTCATCCCTCTCGTCTACACAATCAGCTTCTCCTTTAAAACACCTGGCAGCGCCTGCGCTAAGCTTGTGGTGATGCTCACCTTCTTGAGCATCAGCCCCTTCGTGCTTGTCACAGTCATAAGTGATAAAGGTGAGATCACATCTACATTTTACACAAAACGCTTGTCTCTCCTCTAGCAACCACAAAAATGTGTGTCTACCGAAGACTCAAGAGAGAGTGGCCCACCTGTGGTGGGCTAAGAGTCCCAACTGGAGTGTGCCAGACATGTGGAGAAACGGTTCAGTCACATTCACCCAGTGGACTATTGTTCAGCTGTAAAAAGAGACAGTGTTGAGCGAAAGAGTTTGCTATGTCCTATGTGAAGTCCATGAACAGACAAAATTAATCCTGGGAAGAGAATCAACAAAAAGGGTGGCCTCCGGACTGGAGGGAAGGCCTGAGCAAACGCACACACTAGGGAGCTTTGGGGAATGAAGAGATGTCCTTGATCTTGAACTGGGCACTAGTTTTCATGAACTAACCTACTTAGTAATCATTGTCCACCTGGGGCCCATGCATTTCACTGAAATGTATTTCCTTACTTTAAAAAAAACAATAATAAGTAAATTCATTAGTCAGCATTGGAGAAAGAGTTCTTGTTAAGTAAAAGAAACTAAGATTGAGTAGCTATCTATAACAGATACTTGAAACTGATGTCTTCATGTTTATGCTACCACCTCTGGGTCAGGGTTGGACAGTCCTCTACAGTCCTCTCTTTATTACGATTATATTAAATTATTGTGTGTATGTGTCTGTGCATATGTGCACATATTCAGGGGTTCACATGGAGGTCAAAAAGAGGGTATCTGATCCTCTGGAACTACAGTGACAGGTGGCTTGTGACTGTCTGACATGGTTGCTGGGAGCCAAACTCCAGTCCTCTGCAAGAGCAGAAGGTTCGTAGTTACTGACCATCTATCTCTCCAGCCCCTACAATGCTCTTTCTCTTTTGCATTTATGCCTCACAATTCCTTCAGATTGACTTTCCTTGCCTTCCTCTTTTTTCTTTATTTTTAAAAGTAAATTTTTTTTTTTTTGGTTTTTTGACACAGGGTTTCTCTGTGTATCCCTGGCTGTCCTGGAACTTGCTCTGTAGACCAGGCTGGCCTCGAACTCAGAGATCCACCTGCCTCTGCTTCCCAAGTGCTGGGATTAAAGTCATGTGCCACCATGCCCAGGCTCCCCTTAGTTTTTACTTAAAATTTGATCTATGGTTTCCCTTTTCTTTTACTTGGGGAATTGTCCTCTCTCCTAAGGGAACCTTAATGACAGTTTAGTCTCCATAAACTATAGAGGAAGGGACCATATACTCCTTGTCTGACTTCACTCCAGAGCTGGGGATGTGAAAGAATGTTTGCCTAACGTGTGAGGCCCTAGGTTCAATCCTTAGTACAGCAGGAAAGAAAACACTCCAGTAACTCAAAAGCTGGCTCCTATGCCCTGTTCTGCCTGGCTCAGCTCACCACCAACTGCACCCCTAGGCCTTCCCACCTCTGTTCACACAGCCCTGCTGTAGCCGTGCTCCCTGTGATTTTCTCAGGCACAGTGCACACTTTAGGTTTACCTACAAGAACAAGGATAATGGAAGTAAAGTGACAGACTCAAGGAACTCAGTAAAGGAAAGTACTTACGGCTTAAAGGTTTAATGAACAGCGGGAGAGTCAGCACCAGGGATCAGGGAAACCGTGCTTCTGGTCTGAAGACCTGAGTGGACGATGGTCCAGACTACAGAAGTGAGTCAAGCGAGCTGGTGAAGAGTGCACTTGCCCTCGTACAAGTAAAACTAGTGCTTTCTGTTTATTCCCTACAGACCTGGGCTATGCCGAACTCTCGGACTCCTTGGATTATATATTCCTAATATTTCCTGGACATTGCCTGGGAATGGCTTTTTCCAACTTGTACTACAACTTTGAACTAAGAAAGTTTTGCACTGCTAAGAACTTGAGTAATATTGAGTGCAATGATGTTTGTAAGTATTTTAAAGAAGTGTCCTGACAACATGGTATCCCAATATGATTTAGATGCTGTGATTTTGTCTTTATTTTTTTCCCCCTTATGTTTTTTGAGACATGATTTCTCTGTGTAGTCCTGGCTGTCCTGGAACTCACTCTGTAGACCAGGCTGGCCTCCAACTCAGAGATCCACCTGCCTCTGCCTCCTGAATGCTGGGATTAAAAGAGTATGCCACTACTACCTGGTTTAACTTGGTCTTTTTGAGACAAAGTCTCACTATGTATCCCTGGATATTCAGGAACTCATTATTTATACCAGAGTAGCCATGAACTTGCAAAGTTTACCTAATTGCAGGTATGTGCCAACCTAACAAATATAATTCATTGCAATGTTCACCCTTTTATATGAAATGACATGGTATTTGCATATAAGCTATGCATATCTGCACATTCTCTCCTTCCCTCCCTCCCCACCCCATTGTTCAGGATCTAATACAGATCCTTGTGCATATATTAGGCAAGTGTTCTATCACTAAGCTGTACCCTAGTCTGTTCGCACATACTTTAAATTATCCCTAGATTTCTTAAAACACTTAATGTAGTGTGAATGCTCTGTAAGTAGTACTTATACTGTATTTAAGAATAATGACAGCCGGGCGGTGGTGGCGCACGCCTTTAATCCCAGCACTTGGGAGGCAGAGGCAGACGGATCACTGTGAGTTCGAGGCCAGCCTGGTCTACAAAGTGAGTCCAGGACAGCCAAGGATACACAGAGAAACCCTGTCTCAAAAAACCAAAAAAAAAAAAAAAAGAATAATGACGAGAGAACTATAGATATTTAATACAGATACAGATATTTTTATTTTCTGAAAAGATTTGACATCCCCACCTTCCCATTGTGGCAGAACCTATGAGTACATAGAGACAACTGTACCAAACCATTTTGTATAGGACTCAAGAAGACAGTAACCTACATGTCTACCAAAAGGAGACTAATTAACAAATTGTGGCAGAGAATGATACAAGTATTAAAAAGTTATTTTGTCTGTGTGGGTTTTTTTGTTTGTTTGTTTGTTTCATTTTTTGTTTTGAGACAGGATTTCTCTGTGTAACCCTGGCTGTCCTGGACTCCCTTTGTAGAACAGGCTGGACTCACAGAGATCTACCTGCCTCTGCCTCCCAAGTGCTGGGATTAAAGGCATGCATTACCCCACCTGGCTTCAATTTTCATTTTTAAAAGATAGTATCTGGGCCAGTGAGAGGGCTCAGTAGGGAAAGGTGTTTGCTGCCAAGCCTGGTAAGCTGAGTTTGATCCCTGAGAATCACATAATAGAAGGAGAGGATAAACTCCCACAAATTATTTGATCTCCAAATGTGCTGTAGCATATGTCCCCCCACCCTATGTACACACACACATATACACACACTCTCTCTCTCTCTCTCACACACACACACACAAATAAATAATGTAATTTTTAAAATTAAGGGTTAGATTGTTAAACCATTAAGAGCACTGGCTGCTCTTTCAGAAGCCCTGAGTTCAATTCTCAGCAGCCACATGGTGACTGACATCTGTCTGTAACTCCAGTTGTAGGGGATCCGGTGCTTCCAGCCTCTGTGGGCACCCAACACACACATGTTATATAGACACATATGTGGGCATAGACAAAACACCTATACACATAAAATTTAAATTTTTTTCAGTTTTTGAAGATGGATTCTCTGTGCAGCCCTGGCTGTCCTGGAACTTGCTCTGTAGACCAGGCTGGCCTCAAACTCACAGATCTGCCTGCCTCTGTCTCCAGAGTGCTGGGATTAAAGGTGTGCATCATGATGCCAGCTAATAAAATAATTTTTAACAAGATAATATGTAGGCATTGTAGCTCAGTAGTCATTTTCATATAAAATGCATAAATCCCTGGATTGAAGCACCAACACTGCATAGTAAAATTAAATTTAAAATATGTAAGAATTATGTACAAAACTGCGATCATTACAATGTTTAAGGAAATGGAAAAGTACTTTCACTGCCTACTTCATTCTCTTTTGTTTCCCCAGGTGAGCATAAATCTATTGTACAATTTTTAAATACACTTCTTTACAAAAATTTAAGGCAGATCAGATGAGAGAGAGAGAGAGAAAGAGAAAGAGAGAGAATAGAACCCTTGAGAGTTGAGTTGGTCTTGTTTGGTTTCACAGTGCTGGATAAAACCTCTAGGGTCTCCTTTCCCACTGAGCTAACAACCAAGTCTCCTTCTCTCCTCCACATGAGTGGTCAGTTCAGTTGCAGGGGGACTGATGGTTAAAAGGACAATCAAACATAGGAGTATTTTGTGTTTTAGATAAATGTCATATAAGCAAGAAAAAGTCTTTTGTTGTTATTGGTTTTTTTTTTTACCTCAAACATGAGCTACTTTTTAAAGCATTCTTATTTTTAATTGATAAAAATTATATTTATTTATACAATACAGCATGAAAAGGTCTTTTATTGCATTTTATTTATTTATTTTGTTTTATATGTATTTTCTTATATGGATGTTTTGCCTGCGTGTATGTGTGTGCAGTGCCTACAGAATCCAGAAAAAGGCATCAGATCCCCTGGAACTGGAGTGACAGATAGTTGCGAGCTGCCATGGGGTTCTGGAAATTGAACCAGGGTCCTATAGAAGAGCAACCGGTGCTCTTATCCACCCCTTTGTTGCTGTTGCTGCTGTTTTAAATAATGTGTTTTTCATTCTTTGAGAATTTCATAAAATATTTTGATCTTATTCTTTTCCCTCTCCCAATTCCTTCCAGATCCTCCCCTGTCTCCCTACCCACCCAACTTCAAGTTCTTTCTCTGTTAAAAAAACAAACAAGCATAGAGTCTGGGTTGTGATCTCCATTGAAGGAAACTCATTTTCCTTCTCTGAGCAGTTATCACTTGCACATAGCTTCCTGGTTAGGGGTGGAACTTCATGCCTACTTTTCCTCCTCTGTGCTGGGAGTTTGTGCAGATCTTGTGTATGCTATCACAGCCTGTTCCCTGTTGTGTCTGGAAAATGCTGGTTCCTGGAAGTCATCCACTACCTCTAGCTCTTACGAACCTCTTGCCCTTCTTTTGCATAGAACACTGAGCCTTGAGAAGGGTGTAGTATAGACATCCCATTTAGGGCTGAGCATTCCCAAGTCTTTTATCCTCTGCAAACATGCAGAGAATGTTCCTCTTTGCAAATGTGCAGAGAATGGGACTCTGTGCTAATTATCATCTACTGCAAAAAGAACTCTCTCTGATGAGAGTTGAACATTAGTCTATGTGTATAACAATTTATCATTGGTCATTTGATTGCTACATTCAGTTAGCAGAATAATTGTAGAAAAATGGCTAATTAAATTATTTAACCAGTATTTATATTATCATTAATTGGTCGGTGGTGTTAATCTTTAACCCGCCATTATAAATGAATACACAAGACACCGTATGGATTTTAACAAGCCTTGGCCTGAGTTGTACAATCCTAGCCCGTCTAAGCTAACTGATAATTCTCTTACCCAAATATGATCCCATATATGCATATGTGCCTTGGGACTGCTATTCTCCATGCTATGCCAATGTTCCAGGCCATGTGGAATCATCTTCTTTAATCTACCCCATGGCATGTGTTCCTTCTCCTTCCTGCTTCTGGCTCCTCTCCCAAGATCTCTGTCTCTGAAGCCCACACACCTTAGTTCTGCCTACCTCCATCTTTGCCCAATCTCCAGGACTCAGCATTTATTTAACCAATCAGAGACAAGGTAAGTAACAGACAGCAAGCAGGACCAATTAACATTTAGAATGCTTAACACCACCCCATCAAATAATAGTCATAGGTTTTCCCCTAGGTAGGGCTCATGACCCTATTCAGTCTCAAGTTTTTTTATGTTGTTTTGTTTGTTTGTTTTTGTTGTTGTTGTTGTTTTTAAGACAGTCTCACATAGAATACAGGATGCTCTAGAACTGCTATATAGTCCAGTCTTGTCCTAGTCTCATATTTATGGCAGCCCATGCTTAGCTAACTGCACTGCTTTTATAGCACATTGATTGCAGCAATGAGAAATATTCTTGTTTACCATTTGCTAGGATCTGGCAATAGCATTGATAACAATGATGCTTCTTTTACTAACACCTATTACTATGTGAATTTGCTTGCTGTGTGTAAAGATAAGGATGTAGAAAAATGGCTAATTAAATTATTTACTAGTATTTATATTAATTGATTCATCAGCTGTTAATCCTAAAGCCCCATTATAAATGAATACACACAGACACCACGTGGATTTTAACAAGCCTAGGCCTGAATTGTGCAATCCTAGCCCATCTAAGCTAGCTCATAATTCTATGACCCAAATATGACCCCATATATACATACATGCCTTTGGATTGTTATTCTCCATGCTATGCCAATGTTCTAGGCCACATGGAATGATTTTCTTTAATCTACCCTATGGTGTGTGTTCCTCCTTCCTGCTCCGGGTTTCTACCCCCAAGATGCTCTCTGTCTCTGAGGCCAGGACACCTTAGTCTCACCTACCTCCATCTTTGCCCAATCTCCAGTCCTCAGCATTTATTTAACCAATGTAAGTAACAGACAGCAAGCAAGACCAATTAATTAACATTTAGAATGCTTAACATCACCCCATCATGAGGAATAGTTTTGAAAATCACCAAAAAAGTGTGCTAACATCTACTTATTTCATATTAGCAGAAGGATATGTGGTCCAAAACAACATCTACGCCTGGGACTCTCTCGGGATAGGGAAATACCTGACATCCCTGGCCATCCTGGGACCTATGTACATCTTCTTGCTTTTCCTCATTGAAGCCAATGCATTCTCCGTTCTGAAAACCAGGCTTTCTGGTTTCTCTTGGAAGAAAAAATCAGTAAGTAAATTAGGGTTAATGAAGTGAGAATTCTGGAATTTTGGTTTCTTTGAAAAAACACAGGAATACTACATGTTTTCATTTTAATCTCAGGTATGGGGATATGGAGCTGAGTATGATTTGCCTCATGCTCTAGCAAAGGTGTGATTTTGCCAGCTGCAGATAGTTTCTGTGATTGTGTGATGTTTGCAATCCTGGGGACTTTTCAGAGGATATAAAATGCTTGGGCCCTGAAGGGAGGGAGGTTGTTTTGTTGGTCTTGGCTTGTTTTTTTTTTTTTTTTTTGTTTGTTTGTTTGGTTGGTTGGTTTTTGTTTTTTTGTTTTGTTTTTGTTTTTGTTTTGTTTTTTTAAGGCTTTTCGAGACAGGGTTTCTCTGTGTATCCTTGACTGTCCTGGACTCACTCTGTAGACCAGGCTGGCCTTGACCTCACAGAGATCCACCTGCCTCTGTCTCCCAAGTCCTGGGATTAAAGGTGGGTGCCACCACACCTAGCAGGTCTTGGCTTGTTAAGTAGTTGGGCGCAAAGAAGATACAATAAGAAGAAATTAGATATCCTGGTGGTGAAGATCAAACTTGCCCCAAGGAACTTGATGCCCCTAATCAGCAGGAAGTAGTATAATGATAACTTTGCTCCCTCTCTGGCTCCCAACTTTATTCAGGGATCTCTTTCCTTTCCTCTCTATCCTTTTTTCTTGCTTATCTAGTGTTAGGGGGTTGAAAAGGTGAAAGAAAAGAGATGGAGAAGGGTGGAATAAAGCGGAATCCATAAAGTAGCAAACACAGGTTATAGGTTAAGTCATGTACGAACAACTCAAGTCCTGGCTGTAAGCTTCCTTCCTGTATTCTTTAGCTACCTTGATTTTCCATACCAGAGGGTCCCAGAGGGCATCCAGCCATCGTCCTTACCAGAGGGTCCCAGAGGGCATCCAGCCATCATCAATACCAGAGGGTCCCAGAGGGCATCCAGCCATTGTTTATAATCTCAGGGCAGAGAGATGGCAGCCATGCCCAGAGACCTCAGAGGAGGAGACGAATCTGACTTGGCCCCTGAGGCCCTGGACCACATCCTGGTCACCTGGGTGTTTTAAGGGCCAGCTCTTCAGCTGAGTAAGAACAAGAACCTAGCTTGCTAGAACAACTCACCTTATGAAACACCTCTGCAGTCAACTATGAGCAGACCAGAGAAAAGTCTGTTCTGTTAGCTCATGGTATGATTATCTTCTGCAGACCTTGGCCTCTAGAGGAAACAATCTCCTGATGGAAGCTGTAGTGTCTCACAGTATATACATTTGCCATTGCTTCTTCCCTTGCAAATGTTCATTGCAATGACTCATTGGTCTGGTACAAGGTCTCTGGCTTCTGCTACTTAATACTGGGACCTCTCTGGGACTCCTCTCAAATATCCTGTTGTTGCCTTGCGTCATGGAGAGCCTGTAGTTTTGGATATGTAGAACCAGCCCCTTCATGCATTCCAGCAGTTCATCAATGGGATACATGTTGGGGTGGACCAATTTGAAGCCCTGGAACTGGGCCTGGGAGGTACCTAAGCTGGTCAGAGAGCCTGCTCTCATGCCCTCAGGGCTGGCTCACTTGCAACTCCCACAACCAGGGCCAGCTCTGCCCTGCTGCCCAGGTGAGGTACAGGGCCCACCCTCCTCAGTGTTTCAGTCAGTGAGGGACATGGCCAGTTCTCCCATTCTCATGACCCCAAGGCCAGTTCTTCTGCCTTCCATAGGTGGCCAAGGAGGAGGGAGAAGAGGAGGTATCTCTCCCTCATCCACTCCACTACACAACAGACAAGAGGCAGGACTGCATTCACTCCCTCACAATTGGCTCACCTCCAACCCCCAAGTCTAGGGCCCACTCTCCTGAGTACTGCAGCATGTGAGGAGCAGGGACAGCTCTCCTGCTCTCCTGACTCCCAGGGCGGCTCCCACCTGCCACAGGTAGTGAGGGATGAGGGAGGAGGAGGGTATCTCTGATATTCTTGGGCTTTAATTTTTTTTTCTTCAAAAGCTGTTGCTGCTGGGTGTGGTGGTGCATGCCTTTAATCTCACCTCTCGGGAGGCTGAGGCAGGCAGAGCTCTGTGAGTTCGAGGCCAGCTCGGTCTACAAAGGAGTCCAGGACAGCCAGATCTGCTTGAGAAACCTTGTCTTGAAAAACAAAAACAAAACAAAACAAAAAACCAAAAGCAAAAGCTGATGCTTTGTGATTTGTGTGCCCACCTCATCATGGTCAGGCCAGAATAAATTTAGATACCTACATTGCTCCTGAGGTTGCAGTAGTATTGTGTACATGAGCACTACTGCAGTACCTTCAGGGTGTACCAGAGAAGCCCCATCCCTCCTGACTTTAGTCAAACTCTGCCTTCTACCCTCAAAAATGGTTGCATTTCTACCCTTGCCTTGGGAATATAGGTAATAATCCTCGATGCGAAGGAACCCAAAGACGAAGATGTGCAAGAAGAGGCAGAATCCATCAATTTTTATTTGGAAACAATACTAAAGAAAAACCCACTTGTTGTTAAAGAGGTGTCAAAGGTAAAGTTAGATTCAGCTTTGCTCCTTTATATATTTTGTCAGATTTGAGACAGGGTCCTGCTTTGTGGCCTGCATAGACCTTGAACTCATGATCTTCCTACCTCTACCTTCTGAATACTCTGATTACAGGGATATGCCATATGTCTTAGTTAGGGTTTCTAGTGCTGTGAAGAGACACCATGACTGCAGAAACTCTTATAAAGGAAAACATTTAATTTGGGGCTGGCTCACAGTTTCAGAGGTTTAGTCCATCATCATCATGGTGGGAAACATGGCATCATGCACGCAGATATAGTGCTGGAGAAGCTGAGAGCGCTACATCTTGATCTGCAGCCAGTAGAATAGGCCACACTGGTGCAGCTTGAGCATAAGAGACCTCAAAGCCCACCCCTAAGATCACACACTTCCTCCAACAAGGCCACACCTACTTCAACAAAGTTACACCTCCTAACAGTGCCACTCCCTATGGCCAAACATTGAAACACATGAGTCTATAGGGGCCGTTCCTACTCAGACCACCACTCTGCCTAGCTCTTATCATTGGCTTTAAAAAGCGAAGGATACCTTTCTTGTGGGCATTTCACACACACAGTCAGCCTTCTGATGGGCTTGTTGTAGCCTTTGCACAGTGGCAGATGGGCTTCTGGGAAGACAGTTAGTGAGGTTTCTCTGCTTACAGTGGAGCTCACCTTAACTCACTTCTCACAGAGATAGAGCCTGTTGTAGCTCTACTGTCTCTTCTGTGATCACCTGGATTAAAGGAGGGCCATGTTTGCTAAAAACCTGACAAAGAATAGGGGAGACATAAAGGCTTGACCTCTCCAGTATCCAGACAACACCCTAGGGGTACCAAGTGAGATAAGGGCCCTATAAACTAAATAAAGGGCTCTGGAGCCTCCTGAGTTTCTCTGAGATTCCCAGGAAGAATTTTGAAACATCTTTCAAACATCCAGGCATTTTATAGCATTTCCCCCCAAGTTTGTCAGTCATGTTTCCCTTCAGTTACTGGTGGTTAACAAAAACCAAAGCCCTTCAACAATGTCAAAGAGTTTTTATTTGCTCAGGGACAAAGAGAAATGGCTTACCTCCAAGAACTAAGTTCACAGTGTGCAGGAGCTACAGAAAGAAAACCTTAGTGGCCTTGCTGGAGCAGTCGCTGGAAGGAGCAGGTCGTCTGAGCCTGAGCCATGAGAGGAAGCTCAGACCTGCTGGGTTGTGTGTGCAGGGGCTGCTGGCCTCCTCTCTGGCATCTCTGTCCTGTGTCTCTCAGGTCTATAGAGAGAAGTTACCCCTGCTGGCTGTGAACAAGGTGTCCTTCACTGTCAAAGAAAAAGAATGCTTTGGCCTTCTTGGCCTCAATGGAGCTGGGAAGACTTCCATTTTCAAAATGCTGACCGGGGAGCAGTCCATCACTTCGGGGGAAATCTTTGTGAGGTGTTTCAACGTCAAGTCTGAGCTACTGAAGGTGGGTGTGGCCCGGAACAAATCTTGGGGATTGATAGAGGGGATTCAGGGCCATGAAACTTGGAACTTGATCTCTGAAAAGTCCACATGTTGGCTTCATTTGCAACCCTCATATCTAAAGATGTATCCTAAATGTTTCTCTGAACTCTCAGTCAGGGGTCTAACTGTTCACATAATAACACTGTCTGTCAAGTGCCTACCGGAACCAGAAACACAGTGTGCCCCATAGTGTTTCCATTCCCTTGTCTTCCCTCTTCCTCCTCTTCCTGTCCTTCCTTAGCCATGGGGGAACAGCCATCCACCTGTCATTCAAGATACCATCCAAAAAAAAAAAAGATACTATCCAAGTTGGCACCCATGGTCCATGCAGGCTCCTACCAAAAAAGAAGAAGAAGAGGAAGAGGAGAAGAAGAAGAAGAAAAAGAAAAATCATCCTCAGATCTGTTATGCTGAACCCATTTCTACTATAGTCACCTTAGTCTATATCTTCCTTATTTCTCAGTAGAACTTGATAGTGCTGATGTTTTCCAACTTAGGCTTCCAAAGAAACCTATGCCGCCTTTTGCTTATTCCACAGCTTCCCTCTTTGTTCATCTCTGTCACTAACAATTCTTTCTCAGACTCCTTTAGTAAATCTTTTGTTTTGTCTTGAGACAGGGTCTCATAATGTAGACCTCAAACTTGTTGATCCCAAGGATTGGGATTATAAGCATGCTCCACCATCCCTGGCTCCTTTGGTAGATCTTTACCTGTTACTGAAGTCTGTGATGTTCCTACGCGCTGTGAATACATCCCACTATCCTCACATTCTGTCCCGCACGGTCCTCTCTTGTTTCTCTTGCTCCCATTACCATCCACTTGCTGATGCTTCTCAAGTAGCCGCATCTTCACCCCAACTCTAGTCCTGTGTGTCAAATTGTAGAACTCAATTCTACAACTGTGCAAACCAGTCCTCAGGACCTCTCTTACACATCTACACATACATTGTATGTAAAAGTGTACAGCGAGAAGATTTTTGTTTTGTTTGGGGTTTTGTTTTGTTATTTATTTGTCTGTTTGTTTTTGAGACAATGTCTCACTATGTAGCCCTGGCTGGCCTTGAACTTGGTTCTGAATATCCTCCTGCCTCTGTCTCCTAGTCCTGGGATTAAAGGTATGTGCCACCACACCTGGCAGTGAGAATGTTGAATATGTTTGTGGTTGAAGCTTATAAGACGGAAAATAAAAACAATGTTTGAAGTCAATAGCTGAAATTTATCCAACATTGTAAAAGGCAATAGATTATAAATGAATGAAGCTCTGCTGACCCTAAACAGGACAAATGAAAAAGAAATTAGCTTCAAGGAACATTGTTTTAGCGAAACTTCTGTAAACCAAACACAAAAAAGAAAATCTAAGATAACCCATCAATAAAAGGTAGGTCGCTGTAACAAGAACAGCATTTAGGTTGGCATGAGACTTCTAAACAAAAACAAGAGACTAGAGAACACCACCCGCATAGGAAATAACCTCCCTATAGTGGTGACATACTGCAAGAAGCCACACTTAAGAAAAAGACACTTTGGAGGACACAGTTGGAGAGGTAGCTCAGACTCCATGCCAACATGCATCAAGTCCTTGGTTCCATTTCCAGCATCACACATACAGAAGTTTAGTTTTGTTTTTTGTTTTTGTTTTTTTTTTTTTGTTTTTGTTTTTCAAGACAGGGTCTCTGTGTAGCCCTCACGGTCCTGGAACTCATTATGTAGATCAGGCTGGCCTCCAACTCAGAGATCTGACTGCCTCTACCTCCCAAGTGCTGGGATTAAAGGTGTGCACCACCACTGCCTGGCCAGAATTTGTTTTTTATTGCCATGAGGTGTGTTTATTATCATTAATCATATGTCCAATTTTCTGTAACAGCCCAGGACAAACCAGTGAAATCTGACCGTCTGATTGGTGTTTCCTTCTCTCTGAAAGGGGGTTTCCCTTCCAGAGACCCCTGGCTGCTGGCATTGGTACTGAGTGCCTGGGTTGACAGTGTAGCTTATGGTTGGGGTCTATCTTGTAGGTGGATCTTCCTTCACATCACAAGGGAGTCTTGGAGGTGACAGGGTGGCATGGGGAAATCCTCCAGTGTGGACTTTTAGGAAAATTAACTGCTTTTGCTGATCAGTGGTCTCTGGCAGATAGGGTGTTCTGCATTGTCTCCATTTTCTTCAGCTTGGGCATATTGAAGCTGCTGATTTCAGCCATAATCTGGCTTGTCTGCTGTGTTCTTATACTCCATGGAGTCTCGCTTTGAGCCCATGCTTCTGGTGCCTCCACTTGAGTTGCTGAAGCAAGTGACCACACAGAAATTTTTCTTTGTTTTCTTCTTTCTTTCTTTCTTTTTTTCTGTTGTTGCTTTGAGGCAGGGTCTATCTCTGGATGTTCAGAACTCACTAAGTAGACAAGGCTGGTCTCAAACTCTCAGAGATCTGCCTGCCACTGCCTTCTGAGTGCTGGGATTAAAGACATGCTGGCCACTATTCCTGGCCAGAAATTTTTCTCAAAAACACTTCAGGGACTTTGGGAGATGGTTCAGTGGGTAAAATGCCTGCTGCACAGGCAGGGGAAGGTAAGTTTGGATCCCCAGCAAACACACAAAGGTGAGCAAGTTCTGTGGAGATATTTTTCATTGCTGTTTCCATCTCATTGGATGTTATGGGTCTATTTAAATTATTTGCTTCATCTTGATTTAACTTTGCTGGGTCATATATATATATGGAAATTCATCCATATTTTTTAGGATTTTTGGTTTGATAGGATACAGATTTTCAAAGTATGATCTTATGATTCTCTGGATTTCCTCAGTATCTATTGTAATGTCTCTCTTTTGTCTCTATTTTTTATTTTTTTTATTTTTTTTTTTTTTTGGTTTTTCGAGACAGGGTTTCTCTGTGTATCCTTGGCTGTCCTGGACTCACTTTGTAGACCAGGCTGGCCTCGAACTCACAAAGATCCGCCTGCCTCTGCCTCCCAAGTGCTGGGATTAAAGGCGTGCGCCACCACCGCCCGGCTTCTATTTTTTATTAATTTAGGAAATTCTTCCCCTTTTGGTTAATTTGGCTAAAGTTTTGCCAATCTTAACATTTTCAAGAACCAATTCTTTGTTTCATTGAGTCTTTATTTTGTTTTTTGTTTTTCATTTCCATTTCAGCCATGAGTTTGGTTATTTCTTTCAATCTACTCTTTTTAGGTATTTTTTTCTTGTTTTTCTAAAGCTTTCAAGTGTGGCATTAAATTATCAATATGAGAGCACTCAGTTCTTTTGGGGGGGAGGGGGCTGAGACAGGGTTTCTCTGTGTATCCTTGGCTGTCCTGGACTCACTTTGTAGACCAGGTTGGTCTTGAACTCAGAGATCTGCCTGCCTCTGCCTCCCAAGTGCTGGGATTAAAGGCATGTGCCAACACACCCGGCCATTACAGACAACTGCCATGTAGTACTGGGATTTGAACCCAGGTCCTTTAGAAGAACAGCCAGTGCTCTTAACCACCGAGTCATCTCTGCAGCCCAAACACTCAGTTCTTGATGTAAGTACTCAGTGCTGCAAATGTTCCTCTTAGCGCTGCCTTCATTGTGTCCATTGTGCTGTGATTATAGTCAATTTTGGAGACAGTTCAATGGACTTCTGAGAAGAAAATGTATTTCTTAGTGTGGGGGTGTAGTATTCTGTAAATTTGTTAGGTCCTTCTGATTTACAATATTATTTAACTCCAGGATTTCTCTATTTAGTTTGTGCAGGTGACCTGTCTGTTAGTGACTGTGCAGTACTGAAGTCACCCACTATTGCTGGGTTAGGTAGGGTCCACATGTGATTTTAGATATAATGCTGTTTCTTTTATGAAATTTGGTGTCCCTGTGTTTTGTGCATAAATGTTTAGAGTTACAATATTCTTTTGGTGTGTTTTTCTTTTAATGATCAGATAATTTTCTTCCTTATCTCTTCTGACTAGTTTTGGTACAAAGTCTATTTTATCAGACATTTAAAAAGCTATGTTGGCTTGTTTTTTAGTTTCATTCGCTTGGAATATATTCTTGTGCCATTTTACCCCAAGGCAGTGCTGTCCTTGATGGTGAGGTATGTTTCTTGGAGGCAATAAAGAGATGGGTCCTGATTTTCTAGTCTGTTAGTCTGTGTCTTGTTATTGGAGAGTTGGGAGTTATTGATGCATTTATTTTACTTATTTATTTTGTTTGTTTGTTTTCGAGACAGGGTTTCTCAGTGTAGCCCTGGCTGTCCTGGAACTCATTCTATAGAACAAGCTGGCCTTGAAATCAGAGATCCTCCTGCCTCTGCCTCCCATGTGCTGGGATTAAAGACGTGCACCACCACACCCAGCAGTTACAGACAGCTGTGAACTGCCATGTGGGTGCTGGGATTTGAACCTGGGTCCTTTGGAAGAGCAGCCAGTGCTCTTAACTGCTGAGCCATCTCTCCAGCCTCTATTGATGTGTTTATTAATTGCATTTTTTTTGCTGTTGTGGTATTTGTTTCTTAGACCTCTTTTGGTTGATCATGCTGGTATATTTTTTCTTTGCACCCTCTTGTATGTGTTTAATGTTCTCTTCAGATCTGTCTTTGTTACTTTTCTATTGCTGTGATAAAATACCATGATCAAGGAAACATATAAAAGAAATCATTTATTTGGTTTATGGATTTAGAAAGTTAGAGTCTGTCTTAGTTAGGGTTGCTATTACTGTGAAGAGATACCATGACCAAGGCAACTTTTACAGAAGAAAACATTTAATAGGGGCTGGCTTACAGGTCAGAGGTTTAGTCTATTATCAACATGGTGGGAAGCACAGCAGCATAAGGCTGACATGGTGCTGGAGACGGAGCTAAGAGTTCCACGTCTTGATCTGTAGGCAGCAGTAGGAGACTGTGCACCACAATCAGTGTAGCTGGAGCATAGGGAAGTTCAAAGCCCTCCCCCACAATGACACACTTCCTCTGACAAAGCCACACCTCCTGATAGTGCCACTCCCTATGGGCCAACCATTCAAACACATGCATCTCTGGGGGCCATTTCTATTCAAACCACCACAGAGTCCATGATCAGGAGGCAAAGGCATAGTGGCAGGAACAGCTGGGATAGCAGCTGAGAATTCATATCCTGATTCAAGAGTAGGAGGCAGAGAGAACACACTGGGAATGGCATGTGTCTCTTGAAACCTCTATGTTCACCCAGTGACATACCTCATCCAACAAGGCCACATCTCCCAATCCTTCCCAAAGAGTGCCACCAGCTGGGGCCAAGGATTCAAATATATGGATCTCTTAGGGGCGTTCTCATTCAAACCGCTATAAGAATGAACTATTCCTTCCAGTATCTATCCTCTGTGGACATGGCTTAGTGGACATAAATTCATTATATTTGTTTTTATCATGAAGGACTTTTTCTTCTTCAACTATGACCAATAGTTTTCCTGGGTAAAGTCTGGGCTGTCATGTCATAACTTGTAGGACGTCAGCTCAGTTCCTCTCGGCTTTCAAAGTCTCCATTGAAGAACCAGATGTTACTCTGATGGGCCTGCATTTATATGCTACTTATTCTTTCTAACCTGCAGCTTTCAATGTCTATTCTTTGTTCTGCACATTTAGTGTTTTGATTATTATGTGTCATGTGAAGTTTTTTTCTTGGTTTTATGAGACAGAATTTCTCTGTGAAGCCCTGGCTATCCTGGCACTCACTCTGCAGACCAGGCTCTCCTCAAAGTCAAAGATCCGCCTGCCTCTGTTTCCTGAGTGCTGGGATTAAAGGCGTGTGCCACCACCCCCTGGCAAGTGAGGTTTTTTTTTTTTCCTGGTCCTGTCTATTTGGTGTTCTGTATACCTCTTGCAGCTTGATAGGTGTTTTCTTTATTTAGACTTAGGAAATTTTCTTCTATGGTTTTGTTGAAATTTTGTTCTGTACCCATGGATCATTATTATCTGAAAACTTTAAAAATGTTTATCTGTGATGGTTTGAATGAGAAATCTATAATAGACTTGGGTATTTGAAAGCTTAGTCCCCGGTGTGTGACACTGTTTGGGAAGGTTATATAGCCTTTAGGAGGTACATTCTTTTTTTTTTTTTTTTTTTTTTTTTGGTTTTTCAAGACAGGGTTTCTCTGTTTAACAGCTCTGGCTGTCCTGGACTCGCTTTGTAGACCAGGCTGGCCTTGAACTCGCAAAGATCCGCCTGCCTCTGCCTCCCAAGTGCTGGGATTAAAGGCATGCGCCACCACCGCCCGGCTAGGAGGTACATTCTTGCTAGAAGAAATGCATCCTGGGGAACAGGCTTTGAGTTTGTAGCCTTCCCCCCCTTTGGTTCAATCTCTTTGCCTGTTGTTGATGTGCTCACTTGGCTTCCTGCTCTATCTGTCTCATGCCACGCCTCCCTCATCATTAAGGACATTCCCTCTAGAATCATACGCTAAAATAAACGTTCTTCCTCAAGTCATTTTTGGTCTTGGTATTCTATCACAGTGACCTAAAGTATCTTTAAGTTCAGTAGTTGAGTTATGACTTTTTTTAATAAGTAAATATCTCTCTTTAAAAAAAATATTTATTTATTTATGTATATGGGTATTCTGTCTTCATATACACCTGCATTCCAGAAGAGGGCATCCAATCACATTATGGATGGTTGTGAGCCATCATGTGGTTGCTTGGAATTGAACTCAGGATCTTTGGAAGAGCAGTCAGTGCTCTTAACCACTGAGCCATCTCTCCAGCCCAAGTTATGATCTATTTTGTTTTTTTGTTGTTGTTGTTTTGTTTTGTTTTTTGAGACAAGTTTTCTCTGCGTATACTTGGCTTTCCTGGACTCACTTTGTAGATCAGACCAGCCTTGAACTCACAGAGATCCACCTGCCTCTGCTTCCCTAGTGCTGGGATTAAAGGTATGTGCACCACCACGCCTGGCAATTACAGACAGCTGTGAACTGCTATGTGGGTGCTGGGATTTGAACCCAGGTCCTTCGGAAGAACAACCAGTGCTGTTAACTGCTGAGCCATCTCTCCAGCCCCAAGTTATGATCTCTTACAAAATTAATTAATATTCATTTTTATGCATGGATGTTTTTCCCGTATGACCTCATGCTTGCCTGGTGCCCAAGAAGTCAGAAAAGGGCATTGGATCCCCTAGGACTAGAGTTACAGTTAGGAGCTGTTGTGTGTTGTTGGGAATTGAATTCTGGACCTAGGGAAGAGCAGCCAGTGCTCTAACCATTGAACCATCTCTTCAGCTCCTGGTTATAATCTTGTGTCTTTTCACCTTTCTGTGTTTCTGTGCTACAAATTGCTCATCTGTCGATTTTGGACATCTGTTTTGGATTTTGGAGAATGGGGAGATCTTACTGAACAGCCTACACTTGAAGGCTCAATCCTCAGTAACACTCCAAGGGAAAATGAAATTTTGGAAGCAGCTTTTGGGTTCCCTCCTGCTAACGAGGAAAACTGCTGCTGAGGCTGCTTGTTCCCTCATGTCAACATGTCTTTTCCAGTGTCCTTTCGCTCCTTTCAGGGATTGCTGAAGCATTTCTGTTGTTTTTTAAACAAAATCCCAAACATTTGATTTTACCAATAAAGACCCAGGAGCCAGATGCTGAGGTGAAAGTCTGCTACCTCAAAGAGGCAGAGAAAGCACCCAGCTGACCTTTCTACTCAGCTGATGTCCCAGAAGGAAAAAGCCCCTCTCCTTCTCCATGCTGTCTTAACTACCCTTCAAACTCAGTGTGCCTCCTATTTCCTATGTGTCTCTCTATCCAACCTCCAGACTTCCTGTAACTCACTATGTTTTTTTTTTCTTTTCTTCACTCCCTGTCAACTGTTTGCTTGCTCCACCTCTTGACCTATGGTTGATTTTATTTAATCCTGTGAACAGAAAGCTCTTGGATCAATGATGTGTGCTAGGGCTGAGCCACACCACAACGACCTGTTTACTTATGATAAATAAACAGAAAGCTCTTGGATTAAAAGTTGAGCCACACCATAACTAGAAACAGGTTTTTCCAGTACACAATCTCAGGGTTCACAATCTAGGAGCTCTGTAAGGTTCACACAATAAATAGAAGCAAATCTCTTCATTCTCCCCATAGAGAAAAGGAAGGAAACATTTTGAAATATAGGAGAAAATTATCTTGTTTTTATTAATCTTCTTGAGGTTCTTTTGCATTCATCTCTCAAATGCTGGGATGGCAGCTGTATGCCACCACACCCAGCTCAATTTTTGTTATTATCTCTAGTTGGTACACAAAATAATTGGTTTCACTATGACATTTCACACATATATATCATTATACTTTATTTTTATTTTCCCCCTGCCCTCTCTCATCTCATTCTTCCCTATAAACAGTCCTTCTTTGTGGTTTTATCATGTATATTCAATTATTTTTGATCCCCTTCCTTTAAGCCTCCATTCATAATGTCCAATAGGTGATAGACAGATGACAGATAAGTAGATGATAGACAGGTAGCACTGAATAAGATAGTAGATGTAAATCCACATATATTAATAATTACAGGAAATAAAAATGGCCCCTCACTGGATGTGGTGGCATACACTTATAATACCAACACTGAGAGGCACAGACAGATCCCTGCAAGTTCTGATCAGTCTGGTCAACATAACAAGTTATAGACCAGCCAGGGATACCTAGTGAGATCTAGTCTCAAAAATGAAAAATAAAAATTAGCACTGGAGAGATGACTCACCAGTTAAGAGCACTTGCTGTTCTTGTGGAGGACCCAGTTTTGGTTCCCAGCACCCACATGGCAGCTCACAACTACCTGTAACTCTAGTTGCACGGGATTCAACTCTCTTTTCTGGCCTTCACGGGCACCTGCATGCATGTGGAACACATACATACACCCAGGCATACACATACACAGAAAAAATACATAAATATAGGCCTGTAGAGGTTCTGCAGTTAAGAGAAGTAGATGTTCTTCCAGAGGATCTAGGTTCAATTCCCAGCAAGTAAATGGTGGTTCACAAACACCAAAAGCTCCAGTTCCAGGGGATCTGACACTGTCTTGTGACTTCTGCAGGCACTACACCCATGTGGTGTACAGACATATATACAGACAAAGCACCCATACAGATAAAAATAAAAGCTAGGTGGTGGTGGCACACACCTTTAATCCAAGCACTCAGGAGGCAGGGACAGGCAGATCTCTGTGAGTTCCAGGCCAGCCTGGTCTACAGAGTGAGTTCCAGGACAGTCAAGTGTAACAGTAAATTTTTATTTATCACACAAATATTTATCAATACTTAACAATTACCTAACAATTGTCTATAAAATTCCTAAATCCTAAACCCAAACCCTACTGAAACCTAACACCTAAAACTTCTTAGTACCTATAATACAAGCATTTAACATTAACCTAAGGTTTCTCAAAAGGATATTTTTCTCTGAGCATGGGTCCTGATGGTTGGCTGGTCTTCATACAATTTTTCAGTTCTAAAGTCTCTTAAAGTCTCTGAATTTCATTCGTCCCCTTGTGGTCTTAAGACCAATTAACACATGAAAGTTTCCCAGGCGGCTCACCGATTCAGATGCTTATGGCCTGCAAAGGCCCAAAGTCCCAGAGCTGGGAGTCTAAACACTCAGGGAGAATCCATCTCAGGGAGAATCCATCTCCTCTCCAGACCCGAAATGATTGGTCAATATCAGAGGGTGAAACTTTCCGATGTGATTATGATGTGAGTTTTTCCAACGGTCAAGGAAAATGTTGTTGAATGAGTCAGGAACAGGAGAGAGAGCCTGCCCAGCGTCCATGTGGATCCTGCCTTATATATCTTCTTCACCTGTCTGCAGAAGCTTTCGTGCACTTTTAAAGTTAGTTCTGGGGACTCAGTCTTTTTCAAGAAAGCATTTTGCTGAGGGGTGTGTATTCACAGGCGGTCTGCAGATGTGGGCAGGTGCCTCAGGGCATGTCATTCAGGTGGTTTTCCCAGAGAGCTGTGAAATGACAGCAGACCTCCGGAGGGCGGGCACCTCAGGGGGCATGTCCTGCCCCTAGCCCTAAGATCAAAGAGGTCCTGGTACTTGGCGAGTTCCCAAGGACCTGTCACTTTGGATGTAAGTCTTTTATCTTAAAGTCCAGCCTTATTCCAAGTTCCCTATGCTATATATGCTAACACTAAACCGACCACAGTCAAGGCTACACAGAGAAACCCTGTCTTGAAAAACCGAAACCAAACAACAAAAAACAAACATTTAAAATTTACAATAATATACATAAATAAATCTTTTTTAAAAGGCATTTTAAATGAATAGATAAGATACATTGTATAAATTAAAAGATTAATTAATTCATGCAATGAAATGATGAAAATGATCATAGATGATAATAAAAATGTTAAGCATGTGAGTGACTCCATACAACTGAAAAAATATCTACAAGAGTTTCATAGAAACATTATTCATTGTAGCCAAAATGGAAACATCTCAAATGTCCATCAACTGATAAACAAATAAACATGAGAGTTTAAAAAGCAATGTAGTATTTATCAGCCATAAAAAGAAATGAAGCTGCTCTGGTTTTATTCCTGTTGCTGAAATAAATACCCTGACAAAAATCAGCTCAGGGTAGGAAGGGTTATCTGACTTCCCTGTTACAGTCCATTATTACAGGGAGTTTAAGAAGGAACTTAATGTTTTCACAGTCAAGAGCAGAGAAATAAAGGTATATGTTTATCCAAAGATGCTTAAAAAGCACTTACCAGAAACTTAGCACTCATGATTTGAAAATATTCTTAGCACAGGCTTGATCTGGTATTGTGTGCCTGTCATCCCTCACTCAGGACATGGGACAGGAGGTTCGTGAGTTCAAGTTTAATTTGGGTCACATAGTAAGTTGCAGGTCAGCCTTCAATACATAGTGAGACCTGTCTCCAAACAAGCAAACACTTAACAAATTAGAAATAAAAAAAAGCATTACTATAAATTGGTAAAGGCAGGCTACCAGAAATCTCGATACTTAATTGTGAAATGCCTGAAGCACTCTCATTTAGTAATTCACTTGTCTTTCTTAGCAGTTGTCTCATATTTGGAGACATCTGCCTTCCAGCTCACCTGGACTGATCCCTTTGGTATGAGAAGCCTGGGCAGACATTCGTTCTCTTGACAGTCTCTGTCCCTTTCTTCCCCAAGAAGACACCTGGGTGGCTTTGTTTGCCTTGTCCTCATTAACCCCATCCCCAGGAGGTGCAGCCTCAGCTTTTTGTTTGTTTGTTTTTGTTTTTGTTTTTCAAGATCGGGTTTCTCTGTGTATCCTTGACTGTCCTGGACTCACTTTGTAGACCAGGCTGGCCTTGAACTCACAGAGATCCACCTGCCTCTGCCTCCCGAGTGCTGGGATTAAAGGCGTGTGCCACCACGCCCAGCCATTATAGACAGGTGTGAACTGCCATGTGTGTGTGCTGGGATTTGAACCAGGGTCCTTTGGAAGAACAGCCAGTGCTCTTAACCACTGAGCCATCTCTCCAACCCGCAGCCTCAGCTTCTTAAGTGGGAAGGAGGAATGCAATGTTAGTTATTTTTCAAAACTTGTATTACCTTATTTTAATGTCTATGACAGGAGAGTGCTTGAACATGGCTGTAAACCATGGTGGTGACCTCTAAGTTTGTAATAACAAAGACAGAAGTAATTCAAATATGTCTAAACACCCCGAGTTGCTTATTTTCTAAATAGAATCTAAGAGGCTTCCCTGGCCTTACCTATCCCTGCTGAACTGTTTGCTATTGAATGATTCTGGGAGAGGGTAAGTCTCTGTCTTCTGCTGTATAACGTTAGTGAAGCCCACCAAGCACTAATGGATAGTTCTTAGCCCGTGTCTACACAGACAACCTTGCTTAAACTCAGTGTGTCACAGAACAAAACAAAAAGGCATGAATGTGGGAAAGGTATTTGTAGGAAGGTAGAACTGACAACAGTGGGAGAGAGATGAGAGAAGTTGAGGATGTGAGCAATTAGGATGCATTATATACACACATGGAATTACCAAACAGCAAACTTAATTTAAAACGAATAGTAAACAGAAACATTTGGGAGCTGGAGAGATGGCTCAGCGGTTAAGAGCACTGGCTGCTCTTCCAAAGGACCAGGGTTCAAATCCCAACCACATGGCAGTTCACAGCTGTCTGTAATGGCCGGGTGTGGTGGCGCACACCTTTAATTCCAGCCCTCCAGAGGCAGAGGCAGGTGGATCTTTGAGTTTGAGGCCAGCCCAGTCTACACAATGAGTTCCAGGACAGCCAGGGCTACACAGAGAAACTCTGTCTCCAGAGAGAGAGAGAGAGAGAGAGAGAGAGAGAGAAGAGAGAGAAAGAAAAAAAAACTTTTCTGGGTATATAGCAGCTAAATGAGTTGGGACTAGTGTGGCAACATAGGAAGATCTATAGAATGTAACACTAAGAAGACCACATTAAACATTGGTAAACATGGGATGGGGCCATTTGACAAACATCATACAGCCTTATCTTAAGGAGAGGGTGTCTGTGTAGGACTCTGCATTTCAGCACAGAAATCTGGAGGACCCATACCAGCCAGACCACAGGCCACTGGCAGAGAGTCATGTGGACCTTATGTAAATGTTACACATAGAAAATCTTTTTACAGATTTCATATCTAATAGAAATATCTCTAAAGAGGAAATGATAGGGTCAGCGAGATGGCTCAGTGGGTAAAGGCACCTGCAGCAAAAGCCTGAGTCCCATCTCCAAAACCATCTAAAGGTTAAAGGAGAACAACCAACTCCACAAAGCTATCCTCTGTGGTGCAGCTACTGAACCCTGGAATGCATGCCCCCACACTTCCTCTACAAGAACCACATCATATAATAATGATGGAGTGATTAAAAAAAAAAAAGTAAAAACCAAGACGGTTCTCCTGACTCCTAAGATAGGGGAAACTGAGTGCCTTGCCTCTGTTTCCAGGACCTGTGGGCAGGAGGAGGAGCCAAGACACACTCTTCACCCTCCATCCCTTGGAAGCCTGTTCACCAACAACAACACTACCAGCAAAAGCTACAACCTAAGATGTAGCCGGCGTTTGCTACTTTGTGGGTTCTTCTCTCTCCCACCTTTCTCCACCCCTTTTCCTTCCACCCTTTCAACCCCCTAACACTAGATAAAAAAGGAGAGAGAGGAAAGGGGGTGATGTTATCGCTAGACTACTTCCTGCTGATTAGGGGTGTCGAGCTCCTTGTGACAAGTTTGATCTTTGCTGTCAGGATATCTAATTTCCTCTTGTTGTTTCTTCTTTGCACACAACTACTTAGCAAATAGCAACCAACAACCCACATATGGGGCTCTATCATTTATATACACCCTCTGAAAAGTTCCCAGAATCCCAATCACACAATTGCAGAAACTCTCTGCAACTGGCAAAACCACGCCTCTGCTAGAGCACGAGGTGACCATAGTCACCTGCTGTGAAGCAGCCCTGTGTCCCCACACCTGAGATTAAAATGAAACATATTCCCATAATATTTCTGATTCTTTTTTTTTAAAAAGTAACCAACATTACAAAGTTATCACTACACTAAGACTCTCCAGCATTGCTGTCATCCCACTCATGGCTTCCTCCTGCTGCATGACTGATCCTACAGTAGACATGGGTATTAACTAGAGCTAAACTGAGATCCAAGGCCAAGGGAGGGTCCAGGAACTACTGTATTGGAAGTATGGGGAAACTATAAAAGAGGCTTCACCCTGACGTGTCTCCCTCTTGGGCTGTTATAACTCAGGTGCGGCAGTGGATTGGTTACTGTCCTGAATTTGATGCCCTGCTAAACTTCATGACAGGAAGAGAGATACTTGTCATGTACGCCCGTATCCGGGGCATTCCTGAGCACCACATTAAGTCCTGTGTGGACCAGATCCTTGAGGACTTACTCATGCGTGTGTATGCAGACAAGCTAGTAAAGACCTATAGGTGAGACTTGGGGATGCCCTCACCCTTCTCACCACCATGTTCGAAATAATCCCGGTTCTTCTCAGTACTCAAGTGTAGTGTAAACCCTGTCAGTGCAGGCATGGAGGAGCCATGCCGTTCATGCCAAGGGATATGAGGGTAGAGGGAAGCCGGGCCTTATCCCAAGCCAGAGGTAGTTTCTGTGACTGAGAACAGTATATATTATCATGTGTGCTCATAGAACAGAGTAGGCAGACCTTTGTGTCCGATACTTCATGCCAAGCTTCCTGTTTTGGGTAGGGTAGGTTTTCATATTGAACTCATAGTTACCTCATCCTGATATGTCTCCCAAGGAGTCTGAGGTAGTCTAACACTGTTGCCAGGAACAGAACCCTACCTCAGATCAGCTTGATCAAAGCAAGCTACTGACTGCCCAAATTCACAGACTCTCCTCTCAAGTTGTTCACTGGGCCCTTGTAGGTAGGTGTCTGTCAGTACTCTATCTTTGGAACTGGAAAGTGGAGAGATGGCTGGCCGAATGGATTCAGGTGTTATATAGGCACCTCCCCTAATCTGTTGGCTCAAGTCTCAGGCAGCTTTTCATTTCTCCTTGCCTATTTTGAGGATCAAAAGGCCGTGTGAGTTTAATGGGAGAGCTGGAGAGATGGCTCAGCAGGGCAGAGTGCTTGCTGCTCTGGCAGAGGACCCAGTTTTAGTTCCCAGCACCCACAAAGCAGCTTACAACCACTTGTAACTCCAGTTCTAAATGATCTGATACCCTCTGCCTTCATGAGCACCTGCATGCAGGGACACATGCATACACATAAACTTACAAAACGAGTAAGAAAAATAAATAAAGCCAGTATGGTAGTGTGCACCTGTAATCTCACTACTTCTTGAAAGGCTGAGTCAAGAGAATAGGGAGTTCAAGGCCAACCTGGACCATGCAATGAGTATCTTAAGAAAAACAGTTAATCAAAATGGTCCTACACCCCTATTCTTGGATGGGCAGCAATGCCCTACCCACAGCACTCATAGAGATTCTTGAAGAGTCTCATGACTGCATGCTCAACCTGGACATCTAGGGCATTTTTAGGCCCTCAGTGAACAAACCAAGTCATACTTTAATCTGAGTGAAGATGGGGAGGAGTGTTCTTGAAATCCCCCCCCCACCGGAGTATGAAGCCCCTCAGAGAAGGAAAGAGTTGGGTGCTGAACAAACAGACTTCAACAATGGAGACCACAATTGCATTCTCCACTTTCCCACCTTTATCCCGTCCACACCCAGCGGCGGTAACAAGCGCATGCTAAGCACCGGCATTGCCCTCATTGGAGAGCCTGCAGTCATCCTTCTAGATGAACCATCCACCGGCATGGACCCTGTGGCCCGGCGCCTGCTGTGGGATGCTGTGGGAAGGATCCGTGAGTCTGGCAAGACCATTGTCATCACCTCCCACAGGTAGAACTTGGGCATTTGTGGATTGGTGGATGAGCCAGAGTGGGTAGCTGGGGTGGGACCAGGTGAGCAGAAGATGTGACACCAGCTAGCACAGCTAGCGCATTTCCCAGGCTGTGTGTTTGGGCACACTCAGCAAGGAGAATCTGGAATGTCCTGGTCTGGGCACAGATACCCTCCTGTCTGCACAAACCTTTGACATTCAGGTTGGGTATCAGCCTCCTCCAGCACAGTCTGAGTCTTTCTCCTTTTCCCCAGTATGGAGGAGTGTGAAGCCTTATGTACCCGGTTGGCCATCATGGTTCAGGGCCAGTTCAAGTGCCTGGGCAGCCCGCAGTACCTCAAGAGCAAGTTTGGCAGTGGCTACTCCCTGCAGGCCAAGGTGCAGAGGGAAAAGCAACAGGAGATGCTGAAAAAGTTCAAGGCCTTTGTGGACCTGATTTTCCAAGGTGTGTGATGGTGCTGGCGGGGCCCCAGGCTCCTGCCTTGACCTGTTAGGTGCTACGCAGCCTGTCCCTATGGATTCTGGGCACTCGGGCTGCCCTTTCTTGTCCTCCAGTCCAGCCTTCACAGAAACAGTCTCTGTTTTAAACAGGCAGCACTCTGGAAGATGAGCACCAAAACATGGTTCAGTACTACCTGCCTGGCAAAGACCTCAGCTGGGCAAAGGTGAGTGTACCTCTTTTTTCAGCCACACTCCAGAGGTGCCATGGTGTGCCCTCTGCCAACACCATGGAAGTATTTGTATGGAAGTCAGGGCATAATGTCTGAGCCTGAAGGAGCCTTGGAAGTCAGCTCTTCCTACCCCCAGGTTTTAGATTACAGGGAGCACACCTAGAGGGGAGCTGCATGCCCGGTGTCACATAGCAAGCCAGCTGCAATCCTGCCTCTCTGGCACCGTCCCTAGCACAAGAGCAGACAGCTGAGTTCCATGGGTTTGACCTGGGGGGACATGCTGCAGCAGCTGAGTGAGGTCAGAACTTTGTGCCTCTTCGCACCCTCACAGAGGGTGGCCTTCTCTTAGCGTTCCCACATCACCACCCACTATGTACCTAACAGCACCTATGGGTGGACTTATCCACAGCAACTGGCTTTCTCTTTCCACAGGTATTTGGCATTATGGAAAAAGCCAAGAAGGATTACATGTTGGAAGACTACTCCATCAGCCAGGTCTCTCTGGAGGACATCTTCCTGAGCTTCACCAGGCCTGTGTTCACTACAGAAAAATTGCAACAAGGGCAAGATGGCAGCCCCTTATCACTCTCTTGCTCTAAGTCTTTCTCTAGTCAGCCTCCAGTACCGCCTCCAACTCCACTTCCTTCAGAGTCTGTCCTGTAATAAAGATCTTGGTGCTGGGTAGCCTGGGTGTGCACAGCCTGCTGTGTTAGTTATTCTTGTCTGTAGCTGTGACAAATTCCCTAACAAAAGCTATTTATGGGACAAGGGCTTATTCTGGCCAATAGTTCAGGCCAGAACAGCAAGGAGGTCAATGTGGCAGCTCTTGAACATCCACATTCAGGAAATGCAGAGCAATGAGCACCTGTACTCCGCTGACTCTCCTCTCTTTATGCATTCTGCAGTGGGTGATTCTTCCCACCTCAACTTAACCAAGAAAATTCCCACAGGCGTGCCCAGATGCCTCTCTATCACGTGATCCTAGATCACTCCAAGTTGACAATTGAGACTCACCATCAAAATTCCACCCCTTCTCAACTTGACACCAAACCATTTAAATCACGACCTTCCCCTCTTTGTCCTCAAATCTCACAATCATCTCATAATGCAAGATACAAATGTAACTTCAAAAGTCCCCATAGTTGTTAACAATTTCAATGGATGAAAAGTTCAAAGTTCACATCTCATCAAGACTCAAGACAACCTCTTAACTATTAGATTTTATAAAGCCCAAAACAAATTATATACTTGCAACACACAATGGCACAAAATAAATGTTCTCATTCCAAAATGGAAGAAATAGAACACAGTAAGGAATGATTAGGCTAAAGCAACCCCAAAATCCACAGGTTAACACCAAATCCTGCAGCTAGCTCCATGCCAGGCACCTGGAGTTCATGATGTAATTTTCTGGGCATCAAAGGATTTAGGTAACCCCACCTCTCTAGCTCTGCTGCCTATAGCACATATAGCCTGTTTTGTTCTTGCTTGCTTGGTTTTTATGAGACAGGGTTTCTCTGTGTAGAGTTGGCTGTCTGTAGATCAGGCTGGCCTTGAACCCACAGAGATCCGCCTGTCTCTGCCTCCTTAGTGCTGGGATTAAAAGCACACGCCACTACTGTCCAGCTGGGTTTTTTTTTGGGGGGGGGGGGTTCAAGCATGTTTTCTCTGTGTAGCCCTGGCTCTCCTGGAACTCACTCTGTAGACCAGGGTGGCCTCAAACTCAGAGATCCACCTACCTCTGCTTTTATAACTGAAAAAAAAAAAAAAAACAGTACTCTCTGGACACCACTGCCAAGTTCTGCTGTGGGCTCAATAGGCAGGCCAGCCCCCTTGGACCACAGCTGCATCAGCTTCCCCACCCTGACCCTGGGGCACTTCCCTAGACAGTTGCTTTTGAGGAGCCAGGAATCCCTTCAGCTCATTCACCTTCAAATAAATTTGGATCTTGTCAAGAAAAATGGGGGATTACCCCAAGACAAGACCCTTACTGTCTCAGTACAGTGTAGGAGGTATCTCTTCAGTGGTGCTGACCTCTTTAATGATTAAATTTGCTCGCTCTCTCTCTCTGAACTAGCTTGAATGCTCTCTTGACTTAAAGTTCTCAGAGAAATCCTGTCTCAAAAAAAAAATCTCTGCCTAACAAATTAGTCTGTTACCTTTAAATTTTAATTCACTCTAATTCTCAGGATGTCAGCAGAAGGAAACTAGATTCTTGGTGAAAAGATCATGTGAATGGCCCCTATTCCAGTGCTCATGAACTTTTGAAACTTCATGAAATGAGCTCCACAGTCCATGGTCCTCTCAGCATTCCTGCTGTCCAGCCTCCCCTCCCCACCAAGAATGGCTCAGTAAGCTCTGCTTACAGCCTTTCTGGCCCAAAGTTTCAAACTCTTCTACACTTTTCCCACAAACCAGCTCCAAAGGTCCAGTTGACCTGGGCTCACAATTTCAGGTTATGTATCTGCTATGACAGAAAAGTCCAGATGGCAAGAGTTTGAAGCAGCTGGTCACATCACACAACCAGGAAGCAGAGATCAATGAATGCCTGCGCTCAGCTCACTTTCTTCTTTTTAAACATTCCAAGATTCCCAAGGGAATGGTGCCTCCCACTGTGGGCGGGTCTTCCCATCTCATCCAAGATAATCCCCAACAAGCATGTTCAGAGGCCTGTTTCTCTCAAGTGATTTTAGATCTCATCAAGCTGACAGATGAGATTAACCATCACACCTATCAATGTTGAAAGTGGCTTTTATTATTTGTTTCATTATACACTCTAATTTTACTGTACTTAATACCTCTACCTCCCTCCCAACCCTTCCTTATTCCTTTCAACCCCCAGCCCTAGATGGAATATAAAGAAGGTTTAAAGGAAAAGGGATATAGGTCTCTTGAAGTACTTCCTGCTGATTAGGGTCATGGGGTTCTTAGAGGGAATCTCAGTAGTCACAGTATCCAGCAGTCCAGCAATTCAGCAACAGGACAAACCAGCAGCATTGTGGGGGAACACCAACAGGGAGAGCAGCAACCTCTTCCTTCTTCAGAGCACTCCCATACTTCTCAGGGCTCTGGCTTTTTATACCCCTCTCTGGAGTCCTCAGAATTATTTTTCTGCAGCCGGCTAAGCCACACCCCTCCTAGCGCACAAGCCATATATAGTTTACACCTGTGGACTAACTGAAGCAGCCCCACTCCTGGAATTAAAACAAAAGCATTCTCATATCATAATTGGGTTTTTTAAGAAACAAAACTCTTACCACATACCAAGGTTACAAGGACAGCTCGAAGCCCTCAGTACAAGATTTCAAGAGAAACCTCCTGCACTGCACTGAGACAGAAGATTGTATTAAAGATAATGCCCCATCTATCTTGTCTAAATTTATTTGAAGGTGAATATGGGGATCACCCAAATCGAATTCATATGGGAGAGTGCTGCAAGTGCTGGTGAGGCCTGGTGCAGGACGCAAGTGCCTTCCTCGGGATTGAGTGTCCCAGAGTTCCATCAGATGGCCTGTGGTCTCATCAAGACTGGCTGTAGGAACTTACTAAACTAGGAGCAATTAGTACAGGAAAGCAGGTGGGAGAACTGAGAATTAGACCCCACACTTGAGTCCTCTGGAATTGACATTACTTAGGCCAAGTCAAGCCGTCTGGAAGAAAGCAGTAGAAACTGGGATTCTGTAGGGTATATATTTTTTCTCCAATTTCAGTCCATCTCCTAAATGATTTTATAGTTACCTGTTGGGGGATTATACAGTTACATTGAAGGCCCATTAAGGGAAGATATTACCTCCTAGCCAAAAGATTGGAATCTATCTTTGAGTGGAGATACGCCTTTGTTAATTTGAGCCAGGCGGTTGGGACACACACCTTTAATCCTAGCACCTGGGAGGCAGAGGCAGGCTGATTTTTAAGGTCGAGGCCAGCCTGGTCTACAGAGTGAGTCCGAGGACAGCCAGGGCTACACAGAGAAACCCTGTCTTGAAAACAAAGCAAAGCAAAAGTTAATTCGGTTGGACAGGGCAGTCACAACCATCCAGGAAGGCAGGTTTACCTTAAGCTGTGCTAAAGATATGGCAGGTGTCTTAGTTACTTTTCTATTGTTGTGACAAAACACTATGACCAAGGCAACTTATAAAAGAAAATGTTTAACTGGGGCCTTGCTTAAAATTTCAGAGGGTGAATCCATCAATGACCAACATAGTAGGAACAAGGCAGTAAGCAGGCAGGCATGGTGCTGGAGCAGCACCTGAGAGCTCACATCAGAGTCACAATCACAAGGCAGAAAGAGAGATAAATGGAATGGTGTGACTTTTGAAACCTCAAAGCCCACTCCTCATGGCCCACCTCTTTCAAGAAGGCCACACCTCCTCATCCTTATCAAACAGTTCCACCAACTGGAGACCAAGCATTCTCATTCAAACTCCACAGGAGGAATAATTATTTCTTTAGTGAGATAATACACTTTTCTTTCTCAGAATATCAGCCTTCTTTGGAGTGCTTAGAGGATCATAACCATGCTGCTTTGTAACCCAACCTGATGTTCTGAATTACTCAGAAAAGCATAACCTTTCTCTTTTTCTGTCTCTTTTCCAAGCATGTTTTCCCTAACACTTTGAACTTCCTCTCTATATCTCTAAAGCACCACAACCCCACTTTTTGCACTGTGGCTATTTCCTGTGATGTGGCTGCCTGCTGGCCTCAGCTTTCTGTCTTTTTGTCTTCTCCATTTCCCTCCTCTGGGCAGTTTCAGATATTTAGTTTGCCTGCTCTGTGGTTTTTCTCTTAAGCTCAAATAAAATGGTTTGTGAGCTTCAAAAAGAAAAGGAAACTTGAAGGGAAATGCTGCTGTTCTTCTCATACCCTGGGCCTGTAGGAATGAAATAGACCTCAAAAGGAGTCCAGGCTCAAGGGACTTGCCAGAACTCAGAACACAGGGGCTGCAGAGACAAACAGCTCCTGCTCAGCCCTCACCCGTACAACACTAAGTGGAGTCTGCAAGAGCCAGAGAGGATCAGGGCTCACCTCTAGACTCAGTGCAGATGTACCAGCAACTCATTTCCTAAGTATGCTTTTTATTTCTTATTTAATCTCCACTCAGGTATACATGTCATAATGGTTTTTCTTTCATTTGTGTATTACTCAGTTACAATTTAAGATTGTTCTATATCTATTATCCACCCAGTTGGCTATAAGGCATTCTTTACTATACTTTTTTTTTCCCCTTGCAGGTTCTTTCTACATAGCCCTGTCCTGGAACTCACTGTGTTGACCAGGCTGGCCTCAAACTCACAAAATCTCTCTGCCTCCCTCGAAGGTATTTCCTATACTTTCACCCACTTCTTATATACTTTCTTACTTCTATATATTTTCCTCTTTCAGTCTTTTCCTTTCATTGTTTTTGTTTTTTTTTTGTTTGTTTGTTTACTTTTTTAATAGTAACATTCTATAGCTCTAGCAGTCCCTAAAATCTGTGGACTCTAACAATATCCCAACTTCTCCTCCTAAGATACCTTACTTCTTCATCTTTTTCTTTTCAAAATCAATCTGATATCTACCCCTGTCCTTACCCACCATACATCCTTCCTACTCCTAGTCTTATTAAAATCCCATTATACCCTGATGGGGTGGTGTTAAACATTCTGAATGTTAATTGGTCGTGTTTGCTGTCTGTTACTTAATTGACTCTGATTGGTTAAATAAATGCTGAGGCCTAGAGATTGGGCAAAGACAGAGATAGGTGGGACTAAGGTTCTCCGGTTTTTTGAGACGCAGAACATCTTGGGAAGAGGAAGGTTGCCAGAAGAAGCCAGGAGTATGCAAGGAAAACACACCATGGGGTAGATTAAAGAAGATGCTTCCACGTGGCCTGGAACATCGGCTTAGCGTGGAAAATAATAGTCCAAAGGGTCATATGTATATATGGGGTCATATTTGGGCAATAGAATTATGAGCTAGCTTAGATGGGCTAGAATTGCACAACTCAGGCCTAGGCTTGTTAAGATCCACCTGGTATCTGTGTGTATTCATTTATAATGGCGGATTAAGGATTAACACCACCGAATCAATTAAATATAATATGAATACTAGGTAAACAATTTAATTAGCCATATTTTTTCTACATATGGCGCCCAACGTTCAGCAATTAGAATCCATGCTTACAGCCTGAGAAGGCATGGGTGAAAAATAATTTCCTAGCTAAAGAGTGGGGGAAGGAGGCTCCTTTAACAAAAGCTACTGCCTTACAACAAAGGTGGAAGCTTAGCTCTCTTTATATGCTAAATAACCAGCAGCCTTCTCAACAGAACTTGAGAATTAACCACCTAAATTAAAAATGGAGAAATTCATAATGTCTCAATATGTTTGGGTTCCAATTGAGTTTGTTTCTCTTAACATACAGATAACTTTTACACGGACAATTGTGGTTCCAGGTATACTTTTTGACAAAGATTTGACTAGGATAGGTTTAAGGATATCTGTAAGGGAGAGAGTTTACAGATGGAATGCTAAGCTGCTGACAATAACAATGGGGAAAGGAAGGAGGCCCAACCCGAGCTCACAGGGCCCTGAGAACTAGGGGCTTATCAAGAGTATCTGGGAAAGGCCCACCAAGGATATACAGTCAAAGCTAGATTTCAGGAATTATAAACAGAACTTTAATTACAACATGGAATGGCAATTAGACCAAGGCTTTTGGAATGTTGTTTCTTTGCTTGATTTTTGTTTAGATGTCTTTGATTTTCGTATGTTGGAAGGTAAAAAGGATATTTTTGTCATTTGACAATGCTGAGATATAAGAGATTTTAAAGATATAAAGAAAAAGGGGTCACAAGCCAGTCTCTTTAGATGTGAAACACCCACTAAAAAACTGGTTTCAAGAGAGATATTAGACCCTAGGGAAGATAACTTAATCATTGAGTGTGATGGTACATGCCTTTAATCCCAACATTTGGGAGACAAAGACAGGTGGATCTCTGACCTTCACCAAGGTCAGCCTGGTCTACAAAGTAAATCCAAGACAAGGTTATAGAGAGAAATCCTGTCTCGGAAGAAAAAATAGATATGTTAATTATGAGAAATTATATATTTTCAGAACAAAGGGACCAAACACCAAAGAAGACAGGACAAGCCCAGATGGTCCAGCTCAAAGACTGTTCCAGCCAGGACTTCAATGAAGCCCTGAACTTTCCCACCCAAAATTCAACAATGAACTACAAACTGCTCAGGACATTCAAATTGCTGAGCACATAGAGACTGGACAAGAAATATTACTATTAAATTGCTTAACCATTTTCCCCCCATTTTATTTGGGCCCCCAAACAGGTTTTCTACATCCCAATTCAGCAGGAAGCAATTTAAGAGAGTGACATCCCATTACCAAAAGGTGGGGGGATAATATTTTGGTCATTTGTTATGTTATAGATGTTATTTAGGGGGATTGGTTACAAATTGTTAAATGGTCTTATTAAACAAGGTATAGGAGGTTAGATTCAAGGACTTTTCTATTCCTTTCTCTCTTATATAGGGAAAAAGGACTTAAAAAGAAAAAAAGGGGAATATATGTATATAATATAGAAATGATGAGATGTAAGGATAGATTATTGAATCTGCTCTGAAAATTAAAACTATTGTTATTCTTAAAATAAGGTTATTTTTGATACCTTGGTATAGAATTTTCTATATTGACAAAAAAATAAGATTAATTTTGATAGAATTTTACAGTTTGCTTATTCAATGATAGATTTATAAGTCAATAGATGTCTTCAAAACCCTCAGAGATGTACAGAAAATGGCATTTAAAGATATTATTATTTTAAGAATTGTTTGACTTTAAGACAGTCAGTTCCTGACAGCTCTCATTTGACTTGGAAGAAAACAATGAGCATCAAAAAGAAATCTCCCATCAGGAGATAATTCCTACTGGACAAAAATGTCCCTCCTGTCTCAACAGACTATATACAGTCCAAAGATGGGCCAGAGCTTAAATGCAGATAAGTTGATGTCCCGATTCTGCAGAGACAGAATGGGAAAATCCTTATGTCCTGCTGCACAAGTATGTCTGTGAGATATGCTTGGCCAGAAGGCTGAAGATGATGCTCCAATGGTATGGAAAGATATTTGGGACTGTCTAGGCAACAAACTGTCATTTTTTTCTTTTTGGAAGCTGCGCTTCTGTGCTTCCTATTCACTCAAATAATAACTTTTCCCCTTCTTAAGTCTTTGATGGGATTGAAGAGATAATAGTTATAAAATATCACTTAAACTTGAGTTATTTAGGTTCAGAACTTTAGACACACCAAGATAGATGATTTTTTTTCTTCTTCAAGATTGCCTGATACAAATAGGCTAAACATTATGTGTGCTCCTTTTATATATGGTTTTCTTGATAGTTTCATATTTTTTCTTAAAAATTTTTAGACTTTTTATTAGACAAAAGGAGGGAAATGATGGGGTGGTGTTAAGCATTCTAAATGTTAATTGGTCCTGCTTGCTGTCTGTTACTTAATTGACTCTGATTGGTTAAATAAATGCTGAGGCCTGGAGATTGGGCAAAGACAGTGATAGGTGGGACTAAGGTTTGCGGGTTTTTTGAGACGCAGAATATCTTGGGAAGAGGAAGGTTGCCAGAAGAAGCCAGGAGTAAACAAGGAAGACACACCATGGGGTAGATTAAAGAAGATGCTTCCACGTGGCCTGGAACATCAGCTTAGTGTGGAAAATAATAGTCCAAAGGGACATATGTATATATGGGGTTATATTTTGGCAATAGAATTATGAGCTAGCTTAGATGGGCTAGAATTGCACAACTCAGGCCTAGGCTTGTTAAGATCCACCTGGTATCTGTGTGTATTCATTTATAATGGCGGGTTAAAGATTAACCCTGCCAACCAAATAAAGATAATATAAATCCTGGTTAAATCATTTAATTAGTTTTTTTCTACAATACCCCATACTATCCTAGGTTGTTAATCTTCAATAGTTATTAAAATCACATGGCTATTGCAGTTAATTAGCTCGAACACTTGTACAGTAGTGGTATTCTTCAGCTGTGCTTACTCTCACAGTTACTATTCTACTCAAAGAAGAATAAACAGATCACACCAGGCAGGGCTGGAGAGATGGCTCTGTGGTTAACAGATTACACCAGGCACCCTGACCTGCCAGAGAAATGAACTGATTTCTGAGTTTCTACTACATCTAAGATCTTATACATTGTAGATATTTCAGGTGAAAGAAGACAGCTGATTTTTTTAAAGCAGCAAAATAACACCAATGTAGTAGCAGATTGAGCAAGAAAAACAAAAGGACATAACTCATCCCCAAATCACTAATCCTACAGTAATGGTATCCAAAAATGGTATTATTTGAACACACTGTTCAAAAAAATCAAAGAAGAAAATAAGCTCACCTGGGTCCAGCAAGATGGTTCAGCTCATGAAAACAGTTGCCGAGCAAGCCTGACCACCCGGGTCGGACCTGTAAAAACACAGCACCAATTCTTGAAAGTTATAGTCTGACCTCCACATGCTATGGTGTGCACACACTTGTACTCACGTACATCACAACACATAAACAATAACAATAATAATAAATAATAATTTTTAAAGTAAAATAAGCTCCTGATTGGGAACACAAAAGATTAATTACATAAAGTAGTGCAAGTTATCAAATAGGAATTCAATAAAAAAGGATATATACTGAAAAAAGATCTGAAATGCCAGGCATAGTGATGCACACCTTTAATCCCAGCACTTGGGAGGCAGACGCAGGTGGATCTCTGTGAGTTCAAGGCCAGCCTGGTCTACAAAGTGAGTCCAGGACAGCCAGGGCTACACAGAGAAACCCTGTCTCGGGGAAGAAAAAAAAAAAAGATCTGAAATGCTATAAGTAAAAATGTAAATCAGAGCCGGGCGGTGGTGGCGCACGCCTTTAATCCCAGCACTTGGGAGGCAGAGGCAGGCGGATCTTTGTGAGTTCGAGGCCAGCCTGGTCTACAAAGTGAGTCCAGGACAGTCAAGGATACACAGAGAAACTCTGTCTTGAAAAAAAACAAAAAAAAATGTAAATCAGATAAAAAGCTCTGTGAAGAAAAAATAAATAAATGTTAGTTTTTGTCAACTTGATTCAAGCTGAGGTCATCTGAAAAGAGGAACCTCAAATGAAAAAATATCTTCACCACATCTGTCTGGTATTTTCTGAATTAATGATTGTTGTGGGAGGGCTGAGCCGACTGGAGGTCATGTCACCCAGGGGCAGGTAGCCTTGAATTGTGTAAGAAAGCAGGCTGAGCAAGCTATGGAGGGCAAGCCAAGAAGAAGCATCCACCATGGTCTTGGCTTCAGTTCCTGCCTCCAGGTTCCTGGGTTGAACTCCTTCCTTGGCTTCCCTTCATGATGAACTGTGACCTGTAAGGCAAGTAAACAAACCCTTTCCTTCACAGCGTGCTTTTGGTCATAGTCTTTATAACAATAGAACAACTGAGACAATATATAAGCCCCCAGAGAAGCTCTGTGGAAAATCTCATCAACAGAACAAAGAGAGGACAGAATTTCTGAACATGAAAACACAATCAGATCCACCAAGATCAAAGATAAAATACCCAGAAATTATGAGTAGGAATTCCAGGATACATAAAACATGGTGAAAAGAAGAGGAAGGATCTCCTTCTCAGGGCACTGAAAACATTTTCAAGAGAATCATGACAAAACTTCCCAGAGTTAGAGAAAGAGACTCCAAGCCAGATACAGAGGGCATTAGGACACCAAACAAGAACCCCCATCCCAAAAAAGACCCTCCCATCATCACATTAAAAGATTAAATATACTTCAGGTCAAAGAAAGTATACTGAAAGCAGCAAGACAGAAATACCAAAGCACACATAGCCCATCATAGTTCTCATAGTTAACAGCAGGCTTACTGCAAGAGACACTGGAGTTCAGTCCAGGAATAGGACTCAGAGTCTGCAATGTGAATTTTCAGCAGAAGAGGCTGGGGCCCCGAAGAGCAAGCAAGAAACTCTAAGGACCCAGAGTGCCTCTTACATTGAGCTTTTGTTAAGAATAACTACATGCAAAGATAATCATAATGCAAAAACACCTAAAATCATTAAACCAGTCTTGCAAGTAATAGAATGTTTTGCTTAAAAGTTCACCAGGAAGGACAAAGTCAAAAAGACAAGGAAGTCCAGATAGAAAAACATGGGATCTTGCAAGTCCACATGTCTTAAGGATTAGCACATTTCCAGATCCCTGAGTCAGAAACTTGTGTTCTGGAGATCCTTCCCTCTGACTTAGTGCACCACGGGTCAGAGTGCCCTTAGGCACAGAATGTTTTTCTCTCTCAGACAAAACTTGGCAACAATTTACAGCTAAAACTTTAAAACACGGGAAGGCAGGGAAGGATGAAGGACAAAAACAGATAAAGCAGACCATACCAGCTGTACTCTGCAAAGTGATCTGTTGTAATTAAAGGAGAAATGAAAACTTTCCTAAAGCTATTTGAAGAATTTCTTAGACTTCAGAGGGAAAAAAATCATAAGGCAGCAAGAAAGAATGAACTGGGGCTGGAGGGATAACTCAGCAGTTAAGAGCACTTATTCTTGCAGAAGACCTGGATTTGGTTCCTGGAATGGCACCTACATGGTAGCTCACAAGTATTACAACTTCCCAGTTCCTGGGATCCAACTCTCTTCTGACCTCTAAGGGCACCAGACATACGTGTGATGCATATACATATATGTAAGCAAAGCATTTATCCACATGAAAATAAAATAAAATAGTACTGGGACTGGAGAGATGGCTCAGCAGTTAAGAGCACTAGCTACTCTTCCTAAGGACCAGGTGTAGGGAGATAGATTAATATACATTAGATTTAGTAAATATCTAGGTTTCTGATACAGTCTCTTAATCCGGGGCATGAAGATCAACTTGGCTGTGAGCAATTAGTTTATCAGCTTATGGATGAAGTCACATGAAACGAGGGGAGTCTCTATGGACTGAAAAACAAGGTTGAAGCCAGGTGAAACAAGGAAAGACTTTATGACCTGGCATTGTTTTCAACTGTTAAAGGGGCAGAGCCCAAATTAAGCTGAAGCAGGTGGAACAAGGAGCGATCCGAGTGGTCGTGCTAGGGGCTCCATGCTAGAAAGCCAATGCTAGAGAGCTCCGATGCTAGCTCGAGTCCTCACGCGAAAAAGGATAACGAGTAGTTTGTAGCCCCTGCTGAAGAAAGTGTTGGTAGACTAATGGCCAGATCTCCCTGAGGCAGAAAGAAGCTGGTGAGCAGAGAAAGCCTCAGCAAGACAGCAAAAGGCCAAGGACTAAACCCTGTGGCTCAGCTTTTGCCTAGAGGGGTTTGACCTGTCCGAACAGTGGCCTGAACGGAACTGTGGCCGGCTTTAAAGACTGAGGCAGAGTGGCAGAGTTGCTGATACGAAGGAAATAAGTTGGCCTACAGACGCTGAGGTCTCCCAGAAAGAAGAAAGCCTCAAGCCTTATTTAAGGTGAAACCACCATAGCCAATTTACCCTGACGAATCTATGTCTGAGATATTCCAGAAGAAAGACTGCTAAGTGCATTAAAGGGTCTACCCCAGAGACTGTGTTCCTGACGACTGAGGACCTGCCCCAGAGACTGTATCCTTCTAAAAGGTTATGAAAATAGTTGTAATAGTTATCAATAGGTTTAGTGGTTAGGTCTTAGGGGTTGTAGGCATTCATAGGGGTTGTAGGAATTTATAGGAATAGTAATTAAGTAAGTGTATTTGTTATAAGTGAATATAGTTATTAATAAATAAGTGTTTAATAATTTAAAAAGTACGGTTTCAACCAGGGTTCAAATCCCAGCAACCATAGGGCAGTTCCAAACTGTCTGAAATGGCCAGGCATGGTAGTGTACGCCTTTAATCCCAGCATTCGGGAGGAAGAGGTGGAGGCAGGTGGATCTCTGTGAGTTCGAGGCCAGCCTGGTCTACAAAGTGAGTCCAGGACAGCCAGGGATACACAGAGAAACCCTGTCTCAAAAACAAAACAAAGAAGACATAATAATAAAAATAAAACATAAAATAAAATATATTACTAAAAGAAACCACGGTAAGAGTAATAATTAAAAGCAAGAGAAGAGAAGGAATCAAACATTACAAAATGACAGAAATCAATACACACTTCTCAATAACAATTATAAGTATCTACACAGAGCAGTAGATTGGATTTGAAAATAGGAACCATCTATTTGTTGCCTCTGAGAAACTCATCTCACAATGGAAGCCAGGCATTGCCTTACAGTGAAAGGAATGAAAAGACTTTCCAAACACATGGACCTAGGAAACCAGCAGGGGTTGCTGGTCTAACACCTGACAAAATAGACTTCAAACCAAAACTAGTGAGAAAAAGTAGTAACGGTCATTTCTCACTGATTAAGGGCCTTCAAAAGAATTCTACAGTTCTTAACATATTCCCCAAACACAGGTGCACCCAATTGCATAAAACAAATACTATTAAATGAAAATTCATAGAGTAACCCCCCCCAGGATAATAATAGTGGGTGAATTCTATGCTTGTCTCACACCAATGGAAAGATTATCTTGCCAGAAAAATGAGAAGAGAAATGTCTGAGCTAATGGCATCACAGCTAAAATGGACTTGACAGACATCTATAGAACATTCAAACACTGCGGATTATTCTTTGCAGCAGCCTATGCAACTTTCTCTGAAATAGTTCACACACTAGACTACAAAGCAAGTCTTACCAAATATAGGTAATAATTCCTTGTCTTCTATCTGATCACAATGGAATGAGACTATAACAGAGAGACCCTAAACATGCACAAACTCAGGGAGACTAAATGATACACTACTGAATGGATCCTTGAAGAAATCAAGAATTTAAAAATTGCTGGGCGTGGTGGCGCATGCCTCTAATCCCAGGACTCCGGAGGCAGAGGCAGGCGACTCTCTGAGTTCGAGGCCAGTCTGATCTACAAAGCGAGTCCAGGACAGCCAGGACTACACAGAGAAACCCGTCTCAAAACAAACAAATAAATAAATAAATAAATAGGGGCTGGAGAGATGGCTCAGTGGTTAAGAGCACTAGCTGCTCTTCCAAAGGATCCAGGTTCAAATCCCAGTACCCACATGGCAGTTCACAGCTGTCTGTAATTGCCGGGCGTGGTGGCGCACGCCTTTAAGCCCAGCACTAGGGAGGCAGAGGCAGGTGAATCTCTGTGAGTTCAAGGCCAGCCTGGTCTACAGAGTGAGTTCCAGGACAGCCAGGGCTGTTACACAGAGAAACCCTGTCTCAAAAAAACAAAATAAATAAATTCTTAGAATTGAATGAAAATGAAAACACAACATATTAGAATCAGGCAGTACAATGAAAATAGTCCTAAGAGGGAAGTTTCTAGCTCTAAGTTCCTACATTAAGAAATAAGAAAGACAGGGACTGCAGAGATGGTTTAGTGGTTAAGAACACCCTCCCAGTTAAAGACATGTGCCACCCTGTCTGCTTCACCCCTAGCTGAGGGGCTGTTGACAGCTGTCTTAGTTAGGGTTTCGTTGGTGTCAAGAGACACCATGACCAAGGCAGTTTTTGTTTTGTTTTGATTTGGTTTGGTTTTTCGAGACAGGATTGTAACAGTAAATTTTTATTTATCACACATATATTTATTAATACTTAACAATTACCTAACAATTGTCTATAAAATTCCTAAATCCTAAACCCAAACCCTAACTCTGAAATCTAACACCTAAAACTTCTTAGTATCTATAATACAAACATTTAACATTAACCTAAGGTTTCTCAAAAGGATATTTTTCTCAGAGCATGGGTCCTGATGGATGGCTGGTCTTCATACAGTTTTCCAGTTTTAAAGTCTCTGAATTTCTTTCCTGGCCTTTATGGTCTTAACATATTAACACTTAACATATGAAAGTTTCCCAGGAGGCTCGCCTATTCAGATGCTTAAGGCCTGCAAAGGCCCAAAGTCCTGGAGCTCCAGTCTAAGCACTCCCAAATGTCAGGGAGAACTGGTCTCCTCTCCAGACCCGAAAGGGGTCAACATCAGCGGGTGAAACTTTCCGATAAGATTGTGATGTGTGTTTTTCCGCTGGTTGAGGAAAATGTTGAGTCAGGAACAGGAGAGAGAGCCTGCCCAGAGAACAAGTGAATCCTGCCTTCACCTGTTGGCCGAAGCTTTTGTGCACTTTTAAAGTTAGGTTTTCAAAAAAGCTTTTTGCAGACGGGCGTGAATTCACAGGTGGTCCACAGATGTGGGCAGATACCTCAGGGCATGTCCTTCAGATGCTTTTCACAGAGCTGTGAAATGACAGCAGACCTCCGGAGGGTGGGCACCTCAGGGGGCATGACCTGCCCCTAGCCCTAAGATCAAAGAGGTTCTGGTACTTGGCGAGTTCCCAAGGACCTGTCACTTCGGATGTAAGTCTTATTATTTTTTTTTTTTAAAGATTTATTTATTATGTATACAGTGTTCTGTCTGCAGGTATATCTGCAGGCCAGAAGAGGGCACCAGATTTCATTATGGATGGTTGTGAGCCACCATGTGGTTGCTGGGAATTGAACTCATAACCTCTGGAAGAGCAGTCAGTGCTCTTAACCGCTGAGCCATCTCTCCAGCCCCGGATGTAAGTCTTTTATCTTAAAGTCCAGCCTTATTCCAACTTCACTATGCTATATATGCAAACACTAAACCTACCACACAGGGTTTCTCTGTGTATCCCTGGCTGTTCTGAACTTGCTTTTATTTTTTATTTTTATTATTATGTCTTTTTTGTTTTTTTCAAGACAGGGTTACTCTGTGTAGCCCTGTCTGTCCTGGAACTCACTCTGTAGACCAGGCTGGCCTCGAACTCACAAAGATCTGCTTGCCTCTGCCTCCTGAGTGCTGGGATTAAAGGCGTGTACCACCATGCCCAGCCAGCAAGGCAGTTCTTATGAAGAGAAACATTTAATTGGGGCTGGCTTACAGTTTTCAGAGGTTTAGTCCATTACCATCATGGCAGGAAGCATGGCAGCATGCAAGCGGACATGGTGCTGGAGACGCCAAGAATTCTACATCTGGATCTGCAGGGAGCAAAAGGAAACTGTGTCAACATTGGACATAGCTTGAGCATATAAGAGACCTCAAAGCTCGCCCCCACAGTGACACACTTCCTTCAATAAGGCTACACCTCCTAATAGTGCTACTCCCTATGGCCAAGCATTCAAACACATGGGTCTATGGGGGCCACTCCTATTCAAACCACGGCAACAGTTAATGGGTGCTGAGGGAAGGGAGAGTTATTTCTCTTCAGGGATGTAGTCAGACATAAAAATAGGAGGGGGTCTATTGGGAAGAAGACATTCCAGGAGGAGTAGGAAGGGAGTAAGAAGGGGGAATGTGGGATAAATCTGTATGTATGAAATTGACAAAGAATAAAATATATTTTTTAAGAAGACCTGGTGGTGGCTAACACTATAGCAATCATAAACCTGCCTGATGCTGGCTCTGTGCTTGGAGTTCTATGTGCTCTGTCATTAGATCATACTACACATAGGCCCAGTTACACAGGACATATCCTGGACCTAACAACTGTAGAGGGCCACAGCACATCCACATCCTTGACAAGATAGTCTGCAGGGCTGAAGAGATTGCTCAGTCTTTTGTCCTACTTTCTCCAGACTCAGGTGGCTGCTCCACTATAGTTCCTCCTAGATATGCCATGCCACTGTATCCTGAGATCCAAGGGGCATAAGGCTGGCGGCTCTCTGCAGAGTGATGAGTAGGACTTCGGTAGGTGCATACATGTGTCCACAGGTGTACCTAGACACCTCTGAAAAAGGAGATGAGGCCAGAAATGGGAGGAAACGGGTGACTACAGACTAGGATTGGAGCAGGCATCCCATGTAACATCACACTGAATTCTTTTTGAGACAGGGTTTCTGTGTAATAGCCCTGGCTGTCCTGGACTCACTTTGTAGACCTTGCTGGCCTCGAACTCACAGAGATCTGCCTGCCCCTGGGATTAAAGGCATGCACCACCACTCCCGGCCCACGCTTAATTCTTTTTTTTTTAAACGTTTATTACTTCAAGTTATATATCCATCACAGTGCCCTCTTTCTACCTCTCCCGATGCCACTCCCCCCCCCTTTTCTCCCTCCCACCTATCCTACTCCACCGGAGTGGGGTGTCCCTACATAACAGCCCCCCGCCCCGCACACGCAGTTCAGCAGTCATATAAGGGCTAAAAGCTTCTTCCTCTTGCACTGGGGGCCTACCTGGCAGCACCACTAGGGCAAAGTGTCCCACTAACAGGTAACAAGTCTATGTTCCTGTTCCTTTTGCTGTGTTGGTTGTAGGATAGTTATCCTGTACTTTATGGCTAAAATCCAATTATAAGTGAATAGATGCCATGTGCATCTTTCTGAGTCTGGGTTAGCTCACTCAGGATGAGCTTTTCTAGTTCCATCCATTTGGCTGCAAATTGCATGATTTCCTTGTTTCTGATAACTGAGTAGTATTCCATCGTGTAATGTACCACAGTTTTTTTGTTTTTTTAACCATTCATCAGTTGAGGGACATCTGGGTTGGTTACAGTTTCTAGCTATTACAAATAAAGCTGCTATGAACATAGATGAGGAAACTTCCTTGTGATTTGGTGAGGAATCATTTGGATGTATACCCAGAAGTGGTATGGCTGGGTCTTGAGGTAGAGCTATTCCAAGTTTTCTAAGATATTACCAGACTGATTTCCATAGCTACATTGAATTCTTAATTCAAACCTAGACCAATATTGTGATGATACTCTTCTTCCAAAGGTAGGAGGAGAGAACATATTAACACATTTGCTGACTTAAGTCACTGTTCTCAATAGTTAAATGATGGAATATGTGGGCATTTATTTATTCTTTTCCCTGTCTCCTCCATGTTAAGGGTGAGTGACTAGGTGAATTCCATTAACCTATGACATGGACATGTTTATGGTCTCATTTCTCAGTTGTGTAAACTGAGACCTAGAAATATTCAGCTTTTCAGTGTTCTATGCCAAGATTAAACTCAAGCAGAACTGTCAAAGTGGGATCTCCAACTAGTAACAGGAGCAGTAGTGGCTTCTGAAATCTTGATAGAAATTTAGATTTTTCTAGGGTTAAGGTCTTGGCTCAGTGACACATATGTTTAGTATGTGAACCATCTGGGTTAAATTTCTAAATACCCTCCCTGAAAACAAAGAAAAGAAAAAAGTCATGTAGATTCCTGGGCCCTGTCTTAGTTGTTTTTCTTTGTTGTGATAAGACACCATGACCAAGACAATTTATAAAAGAAAGTGTTTAATTTGGGGCTTACAGTTCCCTAGGGTTAAAGTCCGTCATGATGGGGAGCATGGCACTGGAGCAGCAGTCGAGGACTGAGGACCTCCATCTTAATCCACAAGCACAAAAAAGAACAAACCGGGAATGTCATGGGCTTTTGAAACCTCAAAGCCCACCCCCAGTGGCACACCTCCTCTAACTAACAGCTCCTAACCTTTCCCAAACAGTTCCACCATCTGGGGTCAAAATATTCAAACATGAGACCTTGGAGGCCATTCTCATTTAAACCAACAGCCCACTCAAGACCTACTGAGTCGGCAGCTAGTGACCTCTGGGATTGAGGCCCAATCAAGCTACGGTGTTATTAGCACTGTCACCCTGGTATAAACCATCAGGCTAAGACAATTGCTCTGGCTCTGTTCATGGATGGGTACAAGTGTACATTTCTCATGTGAAGGATGTCTTCTTTTCTGAGAAGCATTCTATCTGCCCCTAACCCTAATGAAGGTGTTCTTTCTCAACCATGCCGACTTTTCTCACACACCCTGGAGATTCTTACCCAAAATAACAGCATCAGCACACCCGATTGCCATACTATATGGTTTCTTGATCTTTTTTCAGATGACCGTTCTGTAGAACTCCACAATGTTCCTTGATACTTTATGATGGAAACTTCCCTGGGCTTTTCACCACATTTCCTGCCCGCCTCAGCCTCCTCTCCCTGTTTCTAATAAGGATCCCTCAGGATCCCATAGTACTTACCTTTTGCATACTTTTCCTCCTGTAGCCTGCCATTCTTGAGTCTTTTGTCATCCACCTCCAAGCCTTCAACTAATATTGTATTAAGCCAAGAATGATCCCTGAAGGGCTCTAGCAGGCCGAAGCGTGGCAAACATGGCACCAACAGGTTTTGCCCTTTCCCATCCTTCTCCTTTGCAAAACCATTAAGTTATGTTCCTAAAGCTAGACCCAGAGTCTATTCCCCTATTTGACCACTGACTCGTTCCTTAGACTGATCACCAAGGTCCAACTATCAAAATTCATTATTTTGACTAACCTAATTAAAATATTCAATCAGAATCTACCAACATGCCTAGCTTATTCTAACACAGACCTCCCTTTTTTCCTTCTTAAAATTAACACTTATGCTGTGGCGTGGTAGCTCACAACTTTAATCCCAGCACTCAGGAGGCATAGGCAGGCAGATTTAGCCTGGTCTACAGAGTGAGTTCAAAGATAGCCAGGGCTACCTAGAAAAACCCTGTCTTGAAACAAAATAGATAAGTAAGCAAATTTAAAAAAAAAAAGTTGCAGTTTCTGCCCTATTCAGAGTCAGCCACTTTGCCTTGCTTAATGAAGAATTTTTGTGTTTGGGTGTGTGTGCCTAATCTGGTGTCCAGAAGGGAGCACCCCAAAGTACAGTTAAATCCTCAGCTCCCAAGAGCTGACTTTCCTGAGTTTTCTCATCTCTCAAAGCCCAATGGGGTATGGATATACCTCACACTCTGTAGGAGTAGCCCTTAGCCTAAGATTACCCCTGGGGGTTCACTTTCAATGAAGTGGGACCAGAAGGCAAGGGTATAACATGATCAAATCTATAGTCAAGAGAACACCTGCTCCAGAGAAGATAAAAACATTTTAGACAGGTGAAGTGGTACACAACTGTAACCCAATATCCAGGAAGCTGAAGCTGGACAGACCTCAAGGTGTAGGTCAGCCTCGGCTACATGGGGCGTTCTAGTTTCTTCTCTGTTGCTGTAACAAACAATACGACCAAAAGCAATTCATGTGTCTTACAATTCTAGGTCACAATCCATCATTGGAGGAAGTCAGAGCAAGAATTCAAGGCAGGATGGTGGAACACTATTCTCTGGCTCATGTTCAGCCAGTTTTCTTAGATAGTCTAGGCCTGGGTACCCATGGGTGGTGCCACCCTAGGTAACGAGAGGCTGAACCCTCTCACTCAGTCACCAAACACATCAATCCCTCACAGACATGACCACACACCAGTCTGATCTGGACCCTCCCAAACTAAGTCTCTTTCAGATGATTCTGAGTAGAGAGAGTCAGGTTGGCTGCTTAAGAGACCCTTTATCAAAACCAACAAAAACTGCCTCAGAATAAATAAGGTAAACTGAGTAGGGTACAAAGAACAGGGGAGAACTAAAAAGACTTTGTAACCCTGAGTAACTAGGACACCAGATATATTGTTATAGATTCTGATACGTGATTGACAGCGGGCTCCATCATTGTCGGATTTAGTTTTTTTTGGTTTTGTTTTGTTTTGTTTTTTCGAGACAGGGTTTCTCTGTAATAATAGTCCTGGACTTGCTTTGTAGACCAGGCTAGCATCGAACTCACAGAGATCCGCCTGCCTCTGCCTCCAGAGTGCTGGGATTAAAAGCCTGCGCCACTGCGCCCAACTGGATTTAGTGGGGTTTTTTTTTTTTTGTTTTGCTTTTTGTTTTGAATCCCTTCTAGGTGCTACCAAAAGCAAATTCTGAAAACAGCGCTTCTGCCCCAGGGACAGGAAACAAAGTAGCAAAGTTCAAAGGTGGAAGACAAAAAAGTAACAAAATGGGAAACAGTTTTCTATCTGGAGAAAGAGACAGGAGTGTGAGGATTCTGAGGGTGAACCAGCAGCAAAGGGGAGCAGGCCCCACGGCTTGCCCCAGGGGTTCTCCAATATTCTGTGCCGTGATCAGCCATTCATTCCCTATTCAGTTCCTCAGATCGACAAGAGGTCTTGACACTCAGCTTCCAGCACAGTCCTAAACTGTGTGGAGAAGTCTGGGCCGATTCCTGGCTACCCCACTCCTCCCCCAGAGACTACTTTTCTTCTCTGATCATCTCTTTAGGAGGCGAGACATGCTGCTGCTGCTGCTGCTCACTGCCCAGTACAGGAGTGAACCCAGCAGCAGAATGTGACTGTGGCTGCCCGGATCCACAGGGTGGAACGTTTTGAGGGAGCCCATGGAGACCGGCTTCAGCAATCTCCGCATCAGGGTTGGAGTTGGCATCTCCAAACACAGTCTCCTAGGCCGGAAGGAAGCTCACGTCGGGGGGACAGGTAGTACCGGGGGCAGACGCGCCCACGACCAGATCCCCAGAGTCTGACAAGTCCGCGAGGGAGAACAATCTTCCCCATCTCCCGGCGGGCTTTTCGGGACCGCCCGCCGGCGCCAGCTGAGCTTGGCCGCCGTCCCCGCCCCCCCCCCACGCCCAGCGGAGAAGGCGGGTCAGCCAACGGATAAGCCAATAGACAGCCAGTGTTTGAATTCGCGTCCCGGTGTAGCCAATCCCAAGCGCCCAGAACCTGCGGGGCGGGAGAGGCTGGTGACCTGGGGGGCGTAACTCCGTGGTCCTACCAGTAGGAGCTCCCCGCGCTTTTGAAAACGGGGCGGAGGCGGGGTCCGCGCCTGCGCGTGCCGCTCCGCGCAATTGCCCCAGGCGCGGGCGCGCTCACGAGCGGTCTGGGCAGGCAGTGGTGTGTGAGCTCGGCGATGGGGAGCGGCGGTGGTGAGTGCTGGCGGGAGCCGGGCAGAGGACGGGTCCTGGGGAGAAGGCTGGAGGCGGCTGGACTCGGGTCCCCTGTGTCCCGGGAGAGCGCATCACAGCATCGCATTCCCCAGAAACCCGGGGTAGGCGCTGACCCCCGGACGGCGAGCCCTCCCGCAAGGTTTAAATGCCCGCCCGGCGCCTACGTCTCCTCTCCCTTTACCTCGGGCGATTGAGGCTCCCTGCCCGCCAAACTTGGATTTCACTTCTCTGCGGAAGTCGAGAGCGATCCCCACGATATAGATCGCTCTCGTGTCCTGTCCGGGCTCTGGCGGGCGGCTCGATCACCTGAGCGTCGTCGGGTCCGCCGCTGGCAGTCGGCGGAGGCAACAGGGTCTGTCCTGTGAAAACCTCGCGCTACCTGGGGGTTCGATTTCACTTGTTAAAATGCTTAAACACTTCCATTTGTTCCAGGACAGGTGAATCAGGAAACTGTTATGGTAATATTCGTAGACTATTTGGGAATTACAGCTCTGGGAAGGAGGTTGGCTTTTGCATTACGTCTTGTTTAGTTTCCGATGATACTCAGGTCAAGAGTTTAGAAGTGGGCAGTCTCTAGAGACCTCCTGGTGGAAAGCTTTAGCAAGGTCCAGGGAGTAGCCACTTTGCCTCAGTGTGAGGAGGAAAAAAAATGGGTAGAAAGTTGGTCGCACTTATAGACAGGGAGGCAAGACCTTAACGTTCCTGAACGGAGTGGTGTCGGGGGCCTGTGAAATGAAGGGAAAAGTCATCGGTGTTGAATGAAGGATGGATGGATTGCTGAAGCCAACATTGGAACAGCCCACTGTAGGGAGAGGGAAGAGAACCCATCTGAAGCGCATGACTGGGCCCAGTTACTGTGTGCATCTAGATCAGTGGTTCTCAACATGTGGGTCGGGACCCCTTTGAGGGGGGTCGAGTGACCCTGTCACCGGGGTTGCATATCAGACATCCTGCTTACTAGATTACATTAGATTTACATTAGGACTCATAACAGCAAAATTATAGTTATGAAGTAGCAGCGAAACTTATGGTTGGGGGTCAGGACAACACTAGGAACTGTATTACAGGGTCCCAGCATTAGGAAGGTTGAGAAGCACTGGTCTAGATACCACATTGCTATTTTCTTTCCTTTCTTTCTTTCTTTCTTTCTTTCTTTCTTTCTTTCTTTCTTTCTT
>CAJQZJ010031764.1:2690461-2758631 GCA_907164525.1 Lophiomys imhausi
CTGGCCTTGAACTCAGAGATCCACCTGCCTCTCCTCCCAAGTGCTGGGATTAAAGGCGTGCACCATGCCTGGCAACAACCTGATCTTATGGAAGCATTTTTCCGAGACAGGGTTTCTCTGTGTAGCAGCCCTGGCTGTCCTGGACTTGCTTTGTAGACCAGACTGGCCTCGAACTGTAGCCAAAACATTTTAATTATCCAGTATATCCATTCTGCTTTATTTTACTATAGTTAATTTACTGTTCTTAATACCTCTACCTCCCTTCCACCCCTCGTTCCCTTCAACCCCCAACCCTAGGTGGTAGAGAAAGAAGGTTACAGGGAGAAGGGATGTAGGCTCTTTAAGCTACTTCCTGCTGATTAGGGTTCTTTTTTTTTTTTTTTTTTTTTTTGGTTTTTTGAGACAGGGTTTCTCTATGTAGCCCTGACTGTCCTGGACTCGCTTTGTAGACCAGGCTGACCTCGAACTCACAGAGATCCACCTGCCTCTGCCTCCCAAGTGCTGGGATTAAAGGCGTGCGCCACCACGCCCGGCTGGTCGTTGGGTTCTTTAGGGTTAATACCAGTCTCATTAGAAGTCCAGCAAACCAGGAAACAGCAACAGGAAGAACAAGCAGCAGTTTGAGGGAGCACCAGCAGCTGGGAGAGCAGCAACCGCTTTCTACCTTGTAGACCTTTCTCTTCTCTTCTTTGTAAAGTCCATCTTCTTACTTCTTACTTCTTTCTCTCTTTTCTCTTTGTAGCCCCCTTCTCAGGGCTCTGGCTTTTTTTCCTCCTTTGTAAAGCCTCCTTCTCCTTGGGGCTCTGACTTTTTATTTCTCTCCCAAGTCCTCAGAGTTAAACTTACTCAGCTGGCTAAGCCACGCCCCTGCTAGCTCATGAGACAGTTAATACTTTAGACATGTGTCTTAAGTAGCCTCACACCTGGGATTAAACAAAACCATTCTCACAATCGGTTTTAATAAACTCCCTACCACATCGAACTCACAGAGATCCGCCTGCCTCTGCCTCCTGAGCATCACCACGCCCAGCGGAAGCATTTTCTTAATTGAGATTCCTTTCTCTCGGATGACTTAGTTTGTGTCAAGTTGAAATAAAACATACCGAGCGCACATACATATAGCAATAAATAATTGTGATAAATAACTTTCAAAAGACTCCATATAATTAGAGTAGTAAGATGCTGAGGGATGTTCAGACAGCTTCAGATTCTCAGAAAAGAAATAAATACAGCAGGTTAAAAAAAGGGTAACATTTGCCAAGGATGGGGGGTGGTGCTTAGTCCTTAAGAGACTGAGGCCAGGATTATGAATTTGGATCTACACTTTTACATGAGCTATTTGGGGCTTGTCCCATTAATGTGTTCTATAATGAGTAACTTCTGTAAGATTTTTATTTATTTGTTTGTTTTTTAATGTATATGGGTGTTTTGCCTTCCTGTATTCCTTGTGCTTTCTTGGTGTATGAAGAGGCCAGAAGAGGGTGTCAGACTCCCCTGGAACTAGAATTATAGACAGTTTTGAGCTACCATGTGGGTGCTGGAAATTGAACCCAGGTCCCCCGGAAGCATAGTTAGTTCTCTTAACTACTGAACCATCTCTCTAACCCAAGACATTTTTAATGATGATAGTTTCTGCTAATGAAGGTAAAATAAACCGGATGTTTGCTGTGAGTGATAATGAAAGTCAGCGTGGACCTTCGAGAGCATGCTTGGGTAGTTATAGCCAAACTCCATGGCTGCTCTGTGGACTCAGCAAGTAGGGAAGTGAATGGTCCACAAAACCACCAACAGACAGAAACACTCTAAATGGGAGAAGATATGCTTCAGATAACTGGGAAAAACTAGTGATACTGCTAGGGGAAGAAAGATGCCTATAAACTGGTCATAAGTACATTTATACACCAAGCTGTAAGTACCTAGAAAAATGCAGGTGGAAGTGACTAAAAGTTGTTAACAGTGACCCTCTGAGAAGCCTCCGTGGGTGCCCACACATCTCTCTCTGTTCTCACCTGCTGACTCCAGGGCCATCAGTGCTTCCCTTTCATAAAAGAGTAGACATGGGGCTGGAGTTGCCCAGTGGCTAGGAGCACCAGCTGCTCTCCAACAGGACCTGGGTTCATTTCCCATCGGCCATATGGTTATTCAAAATCATCTGGAACTTCAGTTCCAGGTGGGACCTGACACTTGTCTTCATTGAGCACCGGCCATGCATACATGGTACAGACATACATGTAGCCTAAACACTCATGCACATTAAAAAAAAATTATTTGTTTAGTTTAAAAAATAAAAAGAAATGCTGGTACAGTAAGGACCCTATCCTTGAGATCTTGGCCATGCTGCTATGGCAGGTTGCAAGGCTCAGGCAGGACAGTGGGTGGGTGGGTGGGTGGCCTGTGGACTGCTGAGCCCTTCTGAGTGGGGACGCCAGCCCTTACACTACATTTGTCTTTCCCACAGCTGGCTTTGGCCAAAGCCTGTGCAGGTGGAAGCCACCTTGGACTGGAAGGGAAAGTTTGCAGTGAAACAGTCCGCCAGCTGTTCCAGGCCTCCCAGGCCATCAGCAAGCAGCAAATCTTCTCTGTGCAGAAGGGACTCAGTGATACGATGAGGTGAGACATCCAGGAGCTCATGTTTGATCTGGTGGCAAAGCAGTACCTGTATCACCTGACTCAGGGAAGCATGCCATTCCTTTACCAACTCATTAGGGTCTGTGTGTGTGGTGTGTGTGTGCGTGCGCTGTTTAAGACTTTCAGAAGAAAATAATTCTTCACTTTTAATGCTGATTTTTTAATTTGCATTTGATTTTTCCATTTTCAATGTTTTTTTTTTTTTTTTTTTTTTTCGAGACAGGGTTTCTCTGTGTATCCTTGGCTGTCCTGGACTCACTTTGTAGACCGGGCTGGCCTCAAACTCACAAAGATCCGCCTGCCTCTGCCTCCCAAGTGCTGGGATTAAAGGCGTGCGCCACCACCGCCCGGCTGATTTTTCCATTTTCATCTGTGTCAGTGTGTTTATGTGAGACCCAAAGTTGATATCATGAATCTTCCCATTGTTCTTGTACCATGTTCAATGAGGCAGGGTCCCTCGAGCAAACCAGAGATCACCACTATGGCTCCTAGAGCGCTAGCTAACTAGTATTACGGGGATCCCATCTCAGCTTCCGAAGCTGGAATTGGCAGCTGGTCACCACACACACCTGACATTTTCATGGGTTCTGAGGATCCAAATGTCAGTGCTCACAATTGCTCGGTAAACACTTGACCATCTCCCCAGCCCTGCTATAGTCCAGGCTGGACCTGACTTCTGATTATCTGCTTTGCTCTCCTGAGTGCTGGGGTTACAGGAGTGAGCCCCTAAAGTCACCTTTAAAGCCTCTGCCCATGTTAGACTATTCTAAACATCCTTCGAAAATGACAAGACTCATACCTCCAGTTTCTGAAGCCAAAATACAACCTTTTGAGGGGTGGGTAGAGGAGGACCTACATTTTGAGCCCAGTACCCTGTTCGTGATGAATTACCACTAACCCACAACCACAACCCTTTATCTTTACAGCCCTCTTTATAATCATCAGTATAGTTTGTGCCACTCACCGACTAGAGGTCAGACATAGGGGGAAATGTCATCCTCTCCCCACCCTATCCCAGCTATCCCTTTCCTGGGGAGCTGCTCTGACACACCCACCACAGTTGCCTTCCTCCCAGGCTCCAAATGTTAGTGATAACACATTGACTTGCATAGCATGTTAGAGCGTAACTAGAATTACAGGGAAATGTGAGTGGTTTTTTTGTTTTTTAAGCTTTCTTTCATCTGAAATTCCAAATAAAATTTTTATTTATGATGGGAAACCTCTGGCTCCTTATAGGCACTGCTTGGAACAGTTCGGTAAATGATTTTTAAAGGTGATTGTCTGATGCCTCATTGAGTGATTTGCTCACTGCACAAGAATGGGGACTTGAGTTTGGTAATCAGTACTGGGGGGATGGGAAGACGTGATTAGTGGCTTGAGCTTACAGTCCTGGCACTGAGGAAGTGGATGAATGGGTGTCCCTGAGGTTCTGTGGAGCCAACCTAGTCTAATTGGGAAGTCCCCGGTGCCAGGAAAAGACCCTGTCTCATGTTGATATGTGCCTTTAAATCCCAGTACTCTTGATAGCCTAGTTAGTAATCTGATTCCTAAAACCAGATCCCTGGGACCAGTAAGATAGCTAACTCAACAGACAGAAGTGCTGGCTGGTAACCCTGAGAACCTAGTCCAGGTCCCAGGATCCACGTGGTGGAAGGAGAGAGCCAACCCCCCAAAGTTGTTGCTCTGCCTTTCACATACCTGCCACAGAACATGCAACCACACATATGTACCACCCATGCTCATGAAATAAACATAATGGTAATTAAAAAAGAAATCAGATTACTAAACTTGTTAAGATTGTCTGCTTAGGGAAATTTTTTGGTTTGTTCACCCCTTTCTGCTTCAAACCTCAAATACCTGACCCTTTCTGTGGGGAAGTAGACCGTGCCTGTTCCCTTCCCCTCCACCTCAGCCCGTCTCTCCCTCCTTCCTTCTTCTTCTGAAGATAATTCTCTGAGCCAAAATGGAACCTGTTGCTTCTGTATCCCAAGCGTCCACATCATCACTGTTTTTCTCTCTTGCTTCCTATTGGATTAATCTCTTCCGCTTTAAACAAATAACTCTTGTTCAAAGAGGCATTAGGTGTATTAGAGTATCCTTATGCCATTCTCCTGTGGTTATTATGGCCTTGGTCCCCAGGTTTTAGCTCCCTCGTAGAGAGGGATACTTCTGTCAGCCTTCTGGTGTCTGGGCATCCCTCTGGGATGCTGATTGAGGGAACTAGGAAGACTTCGGTATAGGGACTGTGAGGCTGTTGCTTTAAGTGCCATTTCTGTCTCTTTGATCTCTGCAGAGCATTGTTACAAGAGTCCAGACAGCAGAGGCTGATGGTGCCGGGCAGCTGAAACCCTTTTCCTAGTCCTGAGAGCTGTAATCATCCCCAGCCCTGCTGTGCAACCCATGTTGCCCCCAGTGCCCATTGGCATTAAGGATTGAGCTCAGCCAGGGCTTTGGTGTCGATACTGGGAACGTGCGCACAGGCTTGGGGATGGGGGCAGGGTGTAGAGGTGTGTGAACCCCCCAGCCTCCCCAACTCCCTGGGACACGGACTTGATAAATGGATGATTCCAAAATGCTCATGTCATTTCCTTAGGCAGTTGAATTTGTGACACTTGTCTGAGTTTTCACAGGTGGCCCTCTCTCCACAGATACATTCTAATTGACTGGTTGGTCGAAGTTGCCACAATGAAGGACTTCACAAGCCTGTGCCTTCACCTGACGGTGGAATGTGTAGACCGGTACTTGCGGAGGAGGCTGGTACCCAGATACAAGCTCCAGCTTCTGGGCATTGCCTGCATGGTCATCTGTACCCGGTGAGAAGCCCCTTTGCCAAGTGTGACAGGGCTGGCGTGTTTATGTGCTTGCTGGTCCCTTGAAGGTACAGAGGTCACCATCCTCCCCACTCTCTAGTAGCTGATTTTTAAGGGAAATGAATCTTTAAGGGTCCTACCTGGCTCAGTTGTGCATTATCCAATCCCAGTGTCCTTTGCAAGGGAGGGATGGCAGAGTTGACCCTTTGTATGTTGACTTTACTTCTGCTGGGGGTCTGTACCCACACAGCCTCAGGACCCAGAGCATGGACTTGGGAAGGCCTAAGCTAGACCATACTTTCCCATGATCCAAAGAGTAATGGTTGCCAAGAAGGGTATAGCTGTCTACTCAGACCTCCCTGCCACGGAGATGGAATCCTAAAGTCCACCACAAAAGACCCATCAGAGCTACTCTTGCCCCAAGGATGTCATTCTGAGGTGGGATGTGTTACACAGTAGCCTGGTCCCCGGCAGCTCTGACCTTTCAAGTTGTCTTGCTTTATATTTTATCTCAAGCTGCCTGCCCTTAGCCAGGTCCTCCCTTTACCCTGGTTTTGCCTCTGGAAATGATGTGAAAGGCAGCTTTCAAAGTATAGTTAGCATTTTCTTATTCTCCTAAACTAAATGTTGTCCGAGCACAGTCTGCTATTTCCCCTAGGACTTGCATTCCAGACCTTCTCTTGTATATCAGGCCTACTGAACACTGAGTGGCTTTGCTTGCACTTAGCATCATTGCTGCTAAGGACTCCCTATGCTCCTTTGCGTACTGTCTTCCTTAGGGTTTCTATTGCTGTGATAAAACACCATGATCAAAAGCCACTTGGTGGGGAAAGGATTATTTCAGCTTACACTTCCAGGTCACAGTTCATCACGGAGGGAAGTCAGGGCAGGAACTTGAGCAGGGTGGGAACCTGAAGGCAGGAACTGATGCAGAGGCCATGGAGGGGCACTGCTTACTGGCTTGCCCCTCGTGGCTTGCTGGGCCTGCTCTCCTACAGAACCCAGGACCATCAGCCTAGGGGCAGCCTCACCTACAGTGAGCTGGGCCCTCATATCAAACATCAGTCAAGAAAATGCCCTACAGACTTGCCTGCAAACCAATCTCCAATAAGATTCCTTCCCAGATAGCCTATCTTGTGTCAAGTTCACACATCCATGAACCTGCGGGCAGAGTGTCCAAGGCTGATGGTATGCGTTTTTGTTTAATGGAGTCATGAAGGAACCCTAGCTCACCGCTTTCTCACTACCCCCCCTCCCCCCAGACATGGTTTCTCTGTGTAACAACCCTGGCTGTCCTGGACTTGCTTTGTAGACCAGTCTGGCCTTGAACTCAGAGATCCGCCTACCTCTGACTCCCGAGTGCTGGGATTAAAGGCCTGCACCACCATGCCTGGGTTCGCTTTCTCACTTTTAAGCTCCATGGGTTGCTCTGGTTCTTGTGACCACCAAAGCTGCCAAGTCCACCTTTCATACCAGCTTAGGCATGTGGACATATGTAGCCACAGTGGACACTGTAGTGCCTTTGGATGTCCATATGCCATCTAGAAGCTTGGTCATATGGCCACAGAAGGAGGACTCATGGACTTCTGGTGGAGCAAGCCGACCCTACCATACCCCAAGCCATCTTCAGATAGGCTCTTTGACACCTGAATCTCACATCCCAGTGGTGGGGCTACTGCCTCCATCTGCCCAACAGCATGGTTGTTATCTTCGGAGCCTAGGACCGCAGACATGCAGATAAAGAACTGCTGAATGGCTGGCAAAGCCGGGGATGGCATGGTGGTACACACCTTTAATCCCAGCACTTGGGAGTTAGAGACCGGCAGATCTGGAGTGTGGGTCTGACCCCCCAAGCAGCTCAGCTGCCCTGGCTTTGCTCTCAGGATGTCTGTTGCCTCTGCTCCCCACTAGTCAGGCCCAAATGCAGGGTTCTCATCAGCCCATTTGCGCCCCTCTTTTTAGTGTACGTGGCCTTCACACTAATAGTTCCTGTCCTGTCCCTCCTGACCCCTCTATTAGACCAAATGGCAGTAAATCACACCACAGACTGCCATGACTGAGCAGCAGTCCACACTTGATGGGTGGGGGATGCTTGTGGGGCCACAGGAGTGGAGTGTTCCTCACAGTTAGCACTTGTGGACAGTAGAAAACAGGGTGCCCATTTGCCTCTGGGACACTCAGGATTCCTGTGGCCAAACACTGGACTGTGTGTAGACCTTCTAACAACCTCTGGGCCCTTTGCTCGCACTTGCTTCTCCCAGTGGCTCGTATAACTTTTGCATTTACGTTGCTTATACTCAGACACTGTCAAAAGAGAAGACTGGAGCTGAAAGTGTTGTGGAGGGCTAGAGAGCCTATCTGGCTTTGAACTACAGCAAACAAACAAACAAACAAAAAAGCCCTCACCCATAAGATTGTAAAGAGAACTAGAAAATTACTTATGGTTTCGCTCATAGGTGCTTTTTTTTGTTTTGTTTTTTGAGACAGTGTTTCTCTGTGTAACAGCTCTGGCTGTCCTGGACTCGCTTTGTAGACCAGGCTGGCCTCAAACTCACAGAGATCCGCCTGCCTCTGCCTCCCGAGTGCTGGGATTAAAGGCGCACGCCACCACACCCCGGCTGCTCATAGGTGCTTTTTGAATGAAAGTTAGGACATGAGAAGTCCTAGGTAGCTATGAGGGAGACATCAGCCAGAGGCATCTGGAGGAGTCCAGACTGAAAATGGCCAGCAGAATAGACTGCCATGAGAGGGGAGGGAAAGGGGGAGAAGGAGAGAGAAAGAGATAGAGAGGGGAGAGAGGAAATGAAGGGGGAGGAGTGGGGGCCAGGTAGAGAGCAAGTTAGTGGAGTTATGTAGGGATCAGAAACTGAGTAAGGGAAGCCATGCCCCTGGGCTGCAGAGGTTTAGGGTAGGGGGTAGGGTAAAAAGTGCTGACAGGAGCCACAGGTACTCAGTGAGCCTTGTCCCAGATATTTTGGGGTGGGGGGGCTGGCACTTTACAAAAAAGGTATTTGTGTCTGCTCTCCAGCCGTGTGTCTTTCCTTCTTGGTCTGTGTGTCTTGTTTTGACTCCATCTCTAGCATCTTTTTTTTTTTTTGGTTTTTCGAGACAGGATTTCTCTGTGCAGCCCTGGCTGACCTGGACTCGCAGCCCTGGCTGACCTGGACTCGCTTTGTAGACTAGACTAGCCTTGAACTCACAGAGATCCACCTGCCTCTGCCTCCCTAGTGCTGGGATTAAAGGCGTGTGCCACCACGCCCGGCAATTACAGACAGCTGTGAACTGCCATGTGGGTGCTGGGATTTGAACCTGGGTCTTTTGGAAGAACAGCCAGTGCTCTTAACCGCTGAGCCATCTTCCAGCCCCCGTCGCTAGCACCTTTAATGGTATTTGCTAGTCAGAGGTAGCTGGATCCATTGTGTAGCCTCCTTTTGTCACCCGAGTCCTGAGCAATCCCATCACGCCTTCACCTGCTCTTCAGTTTGCTCACCTGGGAAACCTTGGGGCTTCCCAGAGGCTGTCTGAGCTCTAAGTCCTCCACATTCCAGATTCATCAGCAAAGAGATTCTGACGATCAGAGAGGCTGTGTGGCTCACGGACAACACATACAAGTACGAGGACTTGGTACGAATGATGGGAGAGATCATCTCGGCCCTGGAAGGGAAGATTCGAGTGAGTAGGGGTTTGCTTCTTCCTTTGGACAAAATTGTCTTCCCGTTTGAGGTCACAGGGGAGGGGGTGGCTGCAGTGCGTCTGTTGTACATGCCCTGAAACCCCGAGCTTGGCCATCAGCCGGACCGTCTAGGCCAGACCCTTGCCGGACTGTACCTCAGTGTGGGACACTGACATTTACCACCCTCTCCTGTCTAGATCCCCACCGTGGTTGACTATAAAGAGATCCTGCTCACACTGGTCCCTGTCGCACCCAGAACCCAACACCTGTGCAGCTTCCTCTGTGAGCTCTCCCTGCTGCACACCAGCCTGTCCGTCTATACCCCAGCCCTCCTGGCCTCTGCAGCCCTGCTCCTGGCCAGACTGATGCATGGGCAGGGTAAGGAGAAGCCCTCCCGGGGATGGGGAGAGAGTTTCCTGGTGGCCAGGGGAAGTTCTCAGATGGGAGAGGTTGGAAGGGTTGAAATAAACACTTCCTCATTCTTCCTAGAGAAGAAGGAACAGCAGAATGTCCCCAAAACAGTTTGGGGGGTAGGGTAGGATATGGTTCTAACTGAAGCAGTACATAGTTTTTCAAAAATGTCTATAGGTTACATGGAGTCTTTTCAAGAGTAATTTTTGTGTTTTGATTTTTACATTTCTTGGTGTATATCTGTGCATGCTCAGTGCCACGGTATGAGTGTAGAGGCCAGAGGATGAAATAACTTGCAGGAGTTGGTTCTCTCCTACCGTGTTTCTAGGGATTGATTCTAGGTTGTTAGGTTTGGCAATAAAAGCTTTTGCCCACCAAGCCATCTTACTGGCCCTTAAGGGTATTTTAAAGGGACTAAGAGCCTGGGTCTGGGAATGTGTTACGAAGCTATCAGAGTTGTGGCAGTTGTGGGGCACTGTCATATTCCTGGCCTGCTTTCTTCCCCAGCACAGCCCTGGACCACTCAGCTGTGCAACCTCACTGGGTTCTCTTACGACGACCTCACGCCTTGCGTCTTGAGCCTTCATAAAAAGTGGTGAGTAGCCGGGCAGTGGTGGCGCACGCCTTTTTTAATCCCAGCACTTGGGAGGCAGAGGCAGGCGGATCTTTGCGAGTTCGAGGCCAGCCTGGTCTACAAATTGAGTCCAGGACAGCCAGGGCTACACAGAGAAACCCTGTCTCGAAAAACAAAAACAAAAAGTGGTGAGTCCACGTCAGCATTTGTAGTCTGTCAGCGGTGGAGAGAGCTAAGTGGGAGGACGACCCTGAGTCGTGGTCAACCTGAGCTACTTGTCAGAGTTCCACGCCAGCCTAGCCTGTCTACCAAGACCAAGACCCTGTCTTCAGAAAGAAGAAGGCAGGGAGTGAGTCTGTAAAATGCGTTTTCCTGATGAGACTCAGCTCCCCTACCACGATGAGTCCTTTGCTTCATCACATGGCAGCTGTCACTCAACCAGCAGGTCTTCCTGTAGTGTTTCAGGCCAAAAAGTCTTCCCCAGGCCTTACATTTAAAATTGTCATTATTATTATTGTTTTGTTATTATTACTATTATTATTATTATCATTATTGTTGGATGTATGAGCACATGTGTGCTTGTGGATATCAAAGAACTTTGTAGAGTAGGTTCTCTCTTTCCACCCTTTTGTGGGTGTCAGAATCAAACTTGGCTCATTGGGCTAGTTAGTGCAGGAAGCATCTTTACCCACTGAGGTGTCTTGTCAGCCCCAGGCTGGCATTTTAAAATCCCAAGGGCTGGGCTTATTTCTCTGTTCATATAGAACCTGCTTCTTGAGGAAGAAGAAGCCAGGAGGCAAGGAGCCCCGCCACCAGCCCACCAGCCCTTGCCTGTGCCTGTCTGTAGCTACCTTAGATGGGCTAAGACTGCACAATCCAGGCTAAGGCTTGTTAAAATCCATCAGGCATCTGTGTGATTATTCATAAGTGGGCTAAGGGATGACTCCATTGCCCTAATAATGTTATTTATCAATCATAAATATTATAACTCCCTACAACAGTTAAGAACGGCATGCTCTTCCAGATGACCTGAGTTCTGTTTCTAGCACCCACAAGGAGACTCATACCGTCTGTAGCTCCATTTCCACAGGTTCCCATGCTGTCTTCTGGCCTCCATGACCACCAGTTATGCATGTGTATACGGACTTACCTACAGGCCAAACACCCATACACATAACATAAAAATAAACATCTTTTTAAAGAAAGAAAGAGGGTGAGGAGGATGGATGGGAATGTGGAACCTGGGTATGCCCATGTCCCAGGTTGGGACATCTGCGCAAGGGCAGGGGCAGACAGACATTTGGGCTGCTGGCTGTGAGTGAGTGTTGTGGGACAGGGCGGGGTTTGCATCTGCCTATGGCTGCCTCTGTTTTCTCAACTTGACTTGCAAACTCACTCCTCCCACTTCTTGCTTCCTCCTTGGGGTCCCTTCTCCAGACTGCACTGGCTGGCTGGCTCTCTGTCCTCATCCCCTCCACCCTGCGGAGCCAGGTAGTAGTTCTGGCTTTCTTCCACTGCTCAGATCCTGTCCTTCCAGTGTTCACAGCTGAACTAGGACTACTAGTCCCAGCCCAGACTCCCTTGTTCCTATGTCTGAGCTGCTGCCCTCTGCCTGAGTGTCCCCCCGTGGGTAGTGTTGAATGTTTCTCCTTCATCTCTGTAACCTAGTGGTTTCTGGGTCCAGTGCCCTTTCCTTGCATGTAGTCACTTGCCTCGAGATCTGGCCTTTGTGGTGACCGTGGTCATGCCATGGGTTGCCTCCTCATGTTCTTTCTCTTCAGCCCAGAGCCTCCCTCTTGGCCTCCCCACTACAAGTAATGTCAGAGCCCTCTAGAATCTTCCACCGGCACCTCCTCTGCCCTCCTGCCTCCCCGCTGGGCTCCACTGATAGGGACATGTCAGCATGATGCTTTTGCCCGCCCTGTCTTTTTCTGTGGTGCCCAACCCACATCATTGATGGCTGAGGAGGCAGGGTGACAGTTACAGGGTCAGTGTCTCTGCCCTCCACCTTTCCTTGTACTGATTGTTACCTGATGCTGGCAACCAGAAGCTGTCGCTAAACATTGTTTATTTGCAAAGAGTGTGTGTGTTCTTGTGTTTTTGTTTTTCTGATGCTAGAAATAAATCTCAGGGCTTTATGTACACTAAACATATACTCTACCTACTGAAATAGATCTCTAGTCTTTTTCTTTTGTTTTAAAATCAGTTAAATTGGAAGCATTTACTTATAAATTAAGTTTTTAAAGTTGTATGACTTGCCTGGTGGTTGTAGCACATGCCTTTTAATCCCAGCACTCAGGAGGCAAAGGCAGGTAGATGTCTAAGTTTGAGGCTAGCCTGGTCCAATTCAGAGCAAATTCCAGGATAGCCAAGGATACACAAAGAAACCCTGCCTCAGAAAACAAAACAAACAAAAAATGTTATGTAACATAAAAGGCTTTTGTATATTCAGAATTGTATCACCAATTTAGGAACATTTCCACTACCCCTCAAAAGAAACCCCACTCTATAACTTACCAATTTCCCAACTTCTCTGGCATCCATTCATTGATTGCTGTTAATCTGTGACTTCGCCCATGCTAGACATTGTGTATGAAGCAATCACGTAATAAGCCACTCTGTCAGTCTAGCTTCTCGTTAAACATCCTGCTTTTCAGGTTCGTTCATATTTCAACACGTGTCAGTGGTTGAATTGATTTCACGGTTCGAATGGACCTCTGTCTATATGAGTGTTGTTGGATATGAGGATCGTTTCAACCTCTGACTGCTCTAACTGTGCACGTTCCTTGTGCATTTGTTTTTCTCTCTTGGGAAGTGAACCATCTCAGGAGCTGCCAGTCTCCTTGTGTGAACTTATCAGTGGGACTGGTGTTGAAAGCTTGCCTCCCTCTCTGGTCGGGGAGTTAGACTACACTTGGGTTGGTGAAGTTAACCCATCCGCCTCTCTGTCACTTTCCAGTTTCCATGACGATGCACCCAAAGACTACAGGCAAGTCTCTCTGACTGCCGTGAAGCAGCGATTTGAGGATAAATGCTATGAAGAAATCAGTCAGGAAGAGGTACATCCTGTCTTTGTCCCTTAGGCCCCTGGTTGGTGTGCCTGGATGGTTCTGGGTTCTTCACTCTGGCCTCCCTACAGGTACTGAGCTATGCCGAATTGTGCACTGCGTTAGGAGTGAAACAGGAAAGCCCAGAGCCCCCATCTTTCCCTAGCACAGGGGAGATCCACACCTTCCTCAGCTCACCCTCCGGGAGGAGAAGCAAACGGTGAGTCTACCCTGTCCACCTGCAACCATGCCACTGCATGCTCTCTCATGTATGTCGAATCTGAGTTTCCTTCTTGATGCTGCAACCATTTGTATTAGCTTCCTAAGACTTATGCCAAGGAAAAGCAGATCCCAGGCTTAACCATGGGCTCTGGTCTGTTCTTGAGCATCACTGTTCCAGCCTATTTCTCCTTTCTCAGAAGTCTTCCTTCCTTCCTTCCTTCTTCCTTCCTTCCTTCCCCTCCCCTCTCCTTCCCTCCCCTCCTCTCCCCCCTTCCTTTCCCTTCCTTTGCCTTTCCCTCCCTCTCTCCCTCTCTTTCTGTTTTTCAAGATAGGGTTTCTCTGCATAACAAAGCCCTAACTGTCCAGGAACTCACTCTGTAGACCAGGCTGGCCTCAAACTCAGAGATCCACCTGCCTCTCCTTCCCCAGAGCTGAGGTTAAAGGCATGCTCCATCACTGCCTCGCCTGTCTTGCTTTATCCCTGTTCCCTCTGAGGGAAAGTGTTCCTGACACAGTAGATCCTGTTGAGACTCTCCCTGCCTGTGCCATCTGTTCTGTGGTCCCCTCTGCCCCATGATGTGGCACAGCTGGTAGCTGGGCTGTAACCTGAATAATGTCTTTGTTGCCTGCCTGCCATGTCCCCTCCCTTTCCTATGTGTAGTACTGTCTGTCCTTATCTCAGCGTTTTGGCTATACCTCCTAGAATAACTCTACCTCAGGAACAGACCCTGCAAAGCTCAGGTTCACCCCTGTGCCAGCCCTGCCCTTGTGACTTCTCAGCGCCCTGAGTGCCCCAGAGCAAGCTTAGGTGGGGCCCTAGGTGGCTGGGTGCTACCTGTCATTTGAGCTGTGAGTGTTCTCTGGTGGGTGGGTCCCTGGCTTCAGACTCTGGTCTCTTGGGGTGACATGAGGAGGCAGCAACATCAGAGGTTCATCTCCTTTCATATCTATTATATACAAAAGAAGCATCACAGCATCTTCAACTGTGCAAATGAGCGATGTGGGTCCTGAGGAGGCCACTGCTTACATCTTACTGTGTATTTGGTACTCTTGGCTATCCAGGGACAGGATTACCCTTGGGAAAACCTCAGACAGACACATGTACCTACTAGAGGTGGGTCACTGGCTCCACTGATAGGCATACTTTCACTGTTACACCAGCTCCCAGAAGAACCTTCATAGCCCCTTCAGAAGGGGCTTCCAGAAGAGATCTCCAGGGTTACATGGGGACAGCCACACTCACTCTGGAGTCAGCAGCAAAAGGCCCTGGTGGGTGTGGCAGCTCCCAGAGGCAGACCGTACTTTAGTTCTCTAGCCCTGACCCCAGGTGGACAGGTTTGCTGACCTTACCCAAACATAGGTTGCTCTGTGAGGACAGGCCCAGCGCTGTCCCTCTCTGGTCCATCTGGTCCTGTGGAGTGGTGAGGTCTTCCAGTTACCAGGGCCTCAAGCTAACCAGAGTAAGCCAGGCTCACTCCTACACTAGGGCCTAGCCTTAGTCAGTTCTCCCTCCAGTCAGTCCCTGCCCTGGAGGGCTCACAGCTACTCTGGCTTCATGGGTGTTTTCTCGAACACAAGGTGAGAGCCAGGGTCATATAGGCATTGAGGCGGATGTAGGGGACCGCGCTGGCTCCCTATGTGCTGCCACCTGTGACCAGGGCTTTCTGGACTCTTCCCTCCCTTGAAGGAAGCGGGAGAACAGCCTTCAGGAGGATAGGGGCAGCTTTGTCACGACGCCCACTGCAGAGCTGTCGAGCCAGGAGGAGACGCTGCTGGGCAGCCTTTTAGACTGGAGCCTGGACTGCTGCTCCGGCTACGAAGGAGACCAGGAGAGCGAAGGCGAGAAGGAGGGTGACGGTAAGTGGTGGCATGGTGGAGGGAGGTGGCGTGTGACATGAGGGCACCTGGCACTGTCCTGAGCTGAGACACATGTGAACCTGACACACGGGGGTCAAGGGTTTCCTTTACCCCACAGAGAGAGAGGATGTAATCTAAACCTGTGTCCATCTCTGATTGGGTCATTGTTTCTTGAAGGGGTTCACTTAGGCAGACCCTGTATGGAGTTCCCTGTGTATATATAAACTGCAGGAGGTCCTGTTCCCCTGTTGTGGCCAGGAAGACTGACTTGGGCAAATTTCAGCTGCTTTTCCAATTGCTTGCTTTTGTATCCACTCAGATTAAGTGAGTTAGGTGACCAATTTGTCCCCTTCTGCTGCCCTTAGAGTTGTCAGGAGCAACCCTCCCAGCTTGAGAGAGCAAGGTCACATGTGACTCACTTAAGCAGTAGTCCAGGCCACCCAGTCCTGAGCAGGTGTAGGCCCCTATAATACTTGAGCTGTGCCATAAAGTCTCTTACCCTGAATTTTCCGCAGTCACTGCTCCCAGTGGACTCCTTGATGTCACCGTGCTCTACCTGAACACAGAACAGCACTGCTGCCAGGAGTCCAGTGACGAGGAGGCCTGGCCAGAGGACAAAGGCCAACAAGCACCAGGCAGCCAGGCACCTCCAACTTCAGCTTCCAGGCCCCTCCTCTGCAATGGGGGAGATCCTGGCAAGGACGTCACGACCTCGGGATACTCCTCTGTCCACAGCTCGAGTCCCATAAGCTCCCTGGATGGTGGCATGGGGGCCTCTCCCCGATCTACCTCGGTGCTGTCCGTGCTGTCCGTGGACAGCAGGGATTCAAGCACAAAGCCTTGCCACCATCAGGCCAAGAAGTCATGTTTACAGTATCACTCCTTGAACCCTCCCGAAAGCGGTGTTCACTGGCAGCGGGTACAGCGCCAAAACCTCTTGGTCCACAGCGACGGGTACACAAACTTGGGGTTCCTGAAGCTCTGAGTGTTAGCCTTTGCCATGGTGAATGTTTACTGAGGGAGGGCGCTGGTTCAACAGAACACTGCAGATGGGTGCTGTGTAGACTTCGGAAGGCAACAGATTCCCTGGGGGAGTTCCGAGTGAGCTGTCAGCATCAAGCTGTGAAAAGCTCAGCCTCGTCTCTTTGGACCTCACAAGTGGTCTTGCCTCACCTGTAAAACCTATCCCCTCTCTACCCTTCTGTGCCCTGCTCTCTCTAGGAGCGTCAGCCTCTGTGTCAGCCTTCACAATCCCAGGCCAGGAGCTGACAGCTTCCTTGGAATACTAGTGGCCTTGGTAGCCTAACACAATTCAAACCCCTGCTGGCAGGCCTTGCGTTAGACCAGCTGGGAGCTCTCATCTGAACACATCACTGTCCCTTCACCCCCTTCAACCTAGGGAGCCTGTGCCCCTGCCTATCAGTGTTGACTACAGCCTAATGGATGTGTGCAAGGCTGTTGAAGCTGGGGCTGCAGGCCCCCCTCCCTCTGGCACTTCAACCTGATTTTCAAAATCTGCCCTTCCAGAGTGGTTTGTCTGTGTCTGGTTGTATCCATGTGACCATCTTTCTGCACTGAATTTCTAGGCCATTCTTTCCCCATCTTTATTTCTGGGTTTCTTCTAATCAAAAACAAAAGGCAAACAAAAAAAACCAGAAACGTTTGAAATAGGGTATCAAATAAAAAAAGATAGCTCCAACTGAAAAAAGAAAATCTAGTCATGCCTGTATGGTGGCTTCCCAGCAGCCAGTATGTGGAAAGAGGACTGGAGGCTCCAGGTTAGCCTGGGCTGGGTCGTCTGACCACAGAGAAAGGAAACTGATACCAGCCCCTTGGTTGCATCCTTGTGTTCTTTTCTTATGGAAAATAATTAAATAATCACTTGTAATATCCAAGGTAACAGGTGCAGGAGTGAGAAATCAGAAGACTTGATGGCTTTGTGACTAGATTCCATCGGAAGAAAGCAGATCACCAGTCCCTTTGTGCTGGTTAGAGACTGCCTTAGCCATGCCTGCCTCACATGGAAAGCCTTGGGGTTTATGAGGCAGCTGTCTTCAACACCTGGGGAGTTTGCTGAGGGCCTAGCAGATATGCTGACCCTACATGGCTTCTGTCTCCTGAAGAAAGTACCAGGAGTGCCCCCAAATACCCTTGAACCAAAAGTACTGGAGGAAACATGTTTGCTCAGTGTTCATTTTCCGTGCCAACCCAATGGCAGCTCTTTGCTACTATTAACAGAATTCTGACCACTCTGGCTGGGGCATATTGGAGTAACAAGAGTCCAGGCATTTGGATTGTAGTCCTTCGCCACTGAGTGTTTTCCTGGACATATATATGTGAGGCTATTCCCTCTGTAACAGGACAGTAATATCTACCTCACAGGAATGTTGTGAGGATTAAATGTGAAGAGACTCATGGCTTGAGTGCTATGTATCCCTTAACTGCCTCCCACTTTGTCCAGGGTTTCTGGTCAAAATCAAAACTCACTGGGCCTATAGAGATGGTTCCCTGTCAGAGTGTTTGTTACTCATGGAGAGGACCTGGCTTTGAGTTCCTAGCACCCATGTGGTAGTTCACAACCACCCTGAATTCCAGTTACAGGGTATCTGACATCTGTGGGCACCAGGTGTACAGGTGGCACATAAACATACCACACACACAAGAATTTTTAAAATCTCAACTCACTACCAGTCAACACATGGAGAATTTACTCCAGGCTCATGCCTGGATCCCTCTGATTTTGGTTTTTCAAGACAGGGCTTCTCTGTGTAATAGCCCTTGCTGTCCTGGACTCAAAACTCACAGAGATCCACCTGCCTCTGCTTCCTAAGGAGTGCACCACCACGCCTGGCTTCCCTCTGATTTCTTACTCTCCACAAATCTGCCTAGGTCTTTGCTTAAGACACTGGGCTCCTAAGTTGCCTTACCTCTTGGGATCTAGAGTTAGTAATTATCTTCAGTTGTACTGGGCACTGTTCCTGCCCTCACTTCTAGCAGCCAACCACATGTTTAACTTTAGAAACAAATCTAAAAGCTGTGTCTAGTGACACATTTCTATAATTCTAGCACTTAAGAGAAATGAGATGGAAGGTGGTGGCGCATGCCTTTAATCCCAGCATTCGGGAGGTAGAGGCAGGCAGATCTCTGTGAGTTCAAGTCCAGCCTGATCTACAAAGTGAGTCCAGGACAGCCAGGGCTACACAGAGGAACCCTGTCTGGGGGGGGGGGGGGCGGGGGGGGGGAGAAGGTAGATGGAGGCAACAAGATCATGAGTTCAAGGTCACCCTCAGCTGCATAGTAGGTTCAAGGCCAGCTTAAGACACTACATGAGATCCTGGTACACCTTCAATCTGACTTAATTGAGAACATAGAATAATAGAACACAGAATAATGTACTGAAACATATGTGTGTGTGATTTATTTTTAAGAAATGAGCATCAGGGCTGGGTGTGGTAGTGCACACCTTTAATCCCAGCACTTGGGAGGCAGAGGCAGGCGGATCTCTGAGTTTGCGGTCAACCTGGTCTACAATGTGAGTCCAGGACAGCCAGGGCTATTAACACAAAGAAACCCTGCCTCAAAAACAGAAAAAAAAAAAAAAATGAGCAGCAATTGGGAAACAGTAGATAGACCTCTGTAAATTCAAGGCCAGCCATGAGTACATAGTTCCAGACCAGTTAGGACAACAATGAGACTCTCTTGCCTGGCATGTTGGTGTTGGACCCTGAGGATCCACCAAGGTCCTGATGCCCAGAGACCAAGGTTCATTGCAAAATGCAAGAGGATTTTATTAAGCCACGGAACAGGGCCAAGGGAAGAAGCACTGTCTAGTCTGTACCGCCAGTCTCTAAGGACAATTTGGTTAAGGTCTCTTAGAGTTGTATTCATTCTTTCTGCCTGTCCTGAGCTGTGGGGTCTATGTAGTTATGATTGTAGATTTCTTTTTACAAGAAAGGGGATATGTAGGGAGTCAGATTAATATAAATTAGATTTTGTAAATATCTAGGTTTCTGATACAGTCTCTTAATCCAGGGCATGAAGATCAACTTGGCTGTGAGCAATTAGCTTATTTTATGAATGAAGTCACGTGAAACGAGGGGAGTCTTTATGGACTGAAAAAAAGGTTGAAGCCAGGTGAGACAAGGAAAGACTTTATGACCTGGCATTGTTTTCAGCTGCTAAGTGGGCAGAGGCCAAATTAAGCTGAAGCAGGTGGAACAGGAGAGATCCTATTTAAGGACAAGAAATAATTGTTATTTGTTATAACAATTATTTCTTAACTATTAATCCTACACATTCCTATAACCCCTTTAACCTATCCACTAAACCTATTGATAATTATTTTCCTAACCTTTTAGAATGATACAGTTTCTGGGGCAGGTCCTCAGTCATCAGGAACACAGTCTTTGTTGTAGATTCTTTAGCACATTTAACAGTCCTTTTTCTGAAATATCTCAGACGCAGGTTCGTCAGGGTAAACTAGCTATCGAAGTCTCACCTTAAATAAGGCTTTAGGCTTTCTTCTCTCTGGGAGACCCCAGCCCCTTCGCATCAGCAACTCTGCCGCTCTACTTCAGAGTCCTTAATGCCAGCCACAGTTTCGTTTAGGCCACGGTTCGGACAGGTCAAACCCCTCTAGGCAAAAGTTGAGCCACAGGGTTTAGTCCTTGGCCTTTTGCTGTCTTGCTCAGGCTTTCTTTGCTCACAACTTCTTTCTGCCTCAGGGAGATCTGGCCATCAACTGATGGCCAGCACTTTTTAATTTTTTTAGCAGGACTCTTGGAGTTCTCTAGCATCGAAAGTCTCCTCTATGGGGCTCCATGCACTGTCCTTAAATAGGAGGAACTCTGTTTTAGCTTAATTTGGGTTCCGCCCATTTAGCAGCTGAAAACAATGTCAGGCCAGATACTTTGTTTCTTTAAGTTTATTAAGTCTTTGCTGTTTTTCTGACAATCTTGTTTTGTCAGTCAATTAAGTCTTTCCTGTTTTTTTTTTTTTACTTCAACCTTGTTTTTCTGTCCATTAAGTATTTCCTGTTTTTCCTGACTTCAACCTTGTTTTTTAGTCCATTCATTAAATCTTTCCTGTTTTTTCTGACTTCAACCTTGTCTTTCAGTCCATTAAGTCTCCTGTTTCCTGTTTTTAGTCCACATGCTGATAATGATCTTCATGCCCCAAATTAAGAGACAGTATCAGAAACCCCTATATATTTTCTAAATCTAATTTAATTTATCTAAATCCCTACAGGAGAGGGCGTGCTAGGGGCCCCATGCTAAAGAGCTCTGATGCTAACGAGTCCTCACACTAAAAAGGACAAAAAGTAGTTTGTATCCTCTGCTGAAGAAAGTGCTGGTGAACTGATGGCCGGATTTCCCTGAGGCAGAAAGAAGCTGGTGAGCAGAGAAAGCCTCAGCAAGACAGCAAAAGGCCAAGGACTAAACCCTGTGGCTCAGCTTTTGCCTAGAGGGGTTGACCTGTCCGAACAGTGGCCTGAATGGAACTGTGGCCAGCTTTAAAGACTGAGGCAGAGCGGCAGAGTTGCTGATACGAAGGAAATAAGTTGGCCTACAGACGCTGAGGTATCCCAAAAAGAAGAAAGCCTCAAGCCTCATTTAAAGTGAGACTTCCATAGCCAGTTTACCCTGATGAACCTGTGTCTGAGATATTCCAAAAAAGGACTGCTAACTGCATTAAAGGGTCTACCCCAGAGACTGTGTTCCTGACGACTGAGGACCTGCCCCAGAGACTGTATCCTTCTACTGACGACTGAGGACCTGCCCCAGAGACTGTATCCTTCTAAAAGGTTATGAAAATAGTTGTAATAGTTATCAATAGGTTTAGTGGTTAGGTCTTAGGGGTTGTAGGCATTCATGGGGTTGTAGGAATTTATAGGAATAGTAATTAAGTAAGTGTATTTGTTATAAGTGAATATAGTTACCAATAAATAAGTGTTTAATAATTAAAAAGTACAGTTTCAGGTCTATATGCACAATGTAACTTCCAGTCAGTCCCCAAGTACCTGGCCACTTCCTTACTTATCTGGGCAGTAAAGGCTGGCCCGTTGTCTGACCCTAGTGCCTGAAGGGCCCTGAAGCGGGGAAATATTTCTTCTAGGATTTTCTTAGCCTCCGTACAGGCGGTTTCATTTTTGGTGTGGAAGTCTTCTACCCACCCTGAAAATGTATCAATGAAGACTAACAGATATTTGTTGCCATTCCTGGCAGGACACACCTCAGTGAAATCAACTTCCCAGTAGGCCCCAGTCCTGTGTCCACAGTCTCTTACCAGGTACTGTCTTATCCCTACTGGGATTGACCTTCTGGCATGGTTTGTAGGCTTGGACAACATTTTCTGCTAGCTTGTGAAGTCCTGGAATCTCATAGTCGGTCTTGCTAATTAGAGTAATTAGGTTTTTTTTGTGCCCAGGTGTGTCCACTGGTGCATCTGTTTTAACATTTCTTCTGCCTCTTTAGAGCCCATAGTCTGTTTACTGTCTTGACGTTGTGGTGGGGACTCTGTTTCATTAGGGTCTACAGCGAGTAATTCTAGTATAACATCTCCTAAGGCTGTCTCTTGGGTGACTCGATCTGCCATATTGTTTCCCTTAGCTACAGGGGACCCATCCTTCTGATGACCTGGATAGTGGATGATGCTTACTTTGGCCCGCAACATGAGGGCTGCTAGCAGAACCAGGATCTCTTGTTTATTTTTAATGTCTTCTCCAGCTGAAGTGAGGAGCCCTCTTTGTTGATAAATGACCCCATGCACATGGGCGGTAGCAAAAGCGTACCTACTATCTGTGTAGATATTTATCTTTGTGTTTTCTGCCATTTCAAGAGCTTTTGTGAGGGCAATCAGCTCAGCTTGCTGTGCTGAAGTCCCTTGGGGGAGGGCCGTGGCCTAAACGACCCATTTCCCATCTAGCACCGCTGCCCCTGCCCAGCACTTACCTTCTTCAAGAAAGCTGCTCCCATCCGTGAACCAAGTGGCTTCAGCTTCGGGGAGCGGCTGCTGGTCAGTAAGATCTGTGCGGATGCCATGGGCCTCGGTGAGCATTGTTGGCAATCGTGGATGATAGATGGTCCCTCTAAGTCAGGATCAGGCAGCAGGGTGGCTGGGTTGAGCCCTGTGGCAGGCGTAAACTTGATGCAGTCCGAGTTCAGGAGGAGTGACTGATAGTGGGTCATTCTGGCATTTGTCAGCCACCTCTCCGGAGGCTGGCACACTATGCTTTCTAGAGCATGGGGGGGCCATAACTGTAAGATTTTGTCCCAGGGTCAATTTGTCAGCGTCTCTGACTAAAGCCGCCACAGCAGCCACTATCCGTAGGGTGCTGGGCCATCCTGCTGCCACAGACTCTAATTTTTTTGACAGATATGCCACGGGCTGGTTCCATGGACCCAGTCTCTGAGTCAGGACTCCTTTTGCTATCCCATTATTTTCGGCCACATGTAGGTGGAATGGCTTAGTCACATCTGGCAGACCTAAGGCTGGAGCCAATAGCAGGGCCTGGCTTAATTTTGTCGAAGGCTTGTTGTTTTTTTTCACCCCAAACAAAAGGTGTACTCTCCTTCGTGAGCAGATACAGAGGGGCAGCCAATTCTGCGAACCCTGGGATCCATAGCCGGCAGAAGCCCGAAGTTCCCAAGAATTCTCTGACTTGTCGGGGAGTCTTGGGGGTGGGTATCTGAGCCACAGTGTTTTTCCTAGCATCCGACAGCCACCTCCTTCCATTTTTGATTAGATACCCCAGGTAACTCACCTGTCGTTGACAAATATGAGCCTTTTTGGCTGAGGCTCGGTATCCCAAGGATCCGACCTCAGTCAGCAGGTTTTCAGTTCTCAGGAGGTAGTCCTCTTTGGTCTCTGCTACTAGGAGAATGTCATCAACTTACTAGAGTAAGGTTACCTGGGGGTTAGAGGCCCTGAAGTAGGCCAAATCTTGGTGGAGGGCCTCATTGAAGATGGTGGGAGAGTTCTTGAATCCATAGGGCAGGCAGGTCCAGGTCAGTTGTCCTGATAATCCTAAGGCCGGATCTTTTCATTCAAAGGCAAATATGGGCTGGCTAGAAGGGCTGAGCCTCAAGCAGAAAAAGAAATCTTTTAAGTCCAATACTGTGTACCAGTTCACTGAGGGGGAAGGGGGCTAAGGAGGTTGTAAGGGTTTGGCACTGTAGGGTGAAGGTCAGCAGCCCTTTTGTTAACTTCCCTCAAGTCCTGGACTGATCTATAGTCTATAGTCATTAGTCCTGGGCTTTCGAACCTGGAGCAGAGGGGTGTTCCAGGCTGACTGACATTTAACAAGGATCCCCAGCTTGAGGAGATGCTGTATATGTGGGCATATGCCATCTCTGGCTTCTTTGCTCATGGGGTACTGACGGACCGAAACTGGGGTGGAGGTAGCTTTAACCTCCACCACCACGGGTGGGCAATGTTTGGCCCAGGCTGAGGGAACCTTGGCCATCCATTCCTGCATATCCTCTGTCTGAGGAGGGGGTTTTTCGAACAGCCTATGCTCATCCTCCAGCCTCATAGTGAGGACCTGAAGTGGCCTCCCCCCTCTGTCAGTCACTGATGGTCCTTCAGCTTGGAAATGAATTTGGGCTCCCACCTTGGAGAGCAAGTCACAGCCCAGGAGTGGATAGGGGCACTCAGGGATCACAGGGAAAGAGTGGAATACCTGGCCCATGCCAAAAGTCCACTGTTCTTCGGGAAGTCCATGAATATTGTCTGTTCCCTGTGACTCCTGCACCCAGGACCTCTTAGTAGATAGTGGTCCTTCTGACTGGAGGACTGAATGCTGAGCCCCAGTGTCTACCAGAAACTGGACAGGTTTCCTTTCCACATTGAGAGTCACCCTAGGCTCGGGGAGGGGGTCTGTGCCCCGACTCCCCTACTCTTCTTCTTCTAAAGCCAGAATTTTTTCTCTGAGGGGTCCTCCCCTCTTCTTGGGGCAATCCTTGAGCCAATGTCCTTTTTCTTCACAGTAGGCACATTAGTCCTTGTCCAACGGTTGCCTCCTGCCCTTTCCCTCATCTTTCTGACCTCTCCTGTTTCTCTGATCTCTCTCGTTTACTACAGTGGCCTGGATTTTACTCAAATTCTTTTCCTGTCTTTTTTCTCTTTTTAACTCTCGTTCATCCTGGTCCCTATGTCTTCTCTCCTCTTTTTCTTCCTCTGTCTCACTTTTATTGAATACTTTATCTGCTTCTTTAACCAAGTCCTGGAGCGAGAATCCCTGAGGCCATCCAGCCTCTGCAGTTTCTTTCTTTTTTTTTTGTTTTTCGAGACAGGGTTTCTCTGTGTAACAGCTCTGGCTGTCCTGGTCTCACTTTTGTAGACCAGGCTGGCCTCGACTCACAGAGATCCGCCTGCCTCTGCCTCCCAAGTGCTAGAATTAAAGGTGTGCGCCACCACCTCCCGGCTTGCAGTTTCTTTTTAATATCTGGAGCTGACTGATCAATAAAGGCCATGGCTACCGTGGCCTTATGTTCCTCAGAGATAGGTTCATATGGAGTAAATCTCCGAAAAGCCTCCATCAATCGGTCTAGAAACACTGTCAGCGACTCAGTTGGTCCCTGAGTCACTTCTCTTACCTTAGCCAAATTGGTGGGTCATCTCACTGCCCTCCGGAGACCCGCCACAAGAGCCTGACGGTAAACCTTCAAGTGTTCCTTACCTTCAGGCGTATTGAAGTTCCAGTTGGGTCTAGTCAAAGGGAAGCCTGCATCAATCTCACTGGACAGCTGAGTTGGTTACCCATCTGCACCAGGCACATTTTATTTCTGGCCTCAAGCAGCACCCACTGACTCTCCTCAGTGGTGAGGAGGGTCTGTAAGAGCTGCTGACAATCGTCCCGTGTAGGTTGGTGCGAGAAGACAAGGGACTCTATCAAGGAAGTCAGAGCCTGTGGGTTCTCAGAAAAAGAAGGATTATGAGTTTTCCAATTGTAAAGATCTGCTGCGGAGAATGGCCAATATCGAAGCAGCCGGTTCCCCTGGTCATCAGGGGGTCCTTACTCCCTGAGGGGTAGTGCAGTGGAGTCTGGGGTGCCAGCCCTCTGACTTCTGGTCCCTGTGGCAGGGCCCCTTCCCTCGGCTCCTGGCAGGGGTTCGAGTGGGGCCCGAGGGCTGGACGGCCAGGACCCCCTATGGCTGGAGATTCAGGGTCGGGGGATAAGGTGGTGGAGGGTCCAGGAGGAGTGATCCATCTGAATGTCAGCGTAGATCTACTTGATCTTCTTTGGGGAAACCGTAGATCAGATGGGCTCCTTCTCGGCTGGAGTCTGCCTCAGAGCGAAGACTTCAGAAGGGGAGACTGCTGGAGCAGATGGCAGAGGGAGTGGAGGAGATAAACCTATGGGGGGAACAAAAGGCCGGACCCACGGAGGGGGAGAGACCAACAGGGCCTCCCAAGCCAAGACATAGGGCACTTGATCTGGGTGCCCGTGGGATCCGGGGTTAAAAATTTTAGACCTAACCTGCCTAATTTTGTCTAATGAAAAAGATCCTTTGGGTGGCCACCCAACCTGAAATGTAGGCCACTCTGTGGCACACAGAGTCTGCCATCTCCTTTTTTAAATCTCAACTGACAGGTTATGTGTCCTATTTTTAACTTCAGTCCAGTGGCTCAGGGTCAAGGATAGGGGGGTGGGTTGTCGGTGTCTGTCCCATCGTGAAATCGTCAGGGAAAAGGAGAATGAGAAGAGTTACAAACAGAATCCAAAGAAGACAGAATGACACAAGACACAAACACCACTGCAAGATGGCCTCAGAAGTGAAACTGACTCAGACGGGAGCCTCCGAAAAGGTTCCACCGGATCGGATGAAGGGGGCCCCACTCGGCCTCTCCTTCCAGACAGATCTCCAGGGGGTCCCCCAAGGTCACAAGATACTGGTCTATTTAGACGGAGTATCTGAAATCAGATAGCTACAGAGGTCAGAGCGCCTGGCGGATCAGATGGTGATTCGCACAGAACAGACAGACAAAGTAGCTTAAGAGTACCTCCGAATCCTGTAGTCTTGGGGTCTGGGGGCGTTCAGGAAATATCGAACGAGCCTCCAAATGTTGTACCCTGAAGATCCACTGAGGTCCTGACGCTCAGAGACCCCCAGAGACTGAGGTTTGTTGCAAAATGCAAGAGGATTTTATTAGGCTGATGCAAGGAGTAAACACTGAATAACAGTTACAGGCAGCTTTTAAACACAATAACCGCAAACAAGTGGGGGTAGAGAGGGGGAACATTTCAGTTAATCTTCAGCAATCATTGCCTTTGGCAATGGGGTGGGACCATTGTCTGTCCCACCAAGCTGCAACCTTGTAATTAAGTAGTTCTGTGGAATGTCCCCAAGGTCATAAGGTCAGGCTCTCATGAACAGAGAGGAATGCCTTCCTAGGGAGGGGCAGTGGTATTTTTCCAAAGCCCCACAGTGGCACACACCTTTAATCCCAGCACTTGGGAGGCAGAGGCAGGTGGATCACTGTGAGTTCGAGGCCAGCCTGGTCTACAAAGCAAGTCCAGGACAGCCAGAGCTGTTACACAGAGAAACCCTGTCTCAAAAACAAAACAAAACAAAAAACAAAAAAACAATGAGACCCTCTTAATACCAAAAAAGTACTTTAATAGCACTTCTACTAAAATAGAGATGATAACAGATTAGCATGGCCCCGAGATGACACTCAAATTCATGAAGGATTTTATATATTAAAAACTTCTTAGAGCTTTATTAGTCTGGGGAGCTGTTCTGTTGATGGAGGAGTGCATGCCTGGCATGCATGGGATCCAGGGTTCTAACAAGCTGAGTTAAAGCCATTCTTGTCCTCCAAAGACTGTCTCAATAAAACAAAATAAAAATGAGATATAAGCTGGGCATGGTGGCACACACTATTAATCCCAGCACTTGGGAGGCAGAGGCAGGCATATCTCTGAGTTTAAGGCCAGCCTAGTCTACGGAGTGAGTTCAGGACAGCCAGGGCTACCCAGAGAAACCCTGTCTTGAAAAAAACAAAAGATATACTTATGGAGTAATGGTAAAGAAATAACTTTCAATATTAAACTTGCATGGTTTTGATCCAGCACTAGGGAGGCAGAAGAAGGGAGATCTCTGTGAGTTCTAGGCCAGCTTGGTCTGCAGAGCTATTTCTAGGACAGAGAAACCCTGCCTTGAAAAACAAAAAGTCAGTAGAAAACACAGTGAAAAGTTGACCTGACTTAGCAAATCTTTGAGGTCAAAGGGTGTTTCCAGGCTTTAGCTGCATTTGCCTGCCTGCTGTTCCTAACCCTCCTGGCCATTCTCTGGGCTTCAGCCTCCCCTCCTCCTATTATCCATCATTCATCTATCTATCCTTTGCACAACCCGCCATGACGTAGGTCAGCTTGGCAGGCCCAATCTAAGTGCCACATGCTCCAGACTCTCTGGGCTTCGTTGCTCTCTGTTCTGGCACCTGTCCCACATTCATGCTTCTGTCCCTTGGTCCAGTTCTAAGATCATTTTCTGTCCATGTGCTTGACTACTAAGTGACCTTGGAGTCAGCAATATGGATTATCTGTTTTCAAAGTTGATTAGATAAAAACTGGTTAAGACAGAAAACCAAACATTAGAGGGTCACGGATGCCCTGGCCAGAAGAGCATTATCTCTTTATCCAAATCGGAAGCTTGCGAGTCTTATCTACCCTGTCGTCATTGCCGAGATTCCAACAGAGCTTCAGCACCGCCCCCGGGGCGGGGTCAGGGCGGGGCCTGGGTGATGGGTGGAGCTTGAGGTGGAGTCGCACAGAGTAGCAGGTCTCGAGCGCTGTGCTCAGGATTGGGTAGCCTAGCCGGAAGTGGGCGGCCTTCTGCCCGGAAGGCGCGGGACTCCGTGGTGGCGGCAAAAATGCTTGGAGCTAGAGCAGAGTACCTATTACCCACAGACTGCGCGCGCCGGTGGGTCTCGTGCGACCGAAGGGAATGGGGTGGACGGCGCGGGGTTCCGAGGGCTCACGGCGCCTTGTCCTCAGGCTGATGGCGGAGCTGCAGGGCGCCCTGGACTCCTGCGCCGAACGGCAGCGGCAGTTGGAGCGGAGCCTGCGCGTTTCCAGGCGGCTGCTTCAGGTCTGGTACGCGAACCCTAGGACCTCCTCGCCAGGCCTTCTCGGGCCATCGGGATTATGCAGAGCCACTGGGGCTGGGAGGCCAAGTGCAGCTAGCTGCACACTTCTAGAGGCCGGTTGCCATTGCTATTCCTCTTATCCTGCTGGGTCTGAGACTGGGGAATCTGCTTAGGGGTAGGAACTGTTTGGGCCATGCCATGGCTGCCCTGTCTTTGCAGGGAACCAGCCAGGACCCCATCTCCAGACCCAGAAACCAAGGAAGAGGACCCATCTCCAGGTAAACGCCAGCTGCTTTCTCTGGGTGCTTGCTGCCCCTGGCCTTTCTCTAGCCTTCTGTCATGGAGGACATCCTGGGTCAGTGAGGAGGAACTCTTTCATGGTTCTTGATTTTCTTAGCATGCACACCGAATGCTCAAGACCTTAAGGAGCTGGAGCTGCTGACCCAGGCACTGGAGAAGGCTGTACGTGTAAGGAAAGGCATGTCTAAGGCTGGACAAAAAGGCCGAACCCCCAGCCTGACATCTAATGCAACTACTTCTGGTCCCACTACCTCTGTCCATTCCCAGGCTCCCAGCCAGGCTGGCAGCCCTGCATCGGGTGCGAGATCCACCAAGGGCACACGACGGGCCCCAGTCCCTGCCAGGGACTACCCTGAGTGCAGACTTCTGTCAAAGGGAGATAGGGCCCATGTGAGAACACGAGCCCATGCTACAGGGTATGGACCAGGCCTCAGGGACCAACAAATGACCCCGTCTGCTGTTCCTCATGCCACAGACCACTTCACATTGAAGGAGAAGGGGTAAGCTTCCCAGACTCTCACTGGAGAAACTGCCTTCTTTATCTATTCAGACCCTGACAGGGCATTGAGCTGGATGGGGAAGCCCTGGATGCCACCCCGTAAGGGGCATGCACTGAAGTAGATAGGGTAGAACAGCTGATTACAGTGGCATCAGGTTTGTCATTCTGGAGCCTGACCAGCACATGGGCTCTAGATAGGCTCTGCAGGGCTTTATCTCTGGAAGGGGCTAGTATCCGTGCTACTCCACAATCCCTTTTCAAGAAGTTTGTCTGAGAATTAGACTGTTAAAGGAGAGGGGGTGAGAAGGCTCACCCCTAGTGGGTTCTGAGCCAGGAATAAGAATGAATGAGAAGACGCTGCTCTAAACATTAGGCTTCTCTCTCACAGAACTCTCCTGCAACTACCTGTGGCCTTCAGGAAGGCGGTTTCCAAGAATTCCCGGTAAGACTGAGTGGGAACTGAGGGACAGGAGAACATCACTAAGGTTGGGTCATGCAAACAAAACCCTCTAGCAGGTCTCTCTGCTTTTGCTGTACTGGGTCCCTGTGCATGCTGAAAATCTGTTTCATTTGAACTGTTACAGTCTACTCAGGCTCGCCAGCTTCGAAGTTCCCACTTCGACCACACCAGTGTTTGCTTGTTATTTTTGTTTGTTTGTACTCTAGTATGTGTGTGTATTTGTGTGAGTATGCCACCAGGAGAGAGTGTCAGATCCTTTGGATTTGTAGTTACAGGTGGTTTTGAGCAGCCTAAAGTAAGGGCTGGGAGCCGAACTTGTGTCCTCTATAAGAGTAGCAAGTGGGCTCAGGTTGAGAGCACTGGCTGCTCTTCCTGAGGTCCTGAGTTCAATTCCCAGCAACCACATGGTGGTTCATAACCATCTGTATTGAGATCTGGTGCCCTCTTCTGGCTTTCAGGCATACATGCAGACAGAACACTGTATACATAATAAAATATTAAAAAAAAAAAAAAGAGTAGCAAGTACTCTCAACCACTGAGTCTCCAGCCCTCAATCACTCAAGTTTTAAGGGCTGAATGTGACACTTGGTCTCCAAATTCCAGACCATCTTTCTTCTAAAATAACAGTAATACCCCTATTTCATATTGGTGCTGCAAGGGTCAAACAAGGTGGCTCCTCTCAGCTGTTTGCACTGGGCCTGGTACAGATCTATCCTGCCCTTGTCTTGGTCTCTGGGTTCCCTGAGGCTTCTGTTATTCCCTACTGCCATCTAGCAAAGTCATACACCTGGGGGTATAAACCCCTGTCTGTCACTTCCCCTACCTCTTAAGGTCCACTCTGGTAGTTAAAATAACCTCATTCCTCTGGGGGTGCCTTTGTGCCTGTTCCAGCCTGTGGTCCCAGCTCAACTCTACACAGACCAATGACCCCACTGATGCCACCAGAGCCGCCAAAACTCAGTTCCTCCACAAACTCCAGATGGCTGTATCCTTCCTGACATGGGAGAGCTGGGGGAATTTCTGCCCGGTTTGGGAAAAGGCCATTGTGGCATGACAGTGGTATCTCTCCAAATTCATCTTTGGTGGGAGGGGAGGGTCCGGTTACAGAACAGTTTCCCTGACTAGTTTACAGTCAGGCTATTCCAGCCACAGGCCCAGTGCTACAGAACTAGAGGCCCATGCCCAGAGCCTGAGGAAGGCCTGTACACTGCTGAGACATCATATGCAGAAGGAGCTTTCAGCAGGTCAGTGGTCCTGACTGGAACTTGGGTGGAGGGTAGAAGGCAAGGGTGACAGGCAGGGTTTAGGAACGAACCATCATGGACCCCACCTGCCCTTCTTGTATAGCCCCCACTGATTGGATGCAGGAGTACCGATGCCTGCTCACCCTGGAAGGACTGCAGACCATTGTTGGACAGTGTCTCCACAGGATACAGGTGCTGCAAGCAGGTGAGGGTCTTCTAGCCCACCACTACCTGGGCTGAGATCTAAACTAGGGTCAAGAAATTTTAACTTGCTTTGCCTGTGACTGAAGGAAGGGCCCGAGGCCCCCTCACACCATGCATACCATAGCCTGCCACACACCAGGTTTGTTTGTTTATTTATTTATTAGTTTGTTTGTTTTTTTTTTGAGACATGGTTTCTCTGTGTAGCTTTGGCTGTCCTGGAACTTGCTCTGTAGATCAGGCTGACCTTGAACCCAGAGATCCTCCTGCCTCTGCCCCTTATGTGCTGGGAGTAAAGGTGTGTGCCACCACCGCCTGACTTACATACACTATTAGGTTGTTTTAAAAGCTCAGCTTTGGGTTGGAGAGATGGCTCAGCGGTTAAGAGCAGTGGCTGTTGTTCCAAAGAACCCTGGTTCAAATCCCAGCACCCACATGGCAGTTCACAGCTGTCTGTAATTGCTGGGCATGGTGGGGCACACCTTTAATCCCAGCACTAGGGAGGCAGAGGCAGGTGGATCTCCGTGTGAGTTCAAGGCCAGCCTCGGCTACAGAGTGAGTTCCAGGACAGCCAGGACTGTTACACAGAGAAACCCTGTCTCGGAAAAAATAAATAAATAAAATAAAATAATAAATAAAAGCTCAGCTTTGTAACCCTTCAAGCCAAGGCCTATTGAGAATGGGGAAGAGGTGCCTGGAAAGCTAAGTACTGGCCCGTAAGAAGAGAGAGACCTTGGTGATGGCTGTCACCCCATGAGACTGCAAATGTCTGTTCTCGTGGCTGTGACAGGGCAACAGGCAGGACTGTGCCATGTGGAGACACCCACTCAGGCCTTGTCACCTTGTGGAAGAAAGGTGGACTCTCCCTGGACCCCTGAGCTCCTTTTCTACTCTAGCACCAAGGAGCTTCAGACCTTGGCAACTTTGAAGCTTCGAGTGGCCATGCTAGACCAGCAGATCCATCTAGAAAAGGTAGGTGGTAATGTGTGCCTGGGTTCCTGGGAGCCAGTGACCTAGCTGAGGCTGTGACAGAGAGAGCCTCTGGGCCTGCGTGTGAGCTGGAACTTTCTCCTAGTACGTTGCTTGCCCAGGGTGTATGGAATCTCAGGAAGGAAGGATGGAGGATAGAAGCTTGTCTCAGGGTTGCCCACATAGGGGGCCCTCAGGTGGCTGCCTGGTTAAGTGTCCCACTGAGGCCTTGGCTCTGTACTATTCCTCAGGTTCTGATGGCTGAACTCCTCCCCCTGATAAATACCCAGGAGCCCCGAGGACCGCCTTGGCTGGCACTGTGTCGGGCTGCACACAGTCTGCTGTGTGAAGGAGGCCAGCGCTTCGTCACAGTCCTCCGCGATGACCCTGCCGACTGAGCAGTCCTGGGCAGACAAGCCTCTCTGGGAGAGCCCCCTCCTCTCAGCTGGAATATAGTGAATGGGAATTCAGGGAGGTTGCCCTGTTTGAGGGAACTAAGAGCACAGAGATACCTGTAACCTCACTGGGAAATGCATGACCAGGGTGACCCCCACCCCCAGCTCCTCTTAGCCACCAAACCTAGTCAGGGCTCAGCTTTCTGTCTTTCTGGAAGAGCCCTTCTTGACTACCTCTACTTTCACTGTAGACCTTGTACTACAAACTACTTGTATGATACTAGCACTGCTTCAGGAAGTGTATGTATTTAAATTATATCATAGTAGGGCTTGGTAAGGAGCCTTTTGTGTTCTTGTTTCTTTCTTTGTGGTTTTAGGAATTGTATCAATTAGCTGGGCAGTGGTGGCACACAGCAGAGGCAGGAGGATCTCTGAATTCAAAGCTAGCCTGGTTTACAGGGTGAGTTCCAGGACAGCCAGGGGTAGCTGTCCAGGGCAAGCCAGGTTTTTCAAATCCTTTCTTGAAAAACCAAAAAAAACCCAAAATAAAACAAACCAACAAAAAAAGAAACAAAGCAAAAGAAAAAAGAATTGTATCAATTAAGAGGCTTGATGTACACCTGTAATGCCACTGGGGAGGCTGAGGCAAGAGAATCCTAAGTTTAAGGCTAGCCTAAAACTCTGTCTAAATAAAATAAAGGAAAGGATATATCAAGTAAAAATTCAAAAGTATGACTCTCTTCTGTAGAAGGAAAGGGAAAAAAAAACAAAAACACGAACATTTGTCCCTGGCATTCCTGAAGTTTCTTCCCCATGCCCCAAGTGCTCACCATTGAAGACAGAGAGCCACTTGCCACATCAGAACACACCTGTCTCTGGCCACAGCCATCCCAGCTTCATTCCCATTATCACCTGGGACCAGTTTTGTAGCAGCCTGTGGGGGTCTCTGCTTCCTGCAGAGTACCCCTACTTGTGGCATTTTTCACCCCTATGTAAGGAGGGCAAGAAAGGGCAGGGGCAGGGGTATGACCTCTTTGGCCCTGGGTTTGGGTTTACATCATGGGTTGCTTCCTGCTTGGGACTTCCTGCAAGATTCTCAAGGGCGCCTAGCCTGTCCCCAGAGTTTGACGAAATATTTCATTTTGGGTGCTGGATGGGTAGCTCAGGAGTTAAGAGCACTCACATTGTGGCTCAGAGCTGTCTGTAACTCCAGTTCCAAAGGATCAGATGACCTCTACCCACATATATAAAATAATAAATTTTCATATATTTTTATGTGTATCCAGTGCCTATATGGAAATGTGTACCTGTTGCCTGCAGAGGCTAGGACTGAAGTCACAGTTGATTGCGATGTGTCATGTGGGTGTTGGGGACCAAACCTGGGTCCTCTACAAAGGCACTATGTGCTTTATTATTTTTTTTTTTTCGAGACAGGGTTTCTCTGTGTAACAGAGCCTGGCTGTCCTGGACTTAGATTTGTACACCAGGCTGGCCTTGAACTCACTGAGATCTGCCTGCCTCTGCCTCCTAAGTACTGGGATTACAGGCATGTGCCACTGTGGTAGATTTAGTGTTAGCATATAATAGCATAGGGAACTTGGACTAAGGCTGAACTTTAAGATAAAAGACTTACTTGTCCTTGGGAATTCACCAAAGACCAGGACCTCTTTGATCTTAGGGCTAGGGGCAGGACATGCCCCCTGAGGTGTCCACTCTCCGGAGGTCTGTCATTTTGAAGCCCTCTCTGAAAAAAATCTGAATGACATGCCCTGAGGCATCTGCACACATCTTCAGACTGCCTGTGAATTCACGCCCCTCTGCGAAACGCTTTTTTGAAAAAGACTGAGCCCAGGGGCATAACTTGAAAAGTGCACGAAAGCTTCTGCTGACAGGTGAAGATATTTAAGGCAGGATTCACGTGGACAGTGGGCTCTCTCTCTCTCCTGTTCCTGACTCACTCAGGAACTGACTCATTTTCCTTGTCTCATCGGAAGGTCTGGAGAGAAGGATTCTCCCTGAGATGAGGGAGTGCTTAGATTCAGAGCTCTGGGACTTTGGGCCTTTGCAGGCCATAAGCATCTGAATAGGTGAGCCGCCTGGGAAACTTGTGTATGTTAATTGGTCATAAGACCATGAAGGTGGCAAAAGAAATTCAGAGACTTTAAGAGACTTTAAAACTAAAATTGTATGAACACCGGCTAACCATCCATCAGGACCCACGCTCAGAGAAAAATATCCTTTTGAGAAACCTTAGGTTAATGTTAAATGTTTGTATTATAGATACTAAGAAGTTTTAGGTGTTATGTTTCAGAGTTAGGGTTTGGGTTTAGCATTTAGGAATTTTATAGACAATTGTTAGGTAATTGTTAAGTATTAATAAATGTGTGATAAATAAAAATTTACTGTTACATTCCACCACGCCCACCTCCTAAAAATAATCTTAAAAAAAAAAATCCAGGGGCTGGAAAAATGGCTTAGCAGTTAAAAGCACTTGGTGCCACTGGGCATGGTGGCACATGCCTATAATCCCAGCACTTGGGAGGGAGGCAGACGGATCTCTGTAAGTTCGAGGCCAGCCTGGTCTACAGAGTGAGTCCAGGGAAGCCAGGGCTCTGTTACAGAGAAATCCTGCCTTGAACACCCCCCCACCTCAAAAAAAAAAAAAAGACTATTTTTAGCTGGTCATTGGGGCCCACACCTTTAATCCCAGTACTCCAGAAACTGAGGCAGGTATATATCTGAGTTTAAGGCCAGTCTGGTCTATATATTAAGACCCTGTCTCAGAGAAGTTTATTTTTAATTTTGTATATATGACACCAGGGTGTGGGTTCCCGTAGACTTGAAAAGAGGGTATCAGATTCCCCTGGAACTACAGTTAAAGGCTGTCGTGGAGCTGCTAGATGTATATGCTGGAAGCTGTACTTGGGTCCTCTACAAGATTAGCAAGTGCTCTTTTTTTTTGTTTGTTTCTTAGGGTCTTTCTATGTAGCCTTCACTGGCCTGGAACTCAATATGTAGACCAGGTTGGACTCAGACTCAAGAGATCCACCTGTCTCTCCCTCCTGAGCACTGGGATTAAAGGCCTGTCCCACCTCGCCCTGAAGCAAGAGTTCTTAACCACTAACCTATCTGTTCAGTCCCAGTTCCCCAAATTTTTGTTTTGTTTTGTGATCTCCCAACTCCTAAACTGTGCTTCACAAGTGCTGGGATTTTACGTATATTTTAAGAGTACTTAACATATCCTAAGCATTTCTTGGAGCTGCCTACTAGAGTCTTGTGTAAACACATTTGGAGCCTCACCAAACTGGGTAGAGGACAGGCAGGGAGGGACCTTCCACAAGGGCAAATAGCCTCTATCAGGGGGTTACAGGGGGCCTGACAGGAAGTGTGGATGGAAGTAAAAGTAGGTCTGTGGAGAGCCAGGTATCTTCTGTAGGTGAGGGAACCAGACTAGGTGATGGTTAAGCAGCTTGCTCTGGTTACCAGCAGGAGGCCCACCTTACAAAGCAGAGTCTTTGTGAGGTCAGTCCAGCTGACAGCCGGGGGTAGACGGCTTGGAGGGAAGGACAGACTCAGGTAGAGTGAAACACCATGGGCCCCTTGGGGTGAGAAGCATCGGGAACAAACCAGGAATCTATGAGCCAAGAGAGGAGGCTACCCCACCCTGTCAAGCTGGCCCCCAACCCGAGGAGAATGCCCCTGAGTTGAACCTTCCATTAGAATAACCACTACTTCCTGGAAGGTTTATGCCCAAGTGCTCTTCTTATCCAGAGGAGGCCTTAACCCTGCTAACCAATTATTTCAACCCTAGGATCCCTTATGTAACAGGCTGCCCAGAATTGGTCCATCGATTGGTTCACTTGGTTTATTATTGTTCCTCCCGGGTCAATGTCCTGCAGCAGTGTCTGATCCTAAGCCCTAGAAGGGCAGGATCTCTCTGTCTCTCCAAGCTCTGAGAGCCCAGTGGTCCTTGACCACATGACCCTACCTGATAGCGTCCAGCCGATTGTTCTAGGTGCTCAAATCCTGAAAGGTACCCTGGGTGCTTTAGGAAGAGTACTTGTGAAGGATTCCACGAAGATTGGGGAAGGATTTTAGATATTACCCCCCACACACACCCTTGTCCACCCAATTCCTTGCCAAAGCCAGAAGGAGGCAGTGGAACTTCCAGGCGTCCTGGTGTCGTCACCAGGTCCGGGACCAATTGGCTCTTATGTGGCAGACCAGGATGTGACCTAAGGCCGTGGTGGGCATCCTTACCATCGCCACCCCATCCCCACCCCGGGGCATGGCCACCTCGTCGGAAACATGAGAACGCCAGAGCCCACCGTACCAGGCCCGGCATCCCCAGAGCCCCCTGGAGTCCTGCACGCCCTATTCTTGACCACGGGCGGTGCAGGGGGCTCTTGGCCCCGGTGCCTCCTGCCCTTTGGCGCCTTGGCAGTGCTGGCCGGTGCGGCTGGCACGGGCATCACCTTCTCGCTGTGCGGGCCCTGCCTGGATCTGGCCCAGAGCATGTCGCTGGCTGCTGTTGGCGCCGGCCTTGGACTCCTGACCGCCACCTTTCTGTGCTGGCGCGCCCGGCGGCGGCGGCGGAGGGCTGGGCTTGTGGAGCGGCAGGAGGCCGGCGAACCCTGAGTCTGTGCGGGGCCACCTCCCAGCGAGGGCTGGACGAGAAAGGGTACTGCATTTCAGTGTTGGCAGGTCACAGAAGACCCCTCCCTAAACTGTTCATTTCCAAATCCTCGTGAGATGGGGGAGGGCTACGAGCCCTCACCCTTCCTCCTTCCTCTCCGCCCTTCTCCCACACACCCTCCCTCCACCAACCGGTCCTTTTCAGCGTTTCTTTTTGAACGGGGAGAGCTGATTGCTGCTGCCCAGCCGGCCAGACAGTGTGGAAGGGGAGGGGGTTCGCATAAGGTCTGCGCGGAGAGCATAAGGAGCTGGGTGAGGGGCGGAGAGTGGATCTGCCTGCCTTCTGGACCCTTTGAGGCATAGTAGGAACTCAATAAATGTTTGTACAAGGCGAGAACAAGTGGTGAGTGTCTGAAGGGGACAAGTAGGTCCCGCGCTAGGCAGGGGGCTATTTGAGAGGTCAGCAGCTCCCTGCGGCCTGAAACTGTCAAACTCTATCATCCCCTGCCCCCTCAAAGCCAGCTGCTGTTACCGAATTGCGGTGAGTGTTCAGAGTTGAGCAGTTGCAGGTGTGAGGCAAGGAGGCGGAACCTCTTTGTTCGAGAAAGTGCCTGGAGGGGGTAGGGACCAGGGAGATGGGAGGCCTAAGAGGCCTCAATCAGGCCCCGAGACAGGTGGCTGGGTCCACTGAGAGTTATAAGCCTCTCCTGGAGACTAGAGAAAGCGATCCCAGTGCCCAGCACACCATCTGCAAGAGTAGCCCTGGGGCCAGACTGTGTGCGGAGGGCAATTCTAGGGAAGAGATCTGAAGCCCACAGCCTCCTCCCTGAAGACCTGGTGATGCAATGGACATTTGAGCCTCTGTCCCCTCCCCATCCCCCAGGACCTGATCAAGGCTGAGCCCCCCCCCCCCATCAGCTTCCAGACACATCAGAATCCATCACAAGTTCCACAGACCCCAGCAGCCACAGTGAGCTGGACACAAAGCTGACTTCACTGTTAGGGTGAAAGGCTGTTCCCCTCCCGTCCTACCTCCCAAAGTTGGCTGACAGGCTGGGGGTCCAGCAGGAGTCTTGAAGTTTAGAGAACAGCCTGGGTTTCCCCTCACCCCAAGGCTTTTCTCAAGCATATGTCAATTTCTCCCATCCCCCACGAGGGCTCCTCCCATCCCTGAGATATAGGACTAGGGGCCAGAAGGACTACGAACAGTGGTTCCTCAACCACAGGGGTCCCCTAAGACCATGAGAAAACATGGATATTTACATTGAGATAACAGCAGGAAAATTACAGTCACCAAGGAGCAGTGAAAATAATTTTCCTGTGTGTGTTTGGGGGTTCACCACAACGTGAGGAGCTGTGTTAAAGGGTAGCAGTGTTAGGGAAGTTGAGAGCTGCTGACTTAGAAGCAGGTGGTTGGAAAGGCCTAATTCTGAGTTTGGCCTACCCAATAGCGGAGCAGAAGTTCAGCCCATGGCTATTTGTTGTAAAGGACAGTCTGGTTTACTTTAGGAAGGTGAAAGGTAAGGCTTTGTGGCTGTCCAAATGAAGAGAAAGGCCAATGCCCACTCTAGGATGTCTGTTCCTCCTTTACCCATGTCTGCCTGTGGGAACAGCAGGCCTGGGGAAGTGCCTAGGGTCAGAGAGCCAGTTGTTGTAGAGGCCAAAGTAAATGTCCATCAAACTGTCATCGTGATTCTCTGCCCCTGCTGCAGCCTTGCTTTGTCCTGGGGAGGGTTCCAGTGTCCTTACTTCACTATTCCTGTTTCAGTTTTTCTTTTTTTTTTTATCGTCAGGAACATGCTCAGTCCAGGATGGTAGCTCTGAGTAATACAGGCATCCCCATATGGCCTCTTTTACCAGAAACAGAGACTGGCCTGTGGTCAGCCTCTCTTCTGAAACCAGGTGTTTGGGCCTCAGGACTGTTCCCAAGACAGGGCAACATTCCAACCCACTCTTCGTGGAGTCCACCCCAGCTTTCCCCGGTCTGTTGAGGGCCAAAGGCAGTGAAAAAAATAATCTTTGGTCTTGGCAAGAACCTCTCAGCTATAGTGGCCCACCTTCAGCTGGAGCCCAGGCAACTCATCTGAGGTACCTGCCTGTTTCCCTATCCAAGTTACTAGGCTGTAGACTGCCAGGTTCAGGGATTCTGACTGATTCGTGACCAGCCCCTCTCCATGCATCAAGCCCCACTCTTTACTCTTTACTTTTCCATGGGGCCCTCAACAGGTGACCGATTCTGGACCTCACGGGGTCATCAAATAAGCTGTACTTCCTGCCCAGTTTCCAAGCTTTCAAGTCCTTCTGGTCATTGGGGCCATCATATGACACAACTATAGACCAAGACCCAGGAACACTTTAGATTAAGAGATTGGCCTGATCCCACTGAGGAACAGTGACCTCATCATTTAGCAGAATCCAGGTGCTCCCTAGTGGAACTCCTAGCTTAGGATGATATCTATGTTGGCTCCACAAATCCTCCCAGCAACTCTACAAAGCATGGCGAACAATAGGCATTTTGGTTGATGGGGAAACTGAGAAACTCAAGCCACACAGCCAAAAATCCAAACAGCTTGGATTTAAAATCAGACCTGTGTTCTTTCTGCTAGAACAGACTTCTGCCTTGGGGATACCCCACGACTACGCCAGCCCCAACTGTGTTCCCCCAATCTGGATAGCATCCAAGACTTCAAACTTCAGACCTAAGGTTGTCCCTGTAGGATGAGGATGGGCCTCCAGGAGGAGTGGCCCAGACCCCAGCCCAGCACGTGGCACCACCCCAGGAACAGCCAAAGCTTGGCTTCGGGCCGAGGACCCTGCTGGGTGGTCCCTCAACGGGCTGGAAGGCTGAGCTGCCCCCTCCCGTCAGCGCATTCCTGGCTCTCCAGCCCCTCCCCTGGCTCTCGGGCCTCCCAGCCCCCTCCCGCGCTGGCCCAGCCTGTGTCTGAATCTGCTCCTGGCTGTCGGGACAAGTCCCCCTCCCCTCCTTCCTTCCCGGCCGGAGCAGCTCCGCCCCTGGCTAGGAGCAGGCTCGCTCCTGCGGAGCCCCCCACCCCTTCTGGCACAGCTCCTCTGCCCCCGCAGCAGCCAGGAGGAGGCGGCAGCTCCAGCGCCCCAGGCCCCGCCCGCCCAGGGCCCTTCCCGGGAGGCCCGGAGACCTGCTCCTCCTGGCCCTCCGTGGGTGAGTGCTGGCGGCCGGCGGCGGGTGGGGCCTCCGCGGGCGGGGGCACCGGGAGCGGGGGCGACGCCTGTCAACGTTCCAGGCCTAGCAGGAACGCCAACATCCCTGCTGCTGTGCTCGGCCCCGGGCGTGCCGGTGGCTGCTCCCACTTCTGGCCCTGTGCTGGGGGCCAACGCGGATGCTCTACGATCTTGGCACTGCAGATCCGGCAGGCAGTCTTGGTCCAGGCTCTCTCTCCTCGAGGGCAGAAGCTGGCTGGTTGACCCACCGCGGCCACGGCCATGCCCACTTGGTCCTGGGGGCTGCTGCTGACTGCAGGCACGCTCTCCGTTGCACTGAGTCCAGGGCTGCCGGCCACCGCCGACCCCTGCTATGATGAGGCCAGTGAGCCCCGCTGTTGTATTCCGGGCCTAGTGAACGCAGCTCTGGGCCGAGAGGTGCTGGCGTCCAGCACGTGCGGGAGGCCCGCCAATCGCGTATGCGATTCCTCGGACCCGCAGCGGGCACACTCTGCAGACCTCCTGACCTCTGCTCCGGGCACTACAAGTCCTCTCTGTTGGCGCTCCGATTTGCTGCAACGGGCACCCTTCAACGTAACCCTCACGGTGCCCTTGGGGAAGGCTTTCGAGCTGGTCTTCGTGAGCCTGCGCTTCTGCTCAGCTCCCCCAACCTCCGTGGCCCTGCTTAAGTCGCAGGACCATGGACGCAGCTGGGTCCCGTTGGGCTTCTTCTCCTCCAGCTGTAGCCTGGACTATGGCCGTCCGCCTGCTCCTGCTGATGGCCCTGCTGGTCCAGGGCCAGAAGCCCTCTGCTTCCCAGCCCCCCAGGCCCAGACTGATGGTGGAGGTCTCCTGGCCTTCAGTGTGCAGGATGGCAGCCCGCAGGGCCTGGATCTGGACAACAGCGCCGTGCTCCAAGACTGGGTGACTGCCACAGATATTCGCATATTACTCACAAGGCCTGCCATACAGGAGGACACCAGGGACGGTGGGGTCACAGTCCCCTACTCCTACTCAGCCACCGAGCTCCAGGTGGGGGGTCGATGCAAGTGCAATGGGCATGCCTCTCGGTGTCTGTTGGACACCCATGGCCACCTGACCTGCGACTGCCAGCATGGTACAGAGGGCCCTGACTGCAGCCGCTGCAAGCCCTTCTACTGCGACAGGCCATGGCAGCGGGCTACAGGGCAGGAAGCCCACGCTTGCCTTGGTGAGGCCTTGGAGGGTAGCCTGGGGACTTCTGACCAGACAGGGCTTCCCCTGACTGATCCCTCCCTGCAGCTTGCTCCTGCAATGGCCATGCCCGAAGATGCCGCTTCAACATGGAGCTGTACCGACTGTCTGGCCGCCGAAGTGGGGGTGTGTGCCTCAATTGCCGGCACAATACCGCTGGTCGTCACTGCCACTACTGCCGGGAGGGCTTCTATCGTGACCCAGGCCGTGTCCTGAGTGACCGTCGTGCTTGCAGAGGTGAGCCTACCACCTGCATGCCTTCATGATCTACTTCCCAGAACCACAGACACACTTCTGAGTGAGCCCCTCATTTCTGTCCTCAGCTTGTGACTGCCATCCAGTTGGCGCTGCTGGCAAAACCTGTAACCAGACCACAGGCCAGTGTCCCTGCAAGGATGGTGTTACTGGCCTCACCTGTAACCGCTGTGCCCCAGGCTTCCAGCAGAGCCGTTCTCCTGTGGCACCCTGTGTTAGTGAGTGACCCTGCCCTGTCTCAGTCACCTCAGCCAAAGTCACATCAGCTACTGACTGTTGTCTGTCTGTCCCCTGAGCCCTTCAGATACCCCTGCTACCCCATCATAGACTATTCTCCCACACTCCTTAGAGACCCCTGTCCCTGGACCCACCGAAGAAAGTACCCCTGATGAACCTCAGGGTGAGTGGACGCCAGAGTCTCAGACTGGTATGACTTTTCAAGGAGGGGTTATGGCTAAGGCGTCTAGTGTGGGGGGTTGAGGCATGGGACTCTGCTGCTAGCTTCCACTCTTTCCCTCTAGACTGTGAGTCACATTGCAGGCCTGAGCGTGGCAGTTACCGAATCAGCCTGAAGAAGTTCTGCCGGAAGGACTATGGTAGGTTGGTTCACCCCCAGCCCTTCCATCTCACCCCCAACTCTTTTAAATACTTTGACCCTGGCTGTACCTCAAGGCTCATCCTTTCCTTGGGTCTCCCACCGATAGAGCTATGTCTTCAGTGTACCTCCCTCTAGTAGATGGCCTCTTCATGTTTTTCCTAAACCGGGTGGGCACTCTGCTTCTCTACACAATCAATCCCTTCCGGCTCGGCTCTTACCCACCTAACACGATCGCTTTTTCACGCCCTCCCCACCCCCAACCCCACGCAGCGGTGCAGGTGGCAGTGGGTGCGCGCGGCGAGGCCCGCGGCTCGTGGACACGCTTTCCGGTAGCAGTGCTTGCTGTGTTCCGCAGCGGCGAGGAGCGCGCTCGGCGCGGGAGCAGCGCGCTGTGGGTACCAACCCTAGACGCGGCCTGCGGTTGTCCGCGCCTCCTGCCCGGCCGACGTTACTTGCTGCTGGGAGGCGGGCACGGGGCTGCAGCTGGGAGCACAGCGGGCCGGGGACCCGGGCTCAGCGCTGCCCGTGAAAGCCTCGTGCTGCCTTGGAGAGACGCCTGGACTCGGCGCCTGCGGAGGCTGCAGAGGCGAGAGCGGCGGGGGCGCTGCGGGACCGCCTGAACCTGCGAGCTGGGCGTGGACTGGGAGGGCGCTGCTCTCTTGTCACTGGGCACGTTCATCAGAGCATTAGCCTGCTGGAAGTGTCACGTGTATCGCCATCTAATTTCCCCCTTCCCCCATTCCCGCTTGAATCTTCTTTGGTGACACATGGCCCCCAACTCAGAGGCGTGTGAAGGCTCCTAAGAGCTACCTGGAGGCTCCTAAGGCAGGCTTCACCCTAGCTGCCCAGTGGAAGGGACTTCCCCACTCCCAGGGGATGCTAGGATTTCTCTGGGTTTTGAGTACATCCCACGGGCCACTGTGATTCACCGATTCTCCGATGCTGCGATACACTAGAGTCCTCCGACCTCCCCAAAGTCACGGCTGCCGTCGTGGATGCTTGTACAGCGGTGCGGGGGGGGTGGTGGGGTGGTGGTGGTGCTGTGGCTCGACTGCACAGCCAAGACAGCGACCTCTCCGCTTCCAGCCGGATCTCCAAAGGCTCCTCTGTCCAACACAGTGGATCCTGTTCCCATGCCCATTTTGGCTTGCCTCTGCCGGTCGCGTGTCTGTGTCCCCATCCGCAGGTACATCTCTGCCTGTGTCCCACCTTTTTCTTGTCCCGTTGTCCCCATCTCTGGGGTCGATCCAGCAGTTGCTCTCTGCTGCTACTCCTATTCTTGGGCTCCAGGCTCTTTGGCAGAAGTCCTGCCCCTAGCTAGGAGCCCTACACTCTACCCGCTCAAGGCTGGACGTCGAGAACGGGCAGTTCAGATCTACTTGTGACTGGGCCAGAGGCGACTTACGTGGTCAGCCATCGGGGTGGCAGATGCCCATGACTGTGCCTTACACCAGGCGCTAGAGCCCACACCTCTCTAAACCAGCCCCCGCCCCGGAGCGCGGGAACCGCTGCTTGGCCAGCGCATGCTCCCGACTTGGCCGCCGCCGGGCGCAAGAGCGCATGCTCAGAGCTGGCGGCGCCGAGACGCGGGGCGCTCGGGGTGGGCAGCCCGCAAGCGCGTGCTTGTGGGGCGGGGCCGGCTGCGCGCGTGCGCAGAAAGGCCAGCGCGGTCCAGCGGAGAGCTGAAGGGAGAGGTGCGGTGCGGCGCGCCGAGGTGGGTGCGCGGCGGGGGCGTGGCGGCTGGACGCGGGGTGTGGGGGGGTGTCACTGTGCGCTGACCGGCGGCACAAACGGACTAAGGGAGGGGACCCGGGCCGTGCTTGGTCTCTTGGTCACTGCGGGTTGGGGGGCTCCCGGAGTCTAATACTGCGTGCTTGACGCGGGCCCCGGAGTCAGACCCCTTTGGGCAGGCCCGGCCTTCTTTGATCGTCCTTCTGGGCTGGGTGTCGTGGGAAAGAACTGCTTCTGTGTCAACGTTCCCTTGGGGCACTTTCCGTCCCTGCGGAATAGGAAATCCTCTTTCTGTATTCGTTCGACATTGCAGCAATGTTCATACACACCTTTGCCCTCCGAGACCTGCAACAACTCGGGCCCTTCACTTGCCAAAGATGACAGACACATCTGCCCACCTGACGCTTAGGTACTTTCCCAGCCTGAGAGCCCTAGGGTCCAGCTAGTGTCCCTGACCTGTTTTGTGTTACCTGTGCCTTAGCCTGGGCTTGTGCTTCTGGAGTTTTGAATAATGTAGCTGGAGGGCTGAGCTGGTACGTGGAGTGGGCTTCACGTGACAGAAGTCAGTCTTTCAGGGGTGCTTGCAGCCTGACCACGGATTTTTCTTGACAGAGCTAGCTCAATTCAGATACTGTGTGTTCTGGCCTTCTTGGATTAGGGCTCACTGGGCTAACTTTCAGGGCCAAAGATTGTCTAAATCAGCCAGGACATTTGCAGGTAGATGTTGGCTTTTATGGCGGTTGTGTTTCTGGCTTTCCAAAGTGGTCAGAGGCTGAAAATGGTTTCCTTCGTTTCCCTGTGTTCTGCTGGAAGATCAGCACAGGCAATTTGTACAAATGTCTTGCCATTTCATCTACTTGGTGACAACCACTCCATTCTTATTTTTATCTACCCCCCCACAATGGTCACCTGTCAAAATTCACTGAATTGTTCTGGAGATGACTGTTTGTAGTCTTGTAAGCTCTAGCTGGTATCAGTTCTGTGTAGCCTAGGTTGGTGTTGAGACCAACCCAGATGACAAATGATTGAGAAATTTCAAATATTTGATAGCGACCATACATTGAGTGGTATGACCCCTTTGTGTGCTCCCTTTATTCTGAGGATTAATCCTCACCTAATCTCCTAAGTGCTCAGATAAAGACTTTATGGGACGTACTGGTAGTGACAGCTGTATTTAGAATGTGGTCTTTGTGAGAAGAGGCTGGAGCCAGTTGTGTTATCTTGGCTCCCCCAAGGCTTGGCATTCAGTGGGCCAGCACTCTTTTAAGTGGTTGTTGGAGGGAATAAAGATGCCATTTTCTGAGTGATAGATGTCAGTTAGTGAACTAGCAATGTAATGACTTGCGACTGGATTAATGGTGACCTTTTGGGTTGCAGAACTAATCTAGTAATCTAGGCAGGGTTTTCATAACAACAATCAAATTCACCTCCCTGGGACTGCAAGTTCACCTGCATGTGTACTTTACAAGCTCTGAGTTACCACACCTGCCAGGACTGTCCAGCAAGTCTCAGTGACCTTGGGCACACAGCATTGCTCTTAATCCTTATTTTAGATTGAGCCAATCTCAGAAGACATAGTAAAGTGTTTGCCTTTGGATGGTTACTAGTTTAAAGTACACAGAACAACGAAGTAGGTTGTAAAAAGAAAAAAAAAAAAGAACAGTTAGCATTTGCCCTGTTCAATGTTCTACCTGTTTGAGCATACCTTTTTTTGTTTTGACAACTCTAAATGGAAGCCCTTTACAAACAGCCATTTCAGAGGCTGTTTGTAGCCATCACCTTCTAATGGAGGGCTTTTTTTAAAGCCCTCAGGCCTTTTACTGAGAACAAGCCTGAAATCATTATCTGGGAATTTCTACTATCCTTTTGATATGTGTTTATTGGATTCATACTCCAACAGTGCTTACTTAGTACATTCAAGGCCCTGTATTCAGTGCCCAGGACCCAGGGGAGTGGGTGAAGGAAAAATGAACTGGGTTTGGTGGCACACAATTATAATCTCAGTAGGGAGGCTGAGGCTGAAGGACCAAGTTTTAGGTCAGCCTGGTCTATAGAGCAAGATGCTTTCAAAACAACAGAAAGGTCTGGGGAACTCTATAATGAAATTTCTATCTAGCATGCACAGTCCTAGGCTCAACACCCAATACTAAAGGGGGAAAAAAGAAAGAAGAATGAATTCGTATGAGGAGGTGCTTGGGTGTGTGTGCTGTGGACACTGTGTTGAATGAGACTTGGAAGCTTCTGGAAGAGTGTGGCTTCTGAATGACTTGATCAGACACACATTTTCTAGAATTGTAAGGGCTCCTGTGCTGTGGATGGGGCCGGTTGAGGTACCTTCAGGCAACCATAAGACAGAAGGGTGAGGCTGTGATAAGCAGCTTCCAGAATGGCAAGAGCCAGGGCAGGAGGAGGATGTTGGGTGACGCAGCCTATGGCTACAATGCATAGAATACAGAAAGAGACAGCCTTGGGGAGGAATAAGGCTTTGGGTTTGGAGAGGTGCCATTCAGACAGTGGGTAAGTGTCTCTTGGCCTGGAGCCAATGAGTGTAATGGGGCTTAAGAGTGGGGAACATTAGCCAGGAGTGGTGGCGCATGCCTTTAATCCCAGCACTCGGGAGGCAGAGGCAGGCGGATCTCTGTGAGTGAGTTCAAGGGCAGCCTGGTCTACAAAACAAGTTCCAGGGCAGCCAGCAATACACAGAGAAACCCTGTTTTAAACAAAAAAGAATTGGGAACATTCCTGTGTGGCATTTAAGCTGGGGAGGGAGTTGGGCTGTACATACTGACTCCTGATACTGTGTCCTTAAGACACAGAGTTAGGGAGAAGGCTGGTTTGTAAACTGTGTCTTGTAGGTAGAGTGGAGTAAGATGATGGGCTTTCTATTTCTGTCATAGAGACCCAGGTTGCTTGTTGTGTTAAAGGGAGGGTGCTGAGTGCTAAAGGCACAGCTTTCCCTGGCTCCGCTGCCTTCTGGGGGCTTTTCTTGTCTGCCTTTTGGGGATCCTCTAGATTGGGTGCTATTTATCTCAGAAGACCTCCAAACCATGGGTTGAACCTTTCAGTTAGAATTCTCACAGTTAGAACTCTAGGGAAAAAAACAACCTTGGAGCTTACTTTGCATTCCTTCCAGGCCTCTGCATCTGGGGGATCAACTTTAGTGAAAGAGTTTTGGTGAGGTCAAGCATATGGTGTCACTCTAGTATTTTACATTATGGGGCTCATGGATAAGGGACAGCTGATCCTGCCACAGGAGCCCTTGCCTGCCTGCTCACAGCCTCAGAGCACTTGTCTATGGGCTGTATAAGCTGTAGTGTTCTCTTCAGCCTGGCATGTTTTCCTTTGTAGGTGGTGGACTATACATAGTAAAGCACACCAAACTTCCTGAAAGTCTGTCGTGCGTGATTTTTCATTTGTCTGTTTGTTCTGTGGTCCTGGGAATTGAACCCAGGGCCTTCTCTCTAGTGCTGGAGAAGTATTCTACCGCTGAACTCTATCTCCAACTAGTTTTGAGGTTTTGAAACTATGTAGTCTAGGCTGGCCTCAAACTCACGATCCTTCTGGGTTGGCCTTCTGTATGCTGGGATTACAAGTGTGTGACTTGTCCTCCAGCTTATTGCAGTTTTTTGATTGGGTTCTACGCACTCTCAGAGACTCTGGCTGTTTACCGATAAGTGAGTCTATTATGAATAAAAACTGGTTTACTGTTCTGAGTGTAAATCATTGTCTGGGTCTCACCAAAGGCTTCCCTTTCCTTCATCCCATCAGCTTCACCTTGAATCACGTCTTTCCTCTTCTCTAATTACCTTCCATTCTTCCCAGCAGGGCCCCTTCCCCCACTCCTGTCTTTGAAGCTTGTGGACCCTCAGAAGGACTGAGCTATGGGACATACTCCTTCCTTGAAGTCTTTTTCTGTCTTCCTGGGCTTCCAGCCTTGCCCCCAGCATAGCACACAATGTCACTGTCCTTTGTCAGCAGCTCAGTAAGTCCCAGACATTTAGGCTTCTTGGAGCCTGTGAGCTGGACTAGAAGTGTTTTTGTTTTCCCATTTTGGGTGTGTATGTGTGTGTGTGAGTTCCTGTGAGTGGAGGCCAGAGGTCGACATTTGATGTCTCACTCAATTGCTCTCCACATTATCTTTTGAGATAGTCTCTCTCACGGGCACCTGGGGCTTGCCAGTTCAGCTAGACTGGCCAGTGAGCACCACTGGTCCTCCTGTGTCTACCTCCCTGGGGTTGGTATTACAGGTATGCACTGCCATATCCAGCGTTTTATGTGGACTCTGAGGGATTGAACACTTACATCCTCATGCTTCTATAACGAGCACTTTACCAACCGAGTCATCTCTCCACCCTTAGACTGTCTTTTGATCTGAACCATAAAGATACTCACTGGCCTATGCCCTCATTCTGTACAGTACCTAGACTCAGAAGGAGCTCTGTGCTCAGTGGCTTTGTCCTTTGCTCATACTTTCTGTGACACTGCTTGGGGCTAAGGCTTCTTCACCCTTCAAGACCCAGCTGAGAGGCAGATACAGACTCTAGGAAGCCTTTTCTGAGCCCCGTTTCCTTGTGAACAGAGGTCTCTCACACCCCTTGCTTTCCAGTCATAGTACCTGTACCTTGGAATGGCTTGGTCAGTATCCTGTCCTGACCAGGGCTTCCTGAGAGCTGAGGCAGTGTCTCAGGTCTTTGTCCTCCAGCACCTGGTACCTTGGCATGCAGGAAGCATGTCTTGGATGCCTATTGAAATGAATAAGCCTTCATGACTCCCAGGCAGCTATCTTACTTGGTCTGAAGGTGTTTGCTGAGAACCTGCCATGTACCTAGCCTTGCAAGGCACACCTGTCTCAGACACCTAACTTAGAACTCAGGTCTATCGAAATTCTAGTGCTGCTGACATTTTGGCTGACTTCTTTTCCTCGGATTCTCTGTTTGTGCTGGGTGGGGGGGGGGGGACTGTTCCTCTTTTCCTGACCTGCTGTGGAAGAAAAGAGCCCCTGCCGGTGGGTGGGAAAGGGGTGTGTAGAGTGGCTAGGTAAGCTTGGGTCTCAGAATCCCACGTGTGATCTCAGGCACCTCTAGGAAGACCTGCATTTGAACTTCCAGCCAGGAAGCAGTCCAGCTGGCCCATGGTGCTGTGACTCACCCTCACTTCTAGTTACATCCCTTTTGTACCTGGCACGTGCCTGCCATTGTGTGCCACCAGCAAAAGGCCACTATCAAGTTCCCTGAAACCAGCTTCGCTGGGAGTCACCTGTGAGTGCCAGCCACCATTGCCACTTGAGAAATTCCTATGCTGTGCTTCAGGGCTGAGGCAACACTGCCTTCTGGAGTCACAAGTTTCTTAAAGCTTCCTACTGTTATTCAGCCTTCAAAATTGACCTGGTCCCAAGTCTACCTGTTTCCTTCTCTGGTTTCTTCCTTCCCAGGCACACGGGGTGTAATGTGACATTTGGGTGTGGAAGTTACAATCTGGTAGAAGAGTGGGACATATAAGCAGATCACAACAATACCGTGGTGTGCTGAACGGGATGAACAAAGAAAGGAAGAGGGGACAACTATGTCCTGCCTCTCCTTCATGTCTCTTTGAAGGGACATGCCTTCTGATTATACCATGGGGTCTGCAGTTTGCACTGTGACCAGTGCTCCTGAAGCTGCTGTGGGTGGGGCAGGGAGGGGGGGGGACTGGAAGGGTCTCAGGCAGAAGTGCTAGGATTTGAGCCGAGTTGCAGCGGAGCCATGGAGCATGAAGGTCACAAGATGCGCAGGGATGCCTAGGAAGCAGCTGGAGGTAAGGGACTAGAGCTCACATGCTTAGGCTGAGAAGAAGCCAGGCATCTACAGCAGTGACATTGAGGAGCCAGAGTAGGGGGAGAGCTGGAGCAGTGAGCAGACATCCAGAAGAGAACAGCAGGGAGTGACATCAGCTATGAGTGCTTCAGAGAGATAAGGGCCTGAGGGACCTGTTATGCATAGAAGCTGGCTAGTGATGGCCTTAAGGATGGAGTCAGATGCAACCTATCGCCAGCTGTTTTAGTCCGAAGGAATTTAAAAGAAGAGGCAGTGCTAGAGCAGGTCCTCACTTGAGGGTCCAGGGAATCAAGATCTTAGGAAGTGAGATCAGAACCTAGGAGGGGCCCTGTCCATGGCACCAAGTGGGGATGCAGATAAAGGGCTGGGCCAGAGAGGAAAGGAAGCTCCTGCCTGACAGCCTGCCTTTCTCAGAGTGGGGGTGGGGAGGGTGAAGCTATGAGCCAACACCTGGGAACAGGAGAGGTGCTGGAGGCCAGCTGAGAAGGCCTGCCAGGCAGCACCCAGAGCCCAGCATGCTCAAGTCCTGTGAGCAGATGGTTTGATTTTTTTTCTCCCCGTCTTCAACTCTGATGTAGGTGTAGAGAAGCGTGCTTCAGCTTAGCCTCCTCCTGCCTGGCTGTCGAGACAAGAGGGCAAGACTGTGGGCGCTGAGGTTTGCTGTATGATAGCTGCCAAGGAGCAAAGTGATGGGGTTGGCAGGTAGGGACCAGTGCTCCAGGGCAGGAGTGCTCTGTATGCTAAGACCTAAAGAAAGAGGGCTGAGCCGGGCGGTGGTGGCGCACGCCTTTAATCCCAGCACTTGGGAGGCAGAGGCAGGTGGATCTCTGTGAGTTCGAGGCCAGCCTGGTCTACAAAGTGAGTCCAGGACGCCAGAGATACACAGAGAAACCCTGTCTTGAAAAACCAAAAAAAAAAAAAAGGAAAGAAAGAAAGAAAGAGGGCTGAGCCTGGCATCTTTAATCCCAGAACTAGAGAGGCGGAGGCAGGCAGATTTCTATATGTTTGAGGCTAGCTGGTGTGCATGTGAGTTACAGACCTACATCGTGAGAAACTGTCTGGGGGTGGGGGAGAGGAGAGAGAGACAGAACGAAATAGTGTATGAATATTTGGCCTCTGGGTGGCATGGGCTTGGATGACCTGGGTTTATATGTAAAGGGTTTTTACATGGTTGGGGAAGGGGGAATCAGGGAGCCTGAGGTAGGACTGCTCCCCCACCCTTCCAGTGATAATGGCAGGTGGCCAGAGAGCCTAGGAAAGGGAGTTGGGGGGATGCCTACAGAGAGTAAAGGTGTGTGCGGTGTGGAGGGGGGTACCATAGCTTAGTTCAGGAACAAGAAGAGAAAGAGGATCCTGGGGAGAGGAGAGAAAGAAGAAGGGGTGGGGTTGAACAGCCAGAAGACCAGTGACTCTAAGCAGTGGGGCCCAGAGGAAGCTAGGTCTCCAAGGGAATATTCTGAAAGTATATCCATGTGGGACCTCTCCCTCCATGACAGTCTGCATGTGAAGGCCCAGGGTGGCCCATGCTCTAAATGCAATACACCTCAGGTGACTAAGCTGCCTGTAGACACTTCTAACAGTGATTCCGAAGGGTCCTGCTTCTTTATCCACTTTCCTGTCAAAAGACAGATCTGTGGAGAATAAAAACCCGTGCTTCCTCATCTCGGTGCCCTGGTGGCATCTGTTCCTGCAGGATGGGGACAGATCCTCAGTAGATAAGGACCTTTTTGATGTGCCTCCCACTCCCAGGGAAGTTAGGTCTTTACCTTCTCCTGAACACAGCAAGCCTTTCCTACTGCTATGTGTTCTTATCCTATGCCCTCCAATTGGAGTCCCCTCCAAGACAGTTCTACCACCCTAAGTGTGTCCTAACTATCAATTTGTCTACAAATCCACTTTCTGCCAGTACTATCAGATGTCTCATTTCTGTATATGCTATACCCAACAAGGTACCAGAGACCTGGGAGGCATTTGAGAGAAAGTTCTGGAAAGACTGGATGTGGGATGGATGGATTAGCTAGTGGTCCCTTTCTTTCAAGGTTTCTTGTGTACTAGGAACCAAGACCTAAGGAGAGGATCAGCATCCCCAGTGCCCATGATTCCTGACAGCATCCTGAGGGCGTGTGTATCTCTAGAGTTTCCAGCAGGTTCTTAGAGGATGGGCACATCCTTGGAGACATTTCCCTGGTGGGTACGAGGAAATTTCATGTACCAAGAGTGTGTAATTGTCACTTGCTTTTTTTTTGTTTGTTTGTTTGTTTTGAGGCAGGGTTTCTCTGTGTAACAGCCCTGGCTGTCCTGGGCTTGCTTTGTAGACCAGGCTGGCCTTGAACTCACAGAGATCTACCTGTCTCTGCCTCCCAAGTGCTGGGATTAAAGGTGTGCACCACCACTCCCGGTGTCGCCTGCTCTTGATTGCTAGTTGTTACCTCTGTTCTCTGTCATTCATGCCCTGGTCCAGGTCTGCTATGAGGCCAGCACCCCTGCCCTGGCCCCTCCAGCTATCTGATATGTTCCTTTAGTTCTCCCTTCCTCCCTGTCTCAGAGGTCACTTCTCCCAGCTGCTATCCTCCCCCACCTAGCTTGCCATCATAGATGCCCTTTCAGGTTTCCTACCTGCTGGCATCTCTATTCTCAGCCACTAAATAGCCCTCCCACGCCATTCAGCACTGGACCAGCTACTCAGGGCATGTCGGCACTCTGAGCATCTTACCAGACAGCAATCCATCACTATCACAGTAGTCATGGCTGTGCCTTCCCATCCCCAGACAGCAGTCTCTGGCCCTCCCCTGGCCCTACAAGCATAGTCAGTGCTAAGCAGATGTTGAGGTCTAGCTGTGTTCTTTTGTTTTGTTTTGTTTTTTGAGACAGGGTTTCTCTGTGTAACCCTGGCTGTTGGCTGTCCTGGACTCACTCTGTAGACCAGGCAAGCTTTGAACTTACAGAGATCTACCTGCTTCTGCCTCCCAAGTGCTGGGATTACAGGCATGCACCACCACATCCAGTTCTGGCTGTGTTTTTTTTTTTTTTTTTTTTGGTTTTTTCGAGACAGGGTTTCTCTGTGTAACAGCTTTGGCTGTCCTGGACTCGCTTTGTAGACCAGGCTGGCCTCGAACTCACAGTGATCCGCCTGCCTCTGCCTCCCAAGTGCTGGGATTAAAGGCGTGCGCCACCACGCCCGGCGCTGGCTGTGTTCTTTAGCGGTCTGCATACTGCACCTCCCCAGAACTGCCAGGCTCTTTTCATGTCCAAGCATGGACATGCTTTGAATTATAGTAGGGTGACCAGCATGAGAGGAATGTGTGTTTGTCTATCACATGGAAATGCCCACAGCACCTCACTGCCCCTTTCTGTTGTCCAGTGTTATCTTTGATGCCTGCTGGGCATCAAGTTTCCCGTGTGCTCAGGCTGGGAGCCTGGCCTCAACTCTCCATTCTTTATTTCTGTCTGATATCCCACTCCCTTTCCTATCTTCAGGAAAGCATGTGGGGATTGCTAAGACTCGAGAGGAAAAGCTGAACCCTGCCTAGTATGTGGCATGGTGACTAAGGTTCAGTCAGGCAGGGCCCTGGGTCATAGCTTGTTCCTGTGGCTGGAGGAAGCACTGTCAGGCTAAGGGTGGGCAGGGGTGTAAGACTTCCTTAGACAGTCTGTCTTTGTTTGGTGGTTATGTGTGTGTATACCTTCCCTGTACTCCCGGCATTGCAGGAAACTCATGAGTCCGCTGGACTCTGCCCCTAAGCTGTCTCTGGAGACCACTCCATGGTCTGCCCACTAGCCCTTCTCCCCCCTTCTCAGCTGGACTAGACTGTCCTTTCTTTCTGACTCCTCCGACACAGACATCAGGGTGGTTTTCTAACTGTAGGTCTGGGATATCACATACTTATTCTGTCCTGCTTCTCATTTCAGACCATTCCTCTGTACTCCCCACCAAAAACCCCCAACTTATTGGTGCCTCCCCCACCTTTCTTCCTGCAATGCGATCCTCCCTTAGTTCTGTGCCTTCACCTATCCCACCCCAACCACCTCCCCATCTTTATAGACTTGAGGTAACTGTGTGCATTTATGGTTGTGGGTCTCTTCTGGAGTCCCCTGTACTGTTTTATCCCCAGAGCCCAGCCTGGGGCAGGCAAAGAGGAGCAAGTCGCTAAAAGTTTGTTCAATGAATGAAAGTTTGGAGCAAAGGGAGCTACTGTTGTTGTTGGCTCCTCCATTGGCTGTGACAAGGACAAGTAGCTAGGAAGGGAGGCCCAGGGAGCAGGTATGTTACATTGTAATCCTCAAGGCACAGTCTGTATGTCACATGATCAGGAGTTTGTTTTCAAATCTACCTGTTTGGGAAAAGAGGTGAGAAATGCAGTCTCATGACTAAAGCAATGCCTTGGGACAGCCTGGTGGTATTGGACAGGGAGCTGACCTCAATGAGGAGGAGCTAGGGCCGAGCTGACTGCGAAGGGCCCTGTACCTCAGGGAGGGCAGCGACAGTGTGCCAGGCTCACGAGCCATAAAATTTCAGCTGACTGGGTGTTCCTCCTGTGCAGGGAACTCTCCAGTACCTCTCCTATCCCATTTGTCTCTAAAAGTGGAGTAAACCCTGTACCATCAGGCTGGCCTCATGGTTGAAGAGGATGCAATATGAAGCCACATCCTTGGCAGCCAGCCTCTGTGTCTGCAGATGGGCTATGTAACAGAATATTTTTACTAATCAACACTTATATTTATTAATACTTAGCAAACATCTATAAAATACCTAAATCCTATAACCTAAAACTTACAATCTAAAATCTATAATCTGTCTAAGACTACCCTAATACTAAGAACACTCTAATACCTATCTAAAAACACTTAACTAACACTACTTTAAATTTCTTAAAAGGATGTTAATATTCTTAGCGTAGGTCTGTGCAGGATGACTTGGTTTATGGCAGTCTCATCAGGTAGTCTCTTTTAAGCTTAAAGTCCTTTGGGCCTTACTTTGTCAGTTTGCAAGGCCAATTTATTTCAACCACCAAATTATGGGCGGTTTATAAAGTCAGTCTGTTCCAACCGCCAACTGAGGCCGGCCTTTTCCACAGCCTTTTCCAGGCAAGCCTCATGACCATAAGCCTCTCCAAGGAGCTTCCAAACTTCGCTCACTTTTCTGACACTCTGGGACCCCAAGACAGAGGCCTTCAAAGAACTCTCTCTCAGCAGGGTTTATGCCTTTGCCTTGGACTATGGCAGTCTGAATTCTGTTAATGGCGAACCGCGCTGTGCTCTTCTTCAGCGTGACTTCTCACCTGGTGAGGGCAGGAGGAAGAGAGCGACCACGTGGAGCCTCTGCCTATAGATCACATTATCTCAAGATCCTTGGCAGTCTCAGGGTCCACAAGATTTCCCGAGATGTCTAGCAGTCCCGTTGCTTCTCATAGCAACTGACATCATCTGCAAGGCTTGTGTGGTTTCTTAGCCACACCCCTTCAAGAGGGCATATCATCTGGTCACACCTGGCTTTGTCCATATCAGCAAGTAAAGGGATGCAAAGCTTTCCTTATGTGCTACCAAATGCTAATCTAAACTGCCTACTAATTCACTAAAGAGACCTAACTTCTACCACAGGGATGAGGTGGTATCTCTAGTGTAGGGGCCCAACCACTTGGTCAAGACCATCTCCAGTCACTGTCCAGTAAGACACCAAGACCAAGGCACCTTATAGGAGAAAGAATTTGTCGGGGCTTAGAGTTTCAGGTGAATCCATGACCATCATGATGGGGAGCATGGCGGCAGGCAGGCATGCATGCATGACACTGGAGCAGTAACAGAGAGCTCACATGTGATCCACAAACGTGAAGGAGAGAGCCAGACAGAGATAGCACTAGCAAGAGAGCCAGCCAACTGGGAACAGTGGGGGCTTTTGAGACCTCGAAGCCTGTTCCCAGTTACATACCTACTCCAACAAAGCCACACCTCCTAATCCTTCCCAAACAGTTCTACCAACTGCGGACCAAATATTCAGGGTCTGTTCTTGTTCACACCACCACCCAAGCATACCTCTTGGCCAGGGATCTGCCAGCATGCCACTCATGATGTAATACTCAAGCCAGTGTTGATGAGCCTGGTTTCCTTTCAGCCCAGTCCTGGCCACCTTCCTCTTCTGTGGGCAAAGGGTAGAACAGAGACTTTAGTATCGATGAAAGATTTTGAGTTTTGAATTTCCCTTGGGCATTTGTGGTAGAAATGTCTTACAGAAATGCCTCTCCTCAGAGAAGACTGACCTGGCCATGTGGCTGAGCCTACTGTCATCCATGGCTCCCCTGATCTTATCCTTGGGAAATCCAGAGCAGTGTACTATAGGCAGAGAGCAGGTTGCAGGCATCACTTGAAAAATGTCACCCAGTCCAGCAACTTAACATTTTTGGGGAACTAGAAAGCATTTCTTCCCACATGTGTTTTGTTTTCTTTAAAATACATACTTTCAAATAAAAAATTAAAATAAAATGCATATTTCCCATCTTCAGTTACCTTTAACTTTTAAATAGTCACCATGCTCATTTAAAAAAAGGCTGTGAAAGTTAGGGGAGGCTTGTGAAGTAGGGAAAGAAACAGCTAAGGGCAGAGAGGGGAAGTGAGACTGTTGAAAGAGGAAGTTGTGGGGGCTACCACCAGAACTCAAGCTCTGGCCTCAGGGCCTGGGAGGGAACTGGACCTCTCTTCAGGAATGGCCTCTGCGATATGCTTCCCAGAGGCTCTTGTATATCGAGTGCCAGCCTAAGACTCTAAGTGCAACCCCAAAAGTGCCGAAGACATCCACACTGTCCTGGCCTGTCTACTGATTCAGTGCTTTCTTTAAAGAGTCTCTCTTTAGCCCTCACAGCAGAAACCTCCATTCGCTCATGCCCCTCCCCGTTTCCCACTGTTCTTAGCTTAGAACCCAGGCACCTCCTGTGTGTGCATGTCCTGGTGTTGGCTATACATTCTGGCCACACATTCCTCCTTAGCGCTTGCTCTCCTCAGGGTCTTTCCCCTCCTCTTCTCACACTATCCCAGTGCTGGTTAGCTCTTCTCCCAGCTGAGTCAGTTTCCTTAGCCAAGCTCGGACGTCAGTCTCTTTGGAGATGCTCACACTGTGGACTCTCAGTAAAGTAGGCATCACCCTACAGACCCACGAAGCAGAGTCCCTATGTCTGAAGCTGTCACCAGCTATTCCTCAATGTGTCTGACAGGTGTCAAGTAGCATTTTTCCTGCTTTTTTGGAATTAGTGGTGAGGCACAGAGCTGAGGGCATAAGACACACAGTGCTTCCCATTCCAAATACATGGAACTGTAGAGAGAGAGCCAGCTAGAGGTGCCACTGGGAGACCCAGCTCTACTCTGTTAACAACTCAAGAGGTCAGAGAGGGACTTTAGGATAGTGTAGTGATTGTGATGACAAATCATAACCCCCAACTGCAGATGTAAATTATAAACTATGTTTAATGATAATTCTAAGCACCTACCAACCAACCAGCCCTACGCTTTAGAAAGGATACCTAGATCCTCAAGCACAGGGCCTTTGAGGGCAACTGGCCAGCAGTCTGTCTGCAGGAACACTGCAATAGCAGTCGTTCAGTGGTCACTTGGCTATTGCTCTGGCCACTGCCTCACTTCTGCTTGGGCTTGACGCCTCCTAAATCAGCCAAGATTGACAAAGCTAAATGGAGCAGATGCATGTTTCAGGGGTGAGCTGAACCCTCTCGGGGCAGATGCTGTGCCACTGGGCCCAGTCCTTGGTGTCAAGGCCTTGCTCGGGCTTCCTCTGTTTGTCTGGGCCTTGCCACACCCTCACAAGGGACAAGGGCCACATTCCCGCCTGTTTTCAAGGTCTCTTCACAGTCCATTCTCTGAGGCCTCAGAGTGCTCATGCCTCACGCCTCTGCTGGTCTCGGTGTATGTGTGGAGATGCCTGACCACCTGATTCTTACCACTTCAGGATTGGTGGGGCTGAGGAGCTGGTTAGTGTATCTCTGCGTGAAGTCCAGCCTTTTCTGTCAACATGGCCTCAGGGCCACCAGTTGGCGCTCGTCCACTTTGCACCTCCATCTCTCTGCCTTTTTTTTTTTTTCTTCTTTGTAGCGCCCCCTCTCCTGGGACTCTGGCTTTTTTTTTTTTTTGGTTTTTCGAGACAGGGTTTCTCTGTGTAACCCTGGCTGTCCTGGACTCACTTTGTAGACCAGGCTGGCCTCGAACTCACAAAGATCCACCTGCCTCTGCCTCCCAAGTGCTGGGATTAAAGGCGTGAGCCACCACCGCCCGGCGACTCTGGCTTTTTATTCCCCTCTCAAGTCCTCCGAATTCAATTCATTCATCTGGCTAAGCCACGCCCCTGTTAGCTCACGAGGCACATATTGATTACCCCTGGGGGCTAACAGAAGCAACCGCACATCTGGGATTAAATAAAAACATTCTCATAACTGTTTTTTTAAATAAACTCTTACCACACCCAACTCTCAGGCTGAGGGAAAATGGCTTCCCAAGAGCACTGCTCACAGTGGGAGAGCCCGCCCAGGGTCTGTTCTACTGTGTGTGCTGTGTCACCCTAATGTCATCCCACCCAGCAAGCCCAGAGACAGCACTCAACTTAACCGTGTTAATGAGAACCAGTGTCTCTGAGGGTAGGTGTTAGTTCTCGCGGTTTTCAACTAAGCCACTGAGATGTTAGGCTTGGCCCAAGAAGCTAAACCTGGACCTTGAAGACAAGCCTATCTGATCTCTTCGGTGGTTTCCTGGCCTCTTGCACGTGCTTCCCCTCTTTCTCTTTGACCATGCCACACAGTGTCTAGTCCTGGCACCATTGCCAGGAGCTGAAAGTCTGAGGAGTAAGAACCTTGATGCTTTGTGGGAACAGGTGTGGTTTGTAAGTTTGGTGACAGCTGCAAGCTAGCAGATAGATCAACAGAGAAAAGGACACTTCAGCCAGAGAGTCCCATCTCCATGGGCTGTGGGTGAGCTCAGTGAACACAATATGTACTTAACATACAAGAGAACCTGAGTTGGATGTCTAGCACTGAAAAGAAAAAGAAAAAAGAGCTGGATGTAGTAGCACACACCTACAATCTCAGCACTTGGGAGGGAGAAGCAGGAGGAGTTCAGGATCATCCTTGTCTACATAGAGTTCCAGGTCAGCTGGCTTATGTGAGAATCTGTCTCAAAAGAAAGAATGAGGGCAGGAGAGATGACTCAGCTGTTAGAGCACTGGCTGCTCTTCCAAAGGACCTGGGTTCAAATCCCAGCACCCACATGCAATTCACAGCTGTCTGTAATTGGGGTCATGGTGTCACACGCCTTTAATCCTAGCACTAGGGAGGCAGAGGTAGGCAGATCTCTGTGAGTTCAAGGCCAACCTGGTCTACAGAGTGAGTCCAGGACAGCCAGGGCTACACAGAGAAACCCTGTCTCGGGAAAAGAAAGAGAGAAAGAGAGAGACCAGGCATAGCTGCACACTTTAAGCCCAGCACTCTGGAGGCAGAGGCAGATGCATCTCTGAGTTTGAAGCCAGCCTGGTCTACAGAGGGAGTTCAGGCCTGCTAGGGCTACATATAGATGCCCTGTCTCAAAACCAAAAAAAAGAATGAATGAATAAACAATTTAATTCTCCAAAGTGTGGGTATAAAATCATGGTTTATTTTATGGTTTTGATGCATTTCCTGCCTTCCTGACTTCCCCATTTCAATGACCAATCTATAAGAAATGTGACTGGAGGGTGGGGGGTGTTGGAGATATGGCTCAGCGGTTAAGAGCACTGGCTGCTCTTCCAGAGGCCCTGAGTTCAATTCCCAGCAACCACATGGTGGCTTACAACCATCCATAATGAATTCTGGTGCCCTCTTCTGGCCTGCAGGCATGCATGCAGACAGAACATTGTATATGTAATAAAATCTTAAAAGAAAAAAAGAAATGTAACTCGGTTGTGATGTGTGTGGACATATCTTTCAGCTGAAGGGAGCTAGGACTGCAGCGACGATTTGAACAGTACTCTCAAGTTTCGCTCTGTAATTCTGTAATTTGGTCTTATCTGGCCTTTTGTGATTATGCTCCCCCCCCCCCCCACCCAGAGACAAGGTTTCTCTGTGTAGCCCTGGCTGTCCTGGACTCACTTTGTAGACCAGACTGGCCTTCAATTTAGAGGTCCGCCTGCCTCTGCCTCTCCTGGGAATAAGGGTGTGCACAACAACTACCCAGTTGCATTCTTTTTTTGATTGGTGTAGTTTCTATTTCATTTTATGTGGATGAGTGGTTTGCCTACATGTTTGTCTATACATCCCCTGTGTGCCCATGGCTTCAGATCCTCTGGGACTGGAGTTACAGATGGCTGTGAGCCACCACATGGTGCTGGGAACCAACAACCCCCCAACAGCCCCACCCCCACTCCAGTCCTCTAGAAAAACAACCTCTGAGCCACTTCTCCAGCCCGATTAGGCATTCTTTTATTACATGATAAAAGCATCCTAACCTATCTTTTAAAGGTTTGTAAATTTTATGTGTATGAGGGTTCTCTCTGTGGGGTGTGTGTGTGTGTGTGTGTGTGTGTGTGTGTGTGTGTGTGTGTGATTGTGCACTATATGCATGCCTGTTGCTCTAAGAGGTCACAAGAGGGTGTCATATTTTCTGGAATTACAAGGCAGCTGAGCCCATTTTATAGATGCCTAGAGAAAGTCCCTTTGGATGGGATGTGAGGAGAGACCATTGGATCTGATTGCCTCAGTGTCCCTCTGGTTCCAGTACATTTCCTGGCTCTCTCGCCACAGCAGGCAGCACTCTGTGTCCCTTTCTTCTTGAAGGACTTCTTTGAACAGTAGCTCCATCTTTTGCAGTTTCAGTTTAATGTCCAACCTGGAGCAGGCTGGCGTGTTCTGCCAAGCTTCTGTTCTATTTATAAATGTTTTTATTTCGCTTGCGGGGAGCAGGTCCTTGTCACCCAGACAGAATGGGCCTGTGGTGGCTTTGGAGGTTTTTAACCCCAGAACAAAACTCTAAAGATGACTCAGCTGTGGGAACTTGTGCAATGTGGCCTGGGCCTGGCTAAAGGGAGGCAGGCAAGTTGGCCTGATGCTGTCAGAGAAGTACAAGAGGGACCCCCCTCCCAATTGTCCCCAGGAAAGGGTGCTGACTAGGCAACAGGACTGGTCCTGCTGCATGCAAGGCTTTCCCACTGGGATAGTAAAATCAATTTTAATATGATTATAACTCTTGCATCAATTTTAGGGTTTGTTTATAGTGCCAGATATTAAACTCAAGGTCTCAGTCATGACTAAGTACTGTACCACTTAAGTACAGCCTCAGCCTCACCCATTTTGTTTAATAATTAAAGTTTAATATGAGGAAGCCCATATAAAGACTCATCAAAGGGGACTGAAGAGGTGGTTTAGCGACTGAGAGCACTCACTGCTCTTGCAAAGGATGGTTTCCATCCCAGCACTCACGTTTGCTCAGGACTGGTGCACACCTTTAATCCCAGCACTAGGGAGGCAGAGGCAGGTGGATCTCTGTGAGTTCAAGGCCAGCCTGGTCTACAAAGAGTCCAGGACAGCCAGGGCTACACAGAGAAACCGTGTCTCGAAAAAACAAAAACCAAATCAAACCAAAAAACCCCAAACCAGTTTCAGGGGATCCAGTGTCTTTTTCTGGACTCTACTGGCACTACACACTTATGATCCTCTTTCATACATGCAGGCAAACACTCAGACACATAAAATAAAAAGAATCAAGTCTTTCTCTCTCTCTCTCTCTCTCTCTCTCTCTCTCTCTCTCTCTTTCTCTCTCTGAGACAGTGTCTCACTATGTAGCTTTGACTGTCCTGGAATTGGCTCTGTAAATCAGGCTGGCCTTGAACTCACAGAGATCTGCCTCTGCCTCCTGAATACTAGTATTAAAAGTGTGCACCACCACACCTGCCCCTTTTTAAGTGGAAAGAAATTCTGGACTAGAGTATAGTGGTGGACAGCTGTAATTTCACAACTCAGGAGGCTATGGCAGGATGATCACAGCTTCAAGGTCAGTGTGTGCTACATAGTAAGACTGTCATTTAAAAGGGGGTAGAGCAGGGAGGTCACCTCTAGGGCTAGGGGAGATGTGGGAGAGTTCCACTGTGGGAAATGGAACAGTCTTGAAGACACATTATGAAGGCACCTGACATCACAAAGTATTTGTGTGTGTGTGTGTGTGTGTGTGTGTGTGTGTGTGTGTGTTTTGTCTGCATATATGTCTGTGTACCTCATATGTGCTTGGTACCTATGGAGGCTAGAAGTGGGGGTTGGATCCCTTGGGACTGGAGTTACAGATGGTTGTAAACCACCGTGTGGATGCTGGATATTGAACCCAGGACCTCTGGAAGAGCAACCAGTGCTCTTAACCACTGACACATTGTTCCAGCCTTGAAGTGTTTTAAAAGTGGTTAAAATGGAAGTTGAGGTGATAGTTCATTGGATAAGGTACTTCATGTGCAACCCGCTGGGCATGGTGGTGCACATGTCTTTAACCCCACCATGTGTCTTTAGCACTCGGGAGGCAGAGGCAGGCGGATCTCTGTGAGTTCGGGGCCACTTGGTCTACAGAGTGAGTTACAGGACAGCCAGGGCTACACAAAGAAACCCTGTCTCCAAAAACAAAAAGTAAAACAAAAAAATTCTTTTAATTCTGTAGCATTTTATTTTTCTGTTTATTTTCTAGTTGAATTTTCTAGATGCAAGAGAAATCAGAGCGGTGTGGATATTTACCAAAACTCACTGAATCCGACCCCCGTGACATTGTTGGACAATTCTACTATCCAGATCAGAAAGGTCAGCCCAGTATGTATAAGTAAATATTGGGCTTGCGTGTCTTTGGTAGAAGCTTTAGAACTCAAATCAGTGGGCTGTTATAGCTCCCTGTGTATGGTCCCTTCGTATATCTCACCCGCTGCCTTTCCCCTCCACTGCCGTCTCCTCTCCTTCATTCCCCTCTCCCCTCCCCTCCTCTCCCTTTTGTTTTCTTGCTGGATGCCAAACCTAAGGCCTCATGCTTACTAGACAGGTACTCTACAATTGAGCTGCATTCCCACCCTTGTTTTTTTTTTTTAAATTTTATGTGTATGAGTGTTTTACCTGTACATATATTTTTGCACCACATACATGCCTTTTTTAAAGATTCATTTTTATAATAATTTTCCTAACAACAATAAAACAAACAAACAAACAAAAAGAGTGTTTGGCCTATATGCATATATGTGCACCATGTGTGTGCCTGGTGCCTCAGAGGTCAGAAGAGGGCATCACATCCTCTGAAACTGGAGTTTTAGATGGCTGTGAACCAACATGTGGGTGCTGGAAACCAAGCCTGAGTTCTCTTCAAGAGCAAAAAGTGCTCTCAACAGCTGAACTGCCTCTCCATCCCCATATTTTTATGATTTTAAATGTATGTATATGTATGTCTGTGCTTTGGTGGTAGCTGTGAGTGCAGATGCCTGAGGTGGCCAGAAGAGAGCATCAGATCCTCTACAAAAGCAATAATAATGAAAACAATAAAAGCTCTTAGCTGCTGAGCCATCTCTCCACACCCTGTTTATTTATCTGTTTTTGAGGTCGGGTCTCACTATATAACACAGTCTTGAACTTTGTGCATAGCCCAGGCAGGCTTTGAACTCATGACCCTCCTGCTTCCCCTTCTCCAAAGTTGTGGTATTTCAAACACATGCACTATACCCTGCTGTGCTCACCCGCTTCTCCTATGTGCCTAAATCACAGTGGCCGCCATGTTCTAAGATAATATCATCTCCCCTAAGACTTGGAGCCAGAAATGTCTGGTTTTGAAATTATGGCACCTTCCACTAGTACTACAGAATTACACCCAAGGCCTATTTCTTAACCCTAGTAGGGGCTTCCCCTGGAATTACCTGTCTCAAGCTTAGTTTTTAAGGTGACAGAAGAAGATAAGAGTGGCCTATAGAACTTCTTCCATGGGACTAGAGTGTAGCGCTGTGGTAGAGTGCTGGCCTAGTGTTCCATCCATCGTGAGGCAAAGCATGAGCCGGAGCCTGACTGACAGCTCAGTGCTGAAAGGAAGCTTTGCCCAGAAGGCTCCTCTTGACCCCAGACTATAGTAGCCTAAGTGGAGCTTCCCAAATAGAAAGTTGTTTGTAGCAAGATCAGGCTTTTTTAAAAATCTCTTTAAAGATTATTGTGTTTATATTTTTTAAAGATGAAGGTTGGGGCTGGAAAGATGGCTCAGTGCCTAAGAACACTGGCTACTTTTCCAGGGGACTTGAGTTCAATTCTCAGCACTCATATGGTGGCTCACAACTGTTTGTAACTCCAGTCCCAGGAGATCTGACATGCACTTTGGGCTTCCATAAGTACCAGGCACACAATGGTGCACAGGTAAAGACAATTCATTTTAAATGTTTTAAAAGAAGATTTATAATTGGGCATGGTGGTGCACGCCTTTAATCCTAGGAGGCAGAGGCAGGCAGATCTGAGTTCAAGGCCAGCCTGGTCTACAGAGTGAGTTCCCAGACAGCCAGGGCTGTTACACAGAGAAACCCTATCTTGAAATACCAAAATTTTAAAAAAGAGAGAGAGAAGATTGATCTTGTTGTTTTATGTATGAATGTCTGCATTGTTGCTATGTGCACCACATGTGTACAGTGCCTGCAGAGGCTAGAAGAGGATGTTGGGTCCCTTGGAGTTGGAGTTAGACAGTTTTAAACCTCCTGAGCTGGTTCCTGGGAATTGAACTCAGGTCCCCCGGAAGAACAGTAAGCACCCTTAACCATCCAGCCGTCTCTCTGGCCCAAGCACTCAGGCTTTCAAAGCATTACTGGGAACTTGTCCCTAGCTTTTCATTGTCTGGAACCCATGGCCTGTCTGGTGGCACATGAACTCTGTGGAAAAACGTTGCTCTCCAGAGTCAGTGATGACTTCTCAGAGCAATCATTTATCCTCCTAGTCCTTTCTAAAAAAATGAAAACAAAAGCCAAGTCCTTTAAAATGTCAACTCAGTGCATGTACTAAAATTGTTTTCAATCCTACAGGGTGTGTGGGATGACAGACTCGTTAACAGAAAACCCTCAGAGACGGGGCTGCAGGATTTAGCTGCTCTTTGTTCCCTTTCTGGCAGCCTGGGACCTGCCTCCTAAGCCCATCAGGCACCATGGCCTCCCCAGGGTACAATTGCTTTGTGGATAGGGACAAGATGGAAGCCTCCATCCAGGACCTGGGGCCAAAGGAGCTGAGCTGCACCGAGCTACAGGAGCTGAAGCAACTGGCTCGCCAAGGCTACTGGGCTCAGAGCCACGCCCTGCGGGGAAGAGTGTACCAGCGCCTGATCCGGGACATCCCCTGCCGCACAGTCACACCAGATGCCAGTGTGTACAGTGATATTGTGGGCAAGATTGTGGGCAAGCACAGCAGCAGTAGCCTGCCTTTGCCTGAGTTTGTAGACAACACTCAGGTGCCCACCTACTGCCTGAACACGCGGGGTGAGGGGGCTGTGCGCAAGATTCTCCTGTGCATCGCCAACCAGTTCCCCGATATCTCCTTCTGCCCCACCCTGCCCGCTGTGGTGGCCCTGCTACTGCACTACAGCATTGACGAGGCAGAGTGCTTCGAAAAGGCCTGCCGTATCCTAGCCTGCAATGACCCCAGCAAGAAGCTTATTGATCAGAGCTTCCTGGCCTTCGAGTCCTCTTGCATGACATTTGGGGACCTGGTGAACAAGTACTGCCAGGCAGCCCACAAACTGATGGTGGCCGTGTCAGAGGATGTCCTGCAGGTCTACTCTGACTGGCAGCGATGGCTGTTTGGGGAACTGCCCCTCAGCTACTTTGCACGTGTCTTTGATGTCTTCCTTGTAGAAGGTTACAAGGTGTTGTACCGAGTTGCTCTGGCCATCCTCAAGTTCTTCCACAAGGTGAGAGCCGGGCAGCCCCTTGAGTCAGACAGTGTAAAGCAAGAGATTCGAATGTTCGTCAGAGACATTGCCAAGACCGTGTCCCCTGAGAAACTACTAGACAAGGCCTTTGCCATCCGCCTGTTTTCCCGCAAGGAGATCCAGCTCCTGCAAATGGCCAATGAGAAAGCTCTAAAGCAGAAAGGCATCACTGTCAAGCAGAAGAGGTAGGTGGACCCCAGGGCCATGTTCATGTGTGCTGGTGCCTGTGTGTGTGTGTGTGTGCGTGCGCATGTGTGTGCATGTGTGTGTATGTGTGTGCATGTGTACATGTATGTGTGTGTATGTGTGTGCATGTGTGTATGTGTGTGCATGTGTACATGTATGTGTGCATGTGTACATGTATGTGTGCATGTGTACATGTATGTGTGTGTACATGTGTGCACATGTGTGTGTGCACATGTATATGTGTGCGCGCGTGTGCACATATGTGTATGTGTGTGCCTGTGTACATGTATGTGTGTGCGCGCATGTGTGTATGTGTGTGCATGTATGTGTATGCGCACGCGTGTGTATGTGTGCATGTGTACATGTATGTGTGTGCACGCGTGTGTGTGTGTGTGTGTGTGCACGTGTGTGCATGTATGTGTGTGTACCTGTGCTGTGAGCATATTGCATCTGTGACATGGGAAGCTTTAGTGGAATGCATCCTTGAGGTCTGAGCATGGGCTTGTCTTGCCGGCCGGCTGTCTGCTTCTAGCCTTCTGTCAGTTCACCTGCCCACATGTGCATACAGACACTAGGAAGCAGGAAGGGCTTTGTAGTGTGGCCTTAACAAGACAAGGAAGCTGGATGCTACCAGGGGGTCAGAAGGTCCAGCAGTTGTCAGATGGGCCTCCTAGACGTCACATCAGTACAGCTCCTGCTCTACCCTTCCAGCTCTAAGCTTCATGGCTGGCATTTTTTGGAATGCTGATTGTGGCCTCCCTGTCCCTGGGGAGCAGGGTTGGGAAGAGTTGTGGTGTTTGACACCATAGGCCGCTGTAGGCATGGCTGCTGGTGTGGAGTTCACTTTTTCCTGGGCCCAAAGGAAGGCGTGTCTGGGGATCAGTACCCACCACTAACCTCGCCTTGTCTGTTTTATTTTTCTTCTTCTCCGTGTCCGTTGCTTCCTCCTGTTTCTCAGTGTCTCACTTTCTAAAAGGTAGGTCTGAAACCACACCTCCATGCTTGCCTTCTCTCCCCTGCCTATCTTCTGGCCAGCTCTTAGCCAGCTCCGGCTTGGGTGGTTGCTGTCTCCCAAGGCCTGGGTGGCTCTTGTGGGCCGGCCTCTGCTTGCCGCTTTAGCCTGATTGATGCAGGCACTGTCTACCTATCTGTCTGTCCATCTTTCTGCCTCAGTTGTGCAATCTGGTGGGGGTTGGCTGTCTCTGCATCCTTGTCGTGGTGGAGGCTTACTTCACCTGCTTTCTTAAGGAAAAGGGCTTTTGTTCTCTACCCCTCCAGGCTGGGCACTCTCCTGAGTATCAGGTGGGAGGTGGGGCTTCTAGGAATAATTTCACCCCATCTCCAGCTGGCACCTAGAACTAGGCGACAAACCTTGCTGAATAGGTGAGATATTCTTTGTAGGCTATGAACCAAGTGAAGCTGTGGGGCTGCGGGGTAGGGGTGCAGTCAGGACTGTGGTCACTGTGGGCTCTGACTCCCTCCTCGCTTTCCCCAGGCAGTTTGTGCACTTGGCTGTCCATGCAGAGAACTTCCGCTCAGAGATTGTCAGCGTGAAGGAGATGAGAGACATTTGGTCCTGGATCCCTGAGCGCTTTGCTCTCTGCCAACCCCTCCTGCTCTTCTCCTCACTACAGCATGGCTACAGCCTAACCAGGTGAGGTGCCCCAAGCACTTGACAGTCACAGTGGAGACAATCACTCCACTTCTAGGAAGTCATAGGGAAGCAGGAATGAGCCTTTGAGCCTAAGATCCTGGTAGGTCCTGCCTCATCCTGTGAGGTCTGAGAATCAGAGTGTCTTTTCCTGGCTTTTTGTCATACCCAGGCCGCATAGACTTTGGAAGTCATTGCTGTGTGTACCACAGCTGGGGGCTCTGTGTGGAATCATAAGGATAGAAAAGTCAAAGTTCCCGGGGCTGGAGAGATGGCTCAGCGGTTAAGAGCACTGGTTGTTCTTCCAAAGGACCCGGGTTCAAAGGCCAGCACCCACATGGCAGTTCCCATCTGTCTGCAATTGCCAGGCGTGGTGGTGCACACCTTTAATCCCAGCACTAGGGAGGCAGAGGCAGGTGGATCTCTGTGAGTTCAAGGCCAACCTGGTTTACAAAGTGAGTCCAGGACAGCCAGGTATACACAGAAAAACCCTGTCTCGAAAAAAAAACAAAAAATAAAAGATAAAAAAAAAAAGTTAAAGCCGGGCGGTGGTGGCGCACGCCTTTAATCCCAGCACTTGGGAGGCAG